>OY856409.1:781635113-782060113 GCA_963693085.1 Alisma plantago-aquatica
TGCCCTACTACCTTACGGAAAAAGGGCAAAAAGTAAGCCAACAACAGATAAGGCGCCAGCATAGCCGATCATAAAAAAGGAGTGACTGTTGAGAACTCCACCCTAGAGAGAAGAATCCACATACTGGAGGAGGAGCTAAAGATGCAGAAGGATATCTGCACAAAAATAGTTGTTGAGGCATTCAATGGCCTTTAGAGGGAGAAGAAATGACTAGAAAAAAGGATAGACGAGCTAGAAGAGGAAAATAAAAATCTGAAGAGAAAGTGGGGAGATGAAGGTGACAAAGCACAATCACCTGCCAGTGGGTTCAAACAATTTGCAGAGGGGGTTTCCTCAGTGAATGTTGATGAACCCAAAGACAGGTTAGATGTGTGTCACAAGAAGTATGTTAATACAGCGGACAAAGAGGATGACACACCGAAGAAATGAGGTAGGCTGAGCTTGAGAAGAAAGTATGTGGAAGAAAAGGAATCAGAAGATGAGAATGATGATAAGAAAATTGGTGATGAAGAGGAGAAGAAGAAAGAAAAAGTAGCTGATAGTTCTGACCAAGGAAAGTATGCACGAGATGCAGAAGAAGAGAACCAAGAAGAAACAAGGGAACAACCAGAGAAAAAAATCAAAGAAGAAGAAGGGCTGAAGGAGGAGCCCATAAAAAGGTTGACAAAGAGGAAGAAGATGGAACAACACATAATAGGGAGCATAGAGAAGAACGTAAAGAAAAGGAGGGAGGAAAAGATTAGTTTGCATCTCCTTTCAAGTATATCAATACTTGAGTAACTATTTGATATAGTATAGTAATTGTGTGTTATAGAAGAGTAACTGTAGGAATATAAAGGGTAATTATACGATAGTCTAGAGTAACTGTGTGAATTAGTAGAGTAACTGTGTGAATTAGTAAAGGAACTATAGGTACATAAAGAGTAACTATACAATAGTCTAGAGTAACTGTGTGAATTAATAGAGTAATTGTAGGAACATAAAGAGTAACTATACGATAGTCTAGAGTAACTATGCGACATTCAACATTGTGTAACTTGTGGAAAATGAAGATTGATTCTAACATGGACTGGTCTTTTGTTGTTGACAACACAATCTGCCAAATTTCATTGGTTTTGAGCATTTCAAAACAAAAGAAACTAGGGAAATTGTCCATCACTTCATGGAAAACATAGAAGAAATGTAAGAAAATTGGTTATTTTGTCAAGTGTACAAAGATAAAACTATAGTTATTCAATATCCAACTCATATGTATAACATCTATAAAAATGATTTGCAGATCAAAATAAGAATGGAGATTTAGTGACGATACTTGGTGCATGGGGAAGGACCTCGCTACCCTCCTGTACAAAGATCAGATGATGCAATCACCTGTAAGAAACAAGAATGTAGTGCAACTCTTTGAAACGGATAATTTGGATTGCTAAACAAGAAAGCTTGTGTTTTTTTTCAGGTTCTAGACTACTTTGTGGAGATGCTCAAGGTGATCACAAGCAAGCGGAGGAAGAAGGGTTTGATGTGGCACTGCATGAGCACTTATGCTCCGCTAAGAAAAGCAAAATTGGTATACAAACTTACATCAAAAAACAAAAATAGATACACAAACTGAAACTTATAGATGTGCATTTTTAAATTCTACATTTACAGTAGAAACTTGCATTTGATGTTGAGAACATCACCCTGGAGTAGATTGACATGCTATCTCCACTCTTCAAAGTTCTATTGAAAGATTGGGACACAATGGACTCAGTGTTCACCATACTAAACAACGACAATCATTGGCACTTGTATGAAGCAAGCTTCATGGATGGAGCACACTGGTCTTATAACTCGATGAGTGGAAATAGCAAGTCAATAAAGGAATTCCTTAGATGGGTAAGCGATCTATAAAAAGTAACTCTATAGTAGTGGATTGACGGGATTAATGTTCATTGATTGATGATTAATAAAAGTTGTATTTTTTAATGCAGGTGGGTATTGTGCACAAATTCTTTAGGGGTGCACCAAAAAAATGGAGCCAATTGTTGCAGTGGGAACATGAGTACCCAATGTCCCCACAACAAGAAGAAGACTCACTTCACTGTGGGATCTTCATCATGAAGTTCCTAGAATGCCTGGCCAATGGAAAACATATGGACTTCACCTGCAAGGACATGCCGGTAATAAGGGCTGATATTTTTCAGAGAATGATGGAAATGGGGCAGTTGTAGCCTGTACAAGCAGATGAAAAGGATGCAAATGAAGACATCAAAGAAGTTCCATATGAGGAGAACAAGGGAGAAGAAGATGAAGGTCAGAAGCGGAAAGAAGCATAGCAAAAAGAAGCAGCAGATGCAAAAGTGCATGAAGAAAAGAGCACAGAGGAAGAAGTTGTTTGAAGCCTAGATAGATGGCTGAATTCTAGTTGAAATATTGAATTATTAATTGAAATGTAAAACTTGAACAATTTGCTTCTGGAGTTCTGATGTGTAACCACTGTGAGATATACATTTACTTGTGCGTTGCAAAAAGCCTAAAAAATAAATTTGATCTAAATCATATTGTAAATACGAGTATTTATGGGTTTAATATATAACGTTTTATGCTTTGAATGATGCGTTCTTGAATGTACAACTATTGTGGTTTTGTATGAAGATATATATACTTTCAGTTATCCTGCCAAAAAATAAACTAACTCAAGAGGAAGAGTGATGATGATATCGTAACACATAGAGTAACTATAAGAGCACTAAGAGTAACTATAAGAGCACTAAGAGTAACTGTAAGAGTAACTGTAAAAGCACTAAGAGTAACTGTAAGATCACTAAGAGTAACTGTGAAAATACTAAGAGTAACTGTGACAGTATAAAAAGCAACTATAGCATTCAAAAATAACTGTTGTACTTTGTAAAGTAACTCTTTTGGATGAAGGTTTGTGTAACTGTACGAGCATGAGAGAAAGTTTTCGATTCCAAAAAAATGGTAACTGTATCAGATTTCACTGACAAAGAAGAGTGGTGAACTTGTAATCCATAAGGTAACTGTAAGAGCACTAAGAGTAATTATAAGAGTACTAAGAGTAACTGTAAGAGCACTAAGAGTAACTGTAAGAGTACTAAGAGTAACTGTAAGAGCACTAAGAGTAACTGTGACAATATAAAAAGTAACTCTAGCATTGAAAAAGTAACTATTGCACTTTGTAAAGTAACTCTTGTGGATGAAGGTTTGTCAAAAATATGAAACCAGTGTATGCGAACCACATAGTAGCAAACTAACATTTCGTAAGTAATTGAACAAACATGAAAGTAAATGTACTAATCCAAAAATGTAGGTATTTCAGAAGAAAAGAGTATCGATTGCACATGAAGAGAAACACATATTCTTCAAAAGAGTAACATCTATACATATTCTTTATAACATATTCCAAGTATACGTACAACTGGTGGAGCTCAAGGTAACACATAGATAGATTACAAACACAAGTGAAATACATGGAGGGTTACAAAATCACTTTCACAAAACTACACAAAAAGAACAACCCATTATAAATTTGAATATGCCTCACTCACGCACTAATCAACTACAAACTCCACTAAAAAAGACAACCATCCATCAATAGCAGTAGCAACAATAACTCTCAACTGCATGATAATAGAAAAAAGAACAACACACTTAGCAGCACGAGGATGCTCCCCAAAATCAACAACAACAGTAGAAAAGAAGGGTTAGCAAGCAACACCAACAAATTGAAAGAACATAAAATAGCAGCAGCAAGATGAGATAACAAATATACATATCCAACATCAATAGACCACACAAGAAGCACCAGAGATAATCATTGAGCAGCAAACAACAACAACACAGAGTCTAGAAAGAGTAACCCTGGAGAATGGACTACTTCTTCATAGGGAAGTTCCTGCTATCATGGTTAACCCCAAACTCTTAAGCAATTCTTGCACTGCCTCTCTCTTTTAGACTGGGCAATCTCAACTCTAGATTTAAACCTCACATCGGTCGATCTAGGTCTCCCCATAGTTTTGCAAATACTAGGGATATGGACCTTGACAGTAGAAGAAGAAGCTGTGTTAGAAGAGGTTACACCAACACCTGCACCAGTATCAACGAGATCCAATTCTAAGAGCTCCTTTCACAAAGCTAACAGTTTTTCATGGCAAAGATCTATAGCGTTGTTCCTACATGCTATGTTGACAATTGAATTGCAGGCAGAAACAAGTTGAAGTGTCCTCCCAGTAGATGGATGCTTAACTGATGCTTTGCCAAAAATCAAAGGGTGTTCTTTGTACCCTTTGGTCCACCTCTTCAGTATGTATGGCTCAGGAAGAGTGTAAAAGTCACAACTCTTCAAATAAGACATGATGTGCTTGTAAGGGATACCTTTGAATTCCAACATGAAGCAGTTACATGAAACAGTCTCACTAGATGACTCTTTCTTCAAGAAACGGGGAGATCCAAGGCCACCGACACGATACACCTCAAAGACACCTTCTTCTGAAGCTTCCTTTACATTGTAGACCATACTTTGATGAATCTTAGACTGAAAGATCTTAAAGATGAACTTGGTGTATATACCTATAATTTTCTCCTCCAGAGACCACAATGATGACAAAGGAAGGTTATTGTACTCGTCGTCAAAGTCGTTGAAATTTTCAATCTCCCGCACATGAGAGTAAGCAGTCTCCAAGGAACATACAAGTTCAAAGAGAGTCTTCCTACTATTCACATGGCTTGTAATGAATGCATTCAGGCTCTCGCTTCTTTGAGTTGTCCTCATGCCCGCAAAGAAAGAAGACTGCATATAGCACGAAACCCAATCCCAATGCATTGCATACATATCAGAAAGCCAAGTAATGGAAAACATATCATTCTCTTGAACTACAGAATCCCACCTCTCTTCAAAAATGTCAACATCATCCACATTCCACATGCAATCATTCAAGGAGCTTATGATCTGGTCCTTGTTAGGAACACCGCCAAGCTTAGAGGGAAGCTTCTGTAGGATGTGCCAGCTGCAGAAGTGATGCTTGCAATTCAGAAATACAATAATGATAGAATTATTCATAGCAGGGTCCTGATCGGTTATGATGGAAATCGGCTCTTTGCCAAAACAAAGTAAGTACTGCATGAAAACCCAGACAAAGGATTCATACTTCTCATCGACCAGCAAAGCTGAAGCAAACAAAACTGTCTTGCGATGGTGATCAACACCACCAAACATTCCAAAAACCATCGAATACTTGTTGGTGCGGTAGGTGGTGTCAAACACAACCGCATCGCCGAACAACCCGCAGTCTTCAACGGAGACATGATCAGCCCAAAACAGATGAGTCAGGCAGCAATCGGGATCGTTTTGGTAGGGATAGAAGAACTTCAGATCAAGGACCTTAAGCCTAGAAAAGCAATCCAAAACGATGTCGACGTTGTATTTGGTAGACTCTTTCCTCTTTCTACTGATGTCTCCATGAGCTTGTCTGCTGGTAAATGTCAAATTTTCATAGCCGCCAAACTTGGATGCTATCAATGCAATTTGTCTTGATACAGGTATGTTAGCTTGGCTCATGGAAGAAAGGATCTCTTTTTGAGTCTCATCAAGATATGAGTTACACTTCAGGTAACGGAGATGAGCATCATCAACAAGATCGGGGTTGTGTTCCTCAACAAAGGTAGTCACAACCCACATGGATGAGGACTTATCCAGTGTGACCCGGATCATGGCTTCACAACCACACATCTTCATAGAACGCCTGTGCTTCTTGGACAAATTATCCTGCAAGTTACCCATTTCATCACAAATAGGGCTTAGAAGCCCTCTTTTTTTTTATTTGCGAGAGAACCACCCCCGCACGAGCACAACTTAGTGACCCCCGCGGGCAGTGTAAACTCTCGGGGACCCCTGCCGCCCATACCGGGGCCCCAATTCAGTGGCATCGTTGGCCGGCCGACGCATGGGATAAATCATTTCGATGGAACGCTAGGAGTCGAACTCGTGCCCCCTCGCAGGGAGCTTGCGAGCCGCACCACCCGAGCTATTCCATCCCGGCCTTAGAACGACCGATTTTACCCTCTTGACCTCTTAGAACGACCGATTTTACCCTTCTTGTCACAAACCGGATCTTTGGCAACCAGAATCATAGTTCCTCGTTCGTACCTATTGTCATCTTTCCTAATGTTAAAACCAATAATGCCATCGTAGCTAGAATAGAAGGAGATACCTTTATCTAAACTTCCAAACTGGAGACCAATTCTAGGGACTGTAGTTAGGGTCATAGTGGAAGCACCAATAGAAGGAGAAGAATGAGGATTATCATTGTCACGACCAACACTTGTATCAGCGACATCTGTATCAAGGCTGGGATCCATG
The DNA here is from genome assembly GCA_963693085.1 of Alisma plantago-aquatica. Classification (NCBI taxonomy): domain Eukaryota; kingdom Viridiplantae; phylum Streptophyta; class Magnoliopsida; order Alismatales; family Alismataceae; genus Alisma; species Alisma plantago-aquatica. The sequence goes on from OY856409.1 coordinate 781,641,472, forward strand.
ACAGCATGTGGGAGTAACTCTGCAAGACAGAAGAGTAACCCTGAAACACCAAAGAGTAACTCTGTCAGTCCGAAGAGTAACCATGTATAATAAAAGAGTAACTATGTGAAACATAAAAATATGTATGAAAAATACTACTTCAAAAATGAAAAATGCAGACACAAAATTGGGTTTCTTTCTCACACAAAAGACAGAGAGATGAATACACATTGTGATGATGAAAAAGTGAGAAAACGAGTATAACTGATTGAAGTGAAGAAGAGAATACAAATATACTTGGTTGTAGGTTGAAAAAATTGCTACTCCTAAAATGTAGATAGATAAGGGAATTCTCCCACCCCTCCCTCCTCAATGGCGTGAGCTTCACAACAACAGGTCTGGAGCGTGGATTTGACCTGGTCAAGATCGATATCTTCACCGGATACTCCAACGAACGCCAGAGAAGGTTCAAAATCTGTGCAAATACACCTTTGTCGTCCTCCTCTACAAAAACTGATAACCGGGGAAGCCGTTCTTACTCTTCGGGTATGGAGATGCAGATATGGATTGATGACCGAGAACTGTAAATGTACATAAAAAATCATCGCAGAATGTGGAATGTGCGAAGAATGGATGGTAGCAGGCCGTCCAGCGGTGGATGGGCGAATAAATGCGATTGAGCAGGCCGACGACAGAACAGTGCCTGTGGAGAAGACGGCTGAAACGTAGAATCTGTTACTTAGGTTTTTTTCTCGTTAACTCCCGTAGGGTTAACGTTGCAATTAGTTATGGGTAGATGCCACCGTGTCATTTGAGCGAGTAGCGACAATTCTGTACCCAATGGGCAACAAATAAATGGACATATATATATATATATATATATATATATATATATATATATATATATATACATACATATATATGGCTCAAGTGGTCAAGCATGTTGTCTCCTAACAAAGGGACCCAGGTTGGAATCCCAGTTGCCGCCTTGATTTACCACCCTCACGGGCGTTCGGCCTCCGCCACGGGAGTGGGAGAGGAGGTGAAATCTTTATCTCTTAATCCCATATATATATATATATGTATATATATATATATATATATAGATATATCTGTGTATGTGTGTGTATACATACACACATGCACCACACTTTTTATGGACCATTAGATGGTGCACCTCTGAACATGCCTTAGTTGTCACTGGCCCTAAGTCCAACTGGAAGGACTCAAACCTAGGTTGTAGGGATAAGCCAATCACCTTGTCTCATCTTCTCTAATGCTATCTTTAGTTTTCAATACAATAGGGCATGATATTTTTTCATGTTGGTCTCCCTCTCTCATGACCTTCTTTAAAAAACTAGAAATCTCATTAGTTTCATTATTATATCCCTTTGATCTTGAACACTACTTTCCTTACATGTTCTTGACTCACTAGTCTAAAGAACCAATATGACATATGTATCTTACTATAACCTCCATTAATATCTCTTATCCTCTAGCCTTCACCTATCAGAATAACAACTTGAAAACCATCATAACACCTCTTATGATACTTTGTGACCCAACTACAACTAAATTTTTTTCTAAAATTTATCCTCCAAACCCCCCTTATTCTCCTTAATACCATAGGTTTAACTTAAAGATTCTGACCTTCATGTTCCATTCCAACATTTAGGATTAAATATGCACTCCGTAAAAATGTCATTGCACCTTTAGTTTGGTTGTAGAAGGGGTATAACATTTCCCCTCTTTTCATCTATACTCGGAACAATGATAAATTCTTGATCTATAAAGAATATTTCCTTGCATTTTCTTCATAGTCACCTCTTTATTGCCTTGTATTTTCCATAGAATCTCATATAAAAAGTTATGTTTGTTTTGTCAACCATCCAACTTCTCCTTTCATCCCATGCATCACAAATATTCATTCTAAGATTATTGATCACCCATATACTTTGTAAGAGGTTTATATGTTTTATATACCCACAAAGAAAAATGAACAACCCGCAAAGAAGGTGTTTTATATACCCATTGACTACATGCACCACTACCTTGATAGAATATTAATGATAACTTCTTATTATTCAATTATAATCAATTTTTTACATGCTACAATTCCTTCACATGGAGGAGAGTGAGATCCCCAAAATTTTCTTGAACTTATACAAATAGTATGCAACCACCATGGCTAGCTTCAAGGTACATATTGTTGCAAGGAACATATCTCTTCTTCTCTCATCTGCACACCAAAGCGAGTACTCAAATCTTATTTTCAGCCGTCTCTTGCAAGATCCGATTTGCTAATGATGAATTTGACACTTATCACCATGGCTGGTTGTCATATTTGATGTTGAAACTAATCAAGTCTCGAGGAACTTACTGCTCTCGATTTTGTAGAGGAACATGAATATGTGGATGGTAAGCAATTACTAAATATCAATGGTAGTAAATTTAATACAATTTACATGTCATGCAAGCTACATGCCACATGATGTTATCTAGAAATATAGAACTTAGTTGGAGTATGTATGCTATTTGCCACAAATTGGAAATTCCGTAGTATTTCAATAAGGAACTTGGAATTTTAATTGAAAAAGCTACACATAAAATACTAATTAGATGGAAATATTGAAACTAGTTGGTGTATGTATGCTATTTTCCACAATCTGGGAATGTTATAGTAATTGACAAAGGAAATTTGGAATTTCAATTGAGTCATAGAGAAAGTATGTTCATTTTTCTTTTATAAAATCCATTTGTATGGTTTTTACCAAATTCGTGTGCTGTGGTCAGGTTTTCATATACATGTTCATGTTCAGGTTAAAGTTTGAGTTTGGGTTGTTTAGGTTTGGATGAATCTTAGTTTATTAAAAGAAAAGATCCATTTAATTAGGGTTGGATTAAGATCCACTGATTTCTGTTCGAGTTGACAAAAACTTGACCAGCTGCCGATCGTCTACATGGATAACTAATTTTTATTACCCGTGGATCTATTTTGTAATATAATGGCACATGATCTCAACGAGGCAACCAAATTACAATAAAACACTCATTTTGCAATAAACGTGAATTGTTTTTTCTCTCATCAAAATAATTTAACTGACATTATTGACAAAATAATAGTATTGTATAGTGAATTACAAATGAGTCTCTCTCTTATATTTTTAGAAATTTCATTACAATTTTAACTAGCTTGTCATAGTTTTTGCCATACTGAATAGTAATAAGGGTAAGAAACCTTAGCTACCCACACTGGTAATGAATAAATGTCTTTATATATATATACATATATATATATATATATATATATATATATATATATATATATATATATATATAAATATATATATGCATACATATACATACATATATATACATGGGGATATGTTTATTCCCTGTACAAATAACTTACTTCTATTACTCCTGATCTATTTTCTTACAGGAAGGCATTAAATTCTAATAAGACAACCAAAGCTATAATCGAAACATTCACTTTGTAAGTACATCATGATTTTTTTCCATCAAAAATGGTAAAATGATATTTATGCTAAATCGACAAAAAATGTATGTTGTATAATAAAATAAATCTTTCTATTACAAAATCTTCCATCTCGTTAAAATTCTCAACACCTCCTTACAAATATGATATTTTCTATTATAAAATATATCCAAGGGTAACTCACCTCAGTTTCCTACATGGATAACTAATGTATGACCTATACATAAGTATATATCTATATATACATGAAGAAGTACACACAAACACACACACACACACACACACACACACATATATATATATAATATATATCATCCATTAATACATATATATATACATATATATGTATATGTATGTATGTACTTATGCATGTATATATATATAAATAAATAAATAAATACATATATCTACATACATACATACATACATACACACACATATATATATATAAACATATATATATACATATATATACATATATATACATATATATATACAAGTATATATATATACATACATATAAATAAATAAATAAATATATATACATACATACATACATATATATATACAAGGAGTGGCTCAAGTGGTCAAACATGGTGTCTCCTCATGAAGGGACCCAGGTTCGAATCCTAGTTGCTGCCTTGATTTACCACCCTTATATATATATATATATACATACACACACAAATATATATATATATATATATATATATATATATATATATATATATATACTTGCATACATACACACACACACATATATATATTTATATATACACACACACATACATACATATATATGGCTAAAGTGGTCAAGCATGTTGTCTCCTAACAAAGGGACCTGGGTTGGAATCCCAGCTGCCGCCTTGATTTACCACCCTCCCAGGAGTTCGGCCTCCACCATGGGAGTGGGAGAGGGGGGAGAAATCTTTTTCTCTTATTCCTATATATACATATACATACAAATATATATATATATATATATATATATATATATATATATGTGGGTATGTGTTTTTTATTGACCATTAGATGGTGCACCTCTTAACATGCCTTAGTTGTCACTAGCCCTAAGTCCAACTCGAAGGACTCATACCTAAGATGTAGGGATAAGACAATCACCTTCTCTCATCTTCTCTACATGATACCTTTAGTTTTCAATACATGGTATTTTTTCATGTTGGTCTCCCTCTCTCATGAGATTCTTTAAAAAACTAGAAATCCCATTAGTTTCATTATTATATCCTTTTGATCTTGAACACTACTTTCCTTACATGTTCTTGACTCACTAGTCTGAAGAACCAATATGACATATGTATCTTACTATAACCTCCATTAATGTATCTTATCCTCTAGCCTTCATCTATCAGAATAACAACTTGAAAACCATCATGACACCTCTTATGATAGTTTGCGACCCAACTACCACAAAAAATTGTTCTAAAATATATCCTCCAAACCCCCCTTATTCTCCTTCATACCATAGGTTTAACTTAAAGATTCTGACCTTCATGTTCCATTCCAACATTTAGGATTAAATGTGCACTCCGTAGAAATGTCATTGCACCTTTAGTTTGGCTGTAGAAGGGGTATCACCTTTCCCCTCTTTTCATATATACTAGGAACAATGATAAATTCTTGACCTGTAAAGAATATTTCCTTGCATTTTCTTCATAGTCACCTCTTTATTGCCTTGTATTTTCCATAGAATCTCATATAAATAGTTATGTTTGTTTTTTCAACCATCCAAATTCTCCTTTCATACCATGCATCACAAATATCATTCTAAGACTGTTGATCACCCAAATACTTTGTAAGATGTTTATATGTTTTGTATACCCACAACAAAAAATGAAAAAGCCGCAAAGAAGGTGTTTTATATACCCATTGACTACATGCACCACTACCTTGAATTAGAATATTAATGATAACTTCTTATTCTTCAACTATAATCAATTATTTACATGTTGCAGTTCCTTCAAATGGAGGAGAGCGAGATCCCCAAAATTTCTTGAACTTATACAAAAAGTATGCAACCACCATGGCTAGCTTCAAGGTACAGATGGCTGCAAGGAACATATTACTTCTTCTCCCATATTCACACCAAAGAGAGTACTCAAATCTTATTTTCAGCTGTCTCTTGCAAGCTCCGATTTGCTAATGATGAATTTGACACCTATCACCATAGTTGGTTATCATATTTGAAGCTGAAACTGATCAAGACCTGAGGAGCTTACTGCTCTCGATGTCGTAGAGGAACTTGAATATGTGGATGGTGAGAAATCACTAAATATGAATGGTTGTAAATTAAATACAATTTATATGTCATGCAAGCTACATGCCACATGATGTTATCTGGAAATATAGAACTTAGTTGGTGTATGTATGTTATTTGCCACAAATTGGAAATTTCATAGTAATTAAAAAAGGAACTTGGAATTTAAATTGAAAAAGCTACACATAAAATACTAATTAGATGGAAATATTGAAACTAGTTGGTGCATGTATGTTATTTTCCACAATCTGGGAATGTTATAGTAATTGACAAAGGAAATTTGGATTTTCAATTGAGTCATAGAGAAAGTATGTTTATTTTTCTTTTATAAAATCCATTTGTATGGTTTTTACCAAATTCATGTGGTGGGGTCAGGTTTTCATATACATGTTCATGTTCAGGTTAAAGTTTGAGTTCGGGTTGTTCAGGTTTAGATGAATTTGGGTTTGTTAAAAGAAAAAATCCATTCAGTTAGGGTTGAATTCAGATCCATTGATTTGGGTTTGAGTCAGGTTCTCGTCGAGTTGACAAAAACTTGACCATCTTCCGGTCGTCTACATGGATAACTAATTTTTATTACTCACAGATCTTTTTTGTAATAGAATGGCACAAGATCGCAATGAGGCAACCAAATTACAAAAAAAGACTCATTTTGCAATAAATGTGAATTGTTTTTTCTCTCATCAAAATAAGTTAACTGACATTAATGACAAAATAATCGTATTGTATAGTGAATTACAAAATGAGTCTTTCTCTTATATTTTTAGAAATATCATTACAATTTTAACTGTCTTGTTATAGTTTTTGCCATACTGAATAGTACTAAGGGTAAGAAACCTTAGTTACCCACACTGGTAATGAATAATGTCTTTATATATATGCATACATATACATACATATATATACATGGGGATATATTTATTCCCTGCACAAATAACTTACTTCTATTACTCCTGATCTATTTTCTTATAGGAAGGCATTAAATCCTAATAAGACAACCAAAGTTATAATATAAACATTCATTTTGTAAGTACATCATGATTTTTTCCATAAAAAATGGTAAAATGATATTTATGATAAATAAAAAAACGTATGTTGTATAATATAATGAATCTTTCTATTACAATATTTTCCATCTCGTTAAAATTCTTGACACCTCCTTTCAAATAAGTTATTTTCTATTATAAAATAGATCTAAGGGTAACTCACGTCAGTTTCCTACATGGATAACTAATGTATGACCTATACAAAAGTATATATCTATATATACATGCAGGAGTGCACATACACACACATATCTATCTATCTATATATATATACATATATATATATATATATATATATATATATATATATATATATATATATATATATACATATATATATATATGTATTCATCCATAAATACATACATATATATACATATATATTATATGTATGTATGTATGTATGTATCGGAATTAGGTAATTTTATTCCAAACCCTTAAGCTAAATAGCTTTTGCGACAAAGATACATTGTAGTCCAACACTACAAAACTCACTCCTTAGTACATAAAACTACTAGTAACACTTTCTATTACAAAGGAATTTAAAAATTTTGCACGCCAGCTCCTCTTCCTTTCTCTTCTTTGCCTTATGTCTTCTATCATTCCTCTCCTTCCATACATGAAAGTGTAGGGCAGATAGACTCACCAAGTCCTCCTTAGAAAGATTGCTCCTCAGCATATCAACTGAATCTTTCAGGTCTCTACCTCTCTTCCCCTTTTTGGAGTGCAAAAGCTCCCAAACAGTCTTCGTGTATCTACATGTCCCAAAGATGTGACTCTGTGATTCTGTATCATCTTCACATAGATAACATCTCGTATCTGTTCCTGGGTACCATCGTTCCACCTTATCTAGGGTGGTTAACGAGTTGTGTGCAGCCCTGTATAAGCACATTTACCATTTCGGAATGCCCTTGTCTGTCCATATCATCCTCGCAATATGTTCTTCATTCTTCTGTTGAAGGAGTTCCCATATTCTATCTTGTTTTTCCTTCAGGCTCCAGCAGCTCCTAGCGTCATTGATGCCCTTAATTTCCTGCCAGAGCTCAGTCATTCGGTTGATAACCCTCGAGTATCCCTCTCTGGTTCTAGGCTTGAAATCCAGGCCTTTAGGATATCTCGTTCTCATCCATTTATCCCACAGAGTATCATTTTGCAGATACTTGAAGATCCTCCTGGCAGTGCCCCAATCAGCTATCAGACTTGGAGCTTTCAGACCGACTCCTCCTTCTTCCTTTGGACGTGCCAATCTACTATACTTCATTGGGTGGTTATTGCTCGCCCAGACAAAGTTGGAGATCATCATCTCCATTCTTTCCAACACAGCTGGAGGTATTTCTCCTTGTTGTACCCAGAACATAAGTAAGCCTTCAATCGCAGATTTAGTCAGTGTGATTCGACCTGCCATGGAAGTTTTAGCTAATGGCCATCTGCTGATCATTTCATCCAGACGATCTGAACATTCAGTGAAGTCACTGACCTTCAGCTTACCTCCTGTTAACGGGAATCCGAGGTATCTAGTCGGGAGCTTGCTGGAAATGATGCCCATAGCCTCTTCTATGTTCTCATTTACCCCCTGACAGTTTGAAGATAGGAAAAGCTGCGTCTTCTGTATATTAGTCTGTAGACCCGTTTCTTCCCCGAACTGAGTGAGTAACATCTTCAGTTGAGCGAGGTACCTGGGCTTCGCTTCAAGGAACACCAGTACGTCGTCAGCGAAGATGAGGTGACTCAAGATCTTTGTCCCGTGGACAGTGTAGGTGTTAATGTCCTTCCTCCTTTCCTTCAAATCCATCAGTCTAGAGAAGTACTCCATTACAATTGTAAAGAGTAATGGTGAAAGGGGGTCACCCTGCCTTAGTCCGTTTCCTCCTTTAAACAACCCACAAGGCGATCCATTGATAAGAACTGAGAAGCTCGTTGTGGTTACACATTGTTTCATAATATCTATCCATCTTTGATTGAACCCCATCCTCGTCATGATCCACCACAAGGTCTCCCATTTAACACTGTCATATGCTTTTGATACATCGAGCTTCAGGCATGCTTTCTTATGCCCTCTTGTCACGTTGAAATCCAACATGAATTCACCAGCTAGCAGGGCACAGTCGCTGATGCTCCGGCCTGCTATGAACGCCCCCTGGTTCTCTGAGACAATTAGAGGTAGCACCATCTTTAGTCGCTCTGCCAATAGCTTAGCAATAATCTTATACTGCAAATTGCAGCATGCAATCGGTCTAAAGTCCATTAGCGAGGACGTTGTCTTCTTCTTCGGAATAAGAACCAGGAAGACATGGTTCACTTGCCTTAGGATGCAGCCGCCTTCCATGAACCACTTCACTGATTCACACAGGTCCTCTTTTATCACCTCCCATGCGTCTCTATAGAAATATGAATTGAAGCCGTCAGGGCCTGGGGACTTGTCAGTGCCTATGCTCCATAGAGCTTCCCTCACTTCTTCTTCGTTCACCTGCCTGCAAAGAATGTTATTATGTGAGTTCGTTAGCTTATATTTCCAAAGGATGTCATCATCCTCCATCTCCGGCTGATCGCCAAAGTTTTTGTTATAGAGTCTTGTATAGAACTCCGTTGCCTGCTTACCCAAATCCTCATGGCTGTTAAGAATCCTTCCGTCATTGTCCACCAATTCCGAAATGGTGTTAAGCGCCTCTCTTTGTCTGATAGCACTATGATAGATTTTCGTGTTTTTATCTCCATCTTGTATCCATTGCTGCCTGCTTCTCTGCCATAGGAAGCTCTCCTCACATTTCTTTAGATCTTCCAGTATGTGTTTCAGTTTCAGTTCCTCCTCTATGTCTTGTTCGTTCAGAGGGTCCTTTCTCAATCTCCTTCTTACCTCCATAAGCTCCTTTTTGTTCATTTTGATTAAAAGAGGAATATTGACATGCTCTTTCGACCATGTCTTGAGTTTCCCTTTCAACCTTTTCAACTTCTTTGCGAACACAAACATGGGATTGCCTTGAATAGGATCTTCCCAGCTCTTTTCCATCACCTCCTTATACCCTTCCCATTTTGTCCAGAAATTGATGAACCTGAAAGGCCTTTTGTTCCTGCTCTTCTCATGCAATTGCATAACCAAGGGAGCATGGTCGCTAATATCAGCACTCATAGCTCTTATGCTAGTATTTCCGTTCATGTCTATCCACCTGCTATTCACCAGTGCTCGATCAAGCTTACAGGCTATTCTCTTGCCTGGTTTACCTTCATTATTCCATGTGAAATTGTCATCTCCTTGCATAGGTAGTTCACACAGTTCCCCTTCGTTTATCATCTGGTTGAATGACCTCATTACTATCTCAGGGACGAGTCTGCCCCCTCTCTTTTCCTCCTGTAACCGGACATTATTAAAGTCCCCCATTATCAGCCATGGGAGGTCTATCCATTCAGCCTGCGCTAATAATTCTTTCCATAGCGCTTGCCTTTGAGAATGTAGGTTGAAAGCATATACTGCAGAGAAGAACATCCTCAAACCTCCTTTGTTGTTGCATTTTGCAGAGATCACTTGATCGTCATTAACTTCCACCTCTACCTCCCACGCGTTTGGATTCCAACCCAGACAAATCCTGCCCAGATCCACTGATTCATGGTTAGAGACGCTCTTCCATCCATTTGGAAAAATGGATGTCACACATCGTTGATTACATCTTCTTATCTTCGTTTCCAGAATTGCCGCCATTGAAACTCCACTGGACTTAATCCAGTTCCTCACCTCACGCCTCTTGTTAGGGTCGCAGACACCCTTAATGTTCCACGTGAGAACAAACATGGATAACTTATTTCTTGTTCCTGGTACGCCTACCAGGCTCCTTCTCCTTCTGTTTCTCTCCTCCACCTTCCTTCCCCTTCTCCTTTGAGTTTTGATTCTTCTGTAATGGGGTAGGGTTTTTGTCCATCTCGAGGATCTTGTCAATTTCTTCCTCCGCTTCACTCAGGGAGCCGAAAGCATTGGTGTCCACCTCGCCTTCCTCCTTCTCCTCTGAAGTGCTTGCCTTCTCGACTTGGGTGATCGTCTTCCTTGGTTTCCAGGTCTTCTTAGGGTTCTGAAAACCATCATCCTCCTTCGTTTCTTTCTCTTTTCCTTTGTTCAGTGGGCACTCTTCCGCACCATGTCCAAAAACACGGCAGGATTCACATTTCTTTGGAACAAATTCATACTTGATATTGAAAGGGATCGCTTCCTTCCCTGGAACATTAACCCAGACTTTATCCGGGTTAGTATCCTCTGCTTCAATCTCAACTAGCACCCTGGCCTCGTCAGACCCTTTCGCTTCCGCAGTTCTGGTCTCGACGTGCAGGACCTTCCCCACCCCAGAAGCAACAGTACCTGCTGCCTTTAGAGTCCACATCTTTCCATTGGAGGGGATACGTATCCAAACAGGTAACGTAGCTAGGTTCATCTTCTCTAGCTTATCTCTAAAGGAATAGTGCTTGGCGATCACTAGGTGGCTATCAAACCATCTAGGACCACTATTAAGACAGGCCTTTCTATCCGTCTCGTTCGAAAAACGAATCAAGAAGAATCCGTTTTCCTTGGAAATCAGATCGAAGTCCCCCTTCGGTTGCCAAACGCGCTTGATCCATGCCAGAAGATGAGGATAGAACGGTCTCTTGCCCATGACGTAGATCGCCACTGCATATTCCCACACATCCTTCATCCTTCCATATTCCTCCGCATCTAGGTCAACCATCACCTTTCCATCCTTTCTTGTTGGTTTGGGAAAGATCAGCCCTGCGCACTCCTTCTCCTACGCAGGGGTCCTCTTCACAATCTCAGTCCATAGACTCCTCTTGTTTCCAGAGTCTCCATCCTTCTCTAGGTCATGAATCAGGTTCTCGGGCTGTGGGGTGGATGTGTTCGGTGGAGGGGTAGGTGGTGGGTGGGTGGAGGATGTGGCCTGGCCAGAGGTGCCGGCCATGGCCGCCGTTCCTTCTCAGGATCGCCCTGGCGATCGCCAGGAAACCCTAGGGGAAGGAGGGGGCGGGTGTTGTATGTATTGTATGTATGTGTATGTATGTATGTATGTATGTATGTATGTATGTGTATATATATATATATATATATATATATATATAGAGAGAGAGAGAGAGAGAGAGTCAGGCTAGAATACGCTCGAGTGTATCCGGACACTCAAGTAGTTTTTCATGATGCAATGTTTTTTTCAAAAATGTAATCCATTGATCTTCTTAAACATCTTGTGAATAGATTATACGCAAAATTTAAGCACATTTGGACATTTATAGGTCATGTTATTAAGACCGCAAAAATTATGCATTTCAAATTAGTTTTGTGTATCAATTTTGTTGCCCTTGGATGAGTGACTTACACTCATCAAAATGGGCTCAAATTTTGTGTGTAGCCTAGTTATAGTATGATAGAGAAGATCAATGGTTTACATTTTACAAAAAATAGTCTTGATATGCAAACACAGTTGAGTGTATTCGTGCGATCTGTACACTCAAGTGTATTCCAGCCTGACTCTCTCTCTCTCTCTCTCTATATATATATATATATATATATATATATATGTATGTATATATATAGGGATTATCTTTAATACCCACATGGGTAGCTACCCGCACACCCTTCCCATCATGTTTTTTAATTTTTTTTTGCAATTGTAGAGGAGCATTTTATCTGGCTCCCCAAATTAAATTATCCAAAAATAATATCATTTGCCCCCCCCCCCAAAAAAAAAAATAAAAAACCCGTCCATATATTTACTGACTGTATATTTTCTGTGCAGTTACTCTTTTGCTCTCAGAGTTACTCCAGCGTACCATATAGTTACTCTTTTGATTCAGAAGAGTTACTCCAATGTACCATATAGTTACTCTTTTGACCCCGAGTTACTCCAGCGGGTAGTGAAAATCTAGAATGAACATCCATATATATATATATATAAATTAATATTATTTAGATTGGATGCGTTTAAAAAATCACAATAACATCTCAAACATATCATGAGATATAGTAATATATCATTCAACGGTTACTTAAATTTTTTTAACTTACTGTTGATTAGGAAATATACATATTCTTTCATTGGATGATCTAAGAATGCTGGATTTAGATGATATTGGACACACATGTTATCTAAGGGATATACATCACATCTGTAAGGTTAGATTATTGTATAGAAATGTGAAACCATCATAAATGAAGATAGGTACATATAAGATACATGTACTCATGTACACAATTCTTTTATCCATATATATATATATATTTATATATATATGTATGTATATATATGTATATATATATATATATATATATATATAGACACACACACATACACATATACATACATACATACATACATATATACAACCCCGCCCCCTCCATCTCCTAGGGTTTTCTGGCGATCTACCAGGCGACCAGAGAGGACCGACGACTATGGCGGCCATCCCAACCCCGACCACCCCCACCGACCCTACCACCACACCACCCAACACTACCCCACCAACAACTGCCAGCCCTAACAATGGAGAGGGTCCAAGATCTTCACCGACATCACCGAAAAGCAAGAACCCATGGACGCAGGTTGTTAAGAGGATCCCTGCGCAGGAGAAGGAATGTGCGGCCTATGCTTTCCCTAAACCAACAAAACGGGACGGAAAAGTCGTCGTCAATCTGGAAGCAGAAGAGTACAGTAGCATGAAGGACGTCTGGGAGTACTCTGTATCCATCTATGTGATGGGTAAACATCCCTTTTATCCACACCTGGTGGCATGTATCGCGAGGGTTTGGAAGCCTAGAGGGGACTTTGATGTCGTCTGCAAGGAACAAGGCTTTACCATCATCCGGTTCTCCAATGAGATGGATAAAAAAGCCTGCTTGAATAGCGGACCAAGATGGTTTGATGGGCATCTGGTGATCGCTAAACATTATCATTATGGCGATACATTGGTGAAGGATGATTTCTCATCTCTTCCAATCTAGATTTGTATCCCCTCAAAGGGCAAAACCTGGACTACCAAAGCAGTGGGAACGATCACCTTTGGAGTTGGTAAGGTTCTCCATGTGGAAACCAGATCAATCGAAACCGCTGGCACTGATGAGGCCAGGGTTTTGGTGGACGTCGACGCAGCCGAAGACCTACCTGATAAGCTCTGGGTGGATATTCTAGGAAACAAGGATGACATCTCATTCGATATCAAATATGAATACCTTCCGAAGAAGTGCCATACTTGCTGCATCTTTGGACATGACAAAGATGAGTGTCCCATTGACAAACTTCCCACAAGACTGTTGATGAGGATGGTTTTGAAAAACCAAAGAAAACATGGAAATTGAAGCAGGTACATAAACCTACAGAAGCTGAGGAAGCCTCAAAAGATAAGGAAGCAGGTGCCAAACCGAATTCCATTAACTCAGGACACTCAAAGGACAAAGAGGAAGGCAAAATACTGGACTCCAACTCTTTTGGTATCCTGAGTGAATCTGACAAAGCAGTTGAGGAGATTGTAGAAGGAGATAAAACAAAAAACCCTAATAAAAGCCGTAAGGGCAAGGAGAAAGAGAAGGCTCCCCAGCGGAGCACAAGATCAAAGAAATAAGTATATATGTCCATCTTGGTATGGAATGTGAAAGGAATTTGCAATCCTGCCAAGAGGCGAGAAGTGAGAGACTGGATTAAATCAAGCAAGGTCTCTCTCGCTGCCATCATTGAAACAAAAATCAGAAGATGTAACAAAACATGTATCAGCTCAATTTTCCCTAACGAATGGTTGTCTACTTCCAATCACGAGGAGGTTGAACTCAGAAGAATCTGTCTGGGATGGAATCCAAACGTTTGGGACATTCGAGTCTATAACAAATCAGAACAAATGATAAATTACATCTGCACAAATAAAGGTGGTTTATCCATCTGGTTCTCTGCCATATATGCTTTCAATCTTCACTCCCAATGACAAGAATTATGGGGCGATTGGTTGACACTCAGCAAAAGAATCAATCTCCCTTGGCTTTTGATGGGTGATTTCAACAATGTTAGACTTCAAGAGGAAAAGCGAGGAGGCCAAATTGTTCCTGAAGCCGTGATTAAGTATTTTAATCACATGATCAATATTGCTGACCTGTGCGAGCTTCCAATGAATGGTGCAAAGATTTTCACTTGGAATAATGAAGGCAAGGATGCTGATAAAAGGATTACGAGCAAACTTGATCGTGCTCTAGTCCACAGCCTCTGGCTTCAGACTCTTCCTCAAGCCCGTGTTAGAGAAGGAGGTGCTGACATTAGTGATCACGCACCTCTCGTCATGCAGGTCCTAGATAAAAAACACAAGCACATACCCTTTCGGTTTGTTAACTTCTGGACAGACTGGAAAGGGTTTGAGGACCTTCTCAAAATCTCCTGGAATAATCCGATTGAAGGAAATCCAATGTTCGTCTTTGCAAGGAAACTCATGCGACTGAAGCGCATGATCAAAGCCTGGTCCAGGGAGCAGGTCAACATCCTGAAACTTCTACAGGACATGAAAAATGATCTCATTACTGTCAAAGATAACCTCATGACTGATCCGCTCAATGCTTATTTGATTTCCAAAGAAGAATAACTAAACAATATGCTCAAGGACCTCAAAGCAGCCGAAGAAAGCTTCACGTGGAAGCGTAGCAGACAAAAGTGGATCGGTGATGGTGATAAGAACACCAAATTATATCATAATGCCATCCGTAAACGAGAAGCCCTAAACCGCATATATGAACTTATCAACGAGGAGGGTACTGCCATCAATGACCAAGAAACTCTTGCTGCTCAAGCCAACGATATTTACAAAAAGTTATACAACAAATCAAGTACTGAAGATCACAACCCCAATGATGAGAACTTAACCTGGAGGTATAAACTCACTTCTACTCATAATAATATCTTGTGTAGACATGTTACAGAAGATGAAATCAAAAGCGCTCTCTGGAGCATAGGGGTGCACAAGTCTCCTAGCCCGGACGGATTCAACTCACACTTCTATCGCTATGCCTGGGACACTATTAAACATGATCTCTGCCGGAGTATTACATGGTTCATGGAGGGTGGATGTATGCTTAGGCAAATCAACCACTCTTTCCTGGTTCTCATACCGAAGAAGAAGACGACGACCTCTCTATCTGACTTCAGACTGATTGCCTATTGCAATGTCCATTACAAGATCATAGCTAAAATCCTAGCTGAAAGATTAAAGCTCGTTCTACCGCGCATCATCTCTGACAATCAAGGAGCATTCATCGAGGGAAGAAGTATCTCAGTATGTGCTTTACTTGCTAGTGAATTCCATCTTGAGTTCAATGTGAACAGAGGCTATAAAAAACTTTGCATGAAACTCGACGTCTCAATGGCCTTTGATAGTGTACATTGGCCTAAACTCTGGTGGATTATGGAAAACATGGGGTTCTCATCTAAATGGATTTCTCTCATGAAGCAGTGCATATGCACCCCCAGTTTCTCAGTTCTGGTAAACGGCACACCGGATGGGATGTTTCAAAATTCAAATGGATTGAGGCAGGGGGATCCTCTTTCCCCCTTGCTCTTCACGATCCTCATGGAATACTTCTCCAGGCTCATGCACAGGGCAGAAGAGTCGAAGAACATATCCAGCTACTCCGTCCACAACACCAAAGCTCTCAGTCACCTCATCTTCGCAGACGATGTCCTTGTCTTCTTGGAAGCAAAGCCAAAATACATCAGCAACCTTAGACTTCTGTTGAAACACTGCGGCAACCAAACAGGTCTTCACAGTAACGAGGACAAAACGCAGTAGTTCACTTCTTCAAACTGCACTGCGCTTAATGCTTCAATTAGGGAGATCTCAGGGATTATAATCAGTCCTCTTCCAACTAAATACCTCGGTTTTCCATTGGCCGGAGGCAAACTTCAAGTTAAAGATTTCGCTGGTTGTACTGATAGACTCAAGGAGATGATAGCCAAATGGCCTATCACGAAAAATTCTATGGCTGGCCGGGCCACTTTGATCTCATCAGCTGTAGAAGGCCTACTGCAATTCTGGGTGATGCAAGGGGAATTGCCGACAGCAGTCCTAGACAGGATTGAGATGACTCTGTCAAACTTCCTTTGGGCAGGTAGGACGCATCCAATGAAATACTCGAGACTTGCCTTACCCAAAGAAGAAGGGGGTCTCGGTCTCAAGCTTCCTAGCACCATAGCTGACTGGGGCACGACCAGAAGGATTATCGATTTTCTTGCCAAGAAATCAGTTTGGAGCAAATGGATGTGGAAACGTTACCCAAATGGTCTCGATTTTGAACCCAACACTAGAGAAGGCTACTCTAGAATCATAAACATAATGACAACTATTTGGAAGAGCATCAAGCACGCTTTCTAGCCACACAGGGAATGATATTATACTCTCAAGGACTCTATCAACATATGGGACCTGGTTAGACCTCACGCCATTGATCACAATGGTACTAGATTCATTTAGACGAGGTATGAAGTTCCAAAATGGTCCTTCTGCCTTTACAGAGCTGCTAACAATTCTCTATCCACTTTGGACAAAGTCCATGAATGGTATCCAGATTCACCAACTGCTTGTTATCTTTGCGAGGATCAAAATGAAACACAGTGCCACCTTTTTCAGAACTGCAACTTCACGTTAAGCATCTGGAAGAAGGTGTGTGAGGAACTTCACTTCAAACCCTGCAAGCTTGCTGATACAAAGGACATGATCTCAAGATTAGGAAGGAACTCTGGTACTCAAAAGAAGAAAATGCTCCTCCTCCTTATTGCCATATATTTCTACACTTGGAAGGAAAGAAATCAAAGAAGACATAGTGATAGAAAAAGAGATGTACAAAGCATTGTAAAGAAAATATGTAAAGTTGTCTTAGGCAGACTACATTGTTAGTTAGTCTCTTTCCTTATTTGAGTGAGTAATGTAGTGTGTGTGGACTACATTGTATTTTGACTCTCTTCCTATTTTGGTTAGAGGGAACTTTCAGAATAAAATTACCACATTCTGATACATACTGGCAAAGAAATCTTTCTCTCTTAATCCCATTCATACTGGCAAAGAAGCAAGGAAAAATGGATGGAAGATGGGGACCATAACACAAAGCTCTACCATATGGCAGTGAGGAGAAGAGAGGCATGTAATATCATTTCTGAACTTATTAATGTTGAAGGGGTGGTTGTCAATAAATAGGAGGATGTTGAGGAACAAGTTATTAATTTCTACATGTCGTTGTATAACAAATACTTTCCTAATGACATTGACGAAGATGATATAGGTGACTGGAAGTACAAACTCACAAGAACTCATTACAACATCCTCACAAGAATAACTAATGAACAGGAGGTGAAGGAAGCTCTATGGAGTATTAACAACAATGAGTCACCCGGGCCGGATGGTTTTAATGCTTTCTTTTACAAGAAGACGTGGGAAATTATTAAAGACGATTTTCTTGCTTATGTGAATTGGTTTATGGATGGAGGAAATATGGTGAGACAGGTTAATCACTCTTTTATGATCCTTATTACAAAGAAAAAAGTCACATCATCTCTTGCTGATCTTCGTCCTATAGCTTGTTGTTCGGTTCAATACAAGATTATTGCAAAAATCTTGGATACCTGGTCCTACCTTATCTGATTTCTAGTAATCAAGGAGCTTTTGTGACAGATAGAAGTATTAGTGATTGTGCTCTTATGGCTGGTGCGTTTCTTTTGGACTATAATGTTATGAGAGGAAGCTGGAAATCTTGTCTAAAACTTTATGTCTCTTAAGCTTACGACTGTGTGAGATGGGAGAAACTATGGTGGATCATGCAACAAATAGGATTCAATGATCAGTGGATTGGCTGGATGAAGCAATGTGTTGGGACAACTAGCTATTCCATCCGGGTTAATGGCACTTCTATAGGCCTTTTTAGAGGTAGCAATGGGCTCTGCCAGGGTGATCCCTTGTCCCCTCTTCTTTTTGTGATGGTCATGGAGTACTTCACAAGAAAGATGCAACCAGCTGAAAATCAAAAGGAGATAAAGCTTTATACAGTCCACTGAGAGAAGGTAATGACGCATTTAATATTTGCAGATGATGTTCTTGTTTTTGTGGAAGTCTAGCAGCAATATCTAGAAAATCTGAGGGGCATTCTGGGAAGGTTTGGGATGCAAACGGGGCTGTGCTTTAATACAAGAAAAACCCACATCTTCTTGTCAAAAAATTGCCACCAAATGGAGGACAGGCTCGCGCAGGTTATGGGAGTAGAGAGAGGTGAATTCCCAACAAAATATCTGGGATTTCCTCTTGCTGGTGGCACTATACATGTGAAAGACTTCACCAAATGCATTGATAAAGTGGAGGAAATGATAAACATGTGGCCAACACAAAAGACATCCATGGTGGGGTGCAAGACACTGTTAAAGGCAGCCATGGAAGGACTTCTTATCTTTTGGGTACAACAAGGAGAAATTCTCGGATCTGCTCTGGATAGAATTGAAATGAAGATGGCTAATTTTCTGTGGGGAAGTGAACACCACCCTATGATGTACTCCAGACTGGCTCTTCCCACTAATGAAGGCGGGCTGAGTTTAAAGACTCCCAGAGACATTGCTAGATGGGGAACAATGAGAAGACTCATTGCTTTTCAAGAAGACACTTCTACGTGGGGGAAATGGATGAGAGACAGATATCCTAGATGGTTGGAGTTTATACCAAAAATAAGAGAAGGATACTCAAGAACCATCAATGTCATGAGAAAAACTTGGCCACAAATCAAACACATGTTTGTTGCTAATAATTCTGGGGGCTGGCAATTCGAAGATAAGAAGACATGCATATGGAAGATGACTCGAGCAAGGAGCACAAAGGACCTTGTGGGAGAACAAATTTGGGTCGGCAGGTATGTGCCCAAATAGATCATGTGCGTCTACAAATTTCTGCATAATGTTCTTGCTACTTTGGATAGAATCAAGGGCTGAAATTATGATATATTTAATGTTTGGTTGCTATGCGGGGATGGAGAAGAAAGCCACAACCATCTTTTGGGAGAATGTGTCTTCACAAAGGAAATATGGGAGTGTTTATGCTGCGAGTTCAAATTACAAATCCAACACTCGGCTGATCCAAAAAGAATGATTGTTAGATGCATAGGTAATGAAAAGAAGATTCTTTTATTTGTTATCATATATGGGAAGAAAGGAATGCTAGAAAACATCAAGGGAAGTCTACAAATGCCAAAAACATTGCTGTAAAAATTTGTAAATGTGTTAGATGTAGACTAGACATTAGCTAGTTGTGTGAGTTGTAACGTTGTTTTGGATGTATGTCGTTGGGCATACATGTAAACTTGACCTCCTATATTTTTATGGGGGACGTCGGAATATATTTACTTGATTCCAATACACACACAGATTTATATATATATATATATATATATATATATATATATATATATATATATATATATATATATATATATATATATATATATATATACATACATACACACACACAAATAGACGACAAAGAAATAGCCTGGTTGGCGAATTCCCCTGGTCCCCAATGAAGGGACCCGAGTTCGAAACCACACAGAGAAGCATCTCTTGATTTATCACCCTCCCGGGTGTTCGGCCTCCGCCACGGGTTTAGGGCTGTCAATGGGGAGGGTATGGGGAGGGTAAGGTCTTACCCATAGCCTTAC
Source organism: Alisma plantago-aquatica (assembly GCA_963693085.1). Taxonomy (NCBI): domain Eukaryota; kingdom Viridiplantae; phylum Streptophyta; class Magnoliopsida; order Alismatales; family Alismataceae; genus Alisma; species Alisma plantago-aquatica. The sequence goes on from OY856409.1 coordinate 781,661,943, forward strand.
CCACCAAGTTTGGTGGGTAAGGGTATGGGTAATTCCCCACTCCACCAATATCCTTACCCTCCCCTTACCCTTACCCTCTTACCCATAGGGTAAATGGGGAGGGTAAGGGTGAAGTGGGGAATCTATATGTCATCTTCAAATTTGTAGTAATATTAATAATAATGGTCTAGCTAGTACATTCATATATTTGAGTGAAATATCAAGATGTTCCATAATGGATTTTAAATATCCAAAATGTTTCTAAGTAATATTCTATAAGTGTTGTAGTGAATGCATGTACAAATGGTAGTACCCTAACATTGGTGTGTGAATAAATAAATCATTCCTAGTAGATTAAGACTTCTATGTTAAAATGCTATTAAAGGACAATATGTCATAGAGAGTTATTCTTGGAAACATGCATATCTTATACCCTCTAAAATGTTGTTGCATCCAAAAAAATAAAGCACAAATAAAATAGATAACACCACCTCACATATGTATCAAATGATATATTAAAGATTAAGTCTTGTTATTATAAACATGTTTGCCTTACACCACAAATTATTTAATGGAACATAGACTACTTATATACATATGTCTTGCACCTCCAAAACAATGTTGTATACACAACCAAGTTAACTATATAAGAAGTAGAAAAGAATATCATGTATTATTTAAAATGATGAGCAAATAATATTAAATATTACATAGATTCAAACAACACATGACCATACATTTAATATAATATACATAAATATTGGTGGGTAGTGGGTTAGAGGTATGGGTAATGGCTTACCCTTATCCTTACCCATTAAGGTAGCGGGTTAGAGGGTAGAGGGTAGGCAGGTAAAGGGTAAGAAAATCCTTTACCTTTACCCTTATCCTACGGGGTATGGGTAAAGGGTAAACGGGTTTACCCTTACCCATTGACAACCCTACACGGGTTATGGGAGGGGGGGGGAATATTTCTCTCTTAATCCCATATACACACAAATATATATATATATATATATATATATATATATATATATATATATATATATATATATATATATATATACACACACACATATACATAGCAATGTCAACGCTAAGATCTCCATGCCTTGTCCATCACCTTGCTCAACTCCTGGGTGGTTGGGAAAGCACTCAGCAAAAAGGGAAGGAAAATAAAAGTATGTGTTACAAAAACTATTCTGAGACGGCAAGATAAGAAAAACATGAAAAAAATAGGCTAGGGTTCATCATAAGATGATGACACAAGAGAATGAGGCCATTTATATTAAAGAATATTTCAATAGATGATTGCCATAAACAAAGTAAAATAACAACATTGCATGTATGATTAATATTGACTATCTTAACCATGTAGGGTTGAGGCACCTACCGGACCTTCAACCAAAAGGGTGAGGGGAGAGTATCACACTCCTAGTCACCTGCACATATTTCATGTGTGGGGGAGAATAACACGTTCCCCAAGGGAGAAATAACACATTCCCCAACTATGGGTGGTTGTACATACAAGTACCACTACACTAGTTAATTAGTCTAATAAAATCAACATGCTAGAATAGATGACAAGTAACAACAATATCAAATAGAACAAAGCAGTGGGGTACCAAGACCCAAGAATAATATTCCAAACTGATCATGAGACAAGTATAACAAGAGAATCATGAAGATAGGATATAAGGTGCAAATAAGCCTCATTATGGAAACATAGGTAATGGAATAAATAATTCCCAACTGAAGTGTATTATGCACATACCTTAGCCTCAAGTGTTCTAGAAATCACTTTTCATAACCTTTATATGAGATCATATCCAATTGCCCTAATTTCATCATTATATCCATGTATTAGATCTATGTATATTCATTAAAGGCTTAAAACCTCAAAAAATTGACTTTTTCCACAACCGGTCTAATTAGACTCTAAAAACCTCACTGTTGTCTTAGTTACGTTCTTCTGATCAAAATAATATATATATATCTATATATTTTTGAGTTACTGACTTTTTAAGATATTTTCCATATTTATTAGTTAATTAAATCAACTCGAAAAATACATATTCAAAAACATCAGAATCAAACCACAAAAACATTTTTAAAGGATAGATCTCGTTCTCCTGAGTTCAAAACACTATTTATTTTTAATTTTTGGAGCAATGAGTAAAAAGTTATGAATTTTCTGAAAAGCACCAATTAGAAATTGCCACACAGGCACTTTGTATCAAACAGAAAGAGAGAGAGTGAGAACCGGGGCCCACCTGCTGACTTGGCCCAATAAGGGGCAGCCAAGTCACGCGGTCAACGTCCGGGTTTGACTCGTCTGAAACAAAACAAAACTAGATGAAAGATAGTTATACCCTCGCGCGAAAACAAAATGAAGAAGAAAGGAACTGAGGGCAAAACGATAAAACGAGGTTGGGTTATCCCCTTCCTCTCACCCGCAGGCCATAGCTGCTGCCACGAGCAGCTAGCTTGGGGGAAACTTGGGCGAAACTGGGATACTAGACCAAACTGGATGTTTAGATATGCGAAAGAAAGCTCAGAGCAAGACGAACTTGGTGTTACCTTCAATTGAGACGATGATCATGGAAACTAGTTGCAAGGGGTGCCACAAGCCTTGCTCCTTCGGCTGCTCTACGGTGTTCGAAACAGTTGCAAACCTTGAAATTGGACAGTGCGTTGAGTTGCAAATGTGCCGGCGCACGTAGGGGTAGGGGTATATATAAGCAACATGACATGGGTTAGGGTTTTCATAGTGGGCCGTGGAAGCTTGGGGAGCAAGCTTTGGAGGTTTCTCGAATCTTCATCAAAACACAAAAACATTGGTATAAAACGGTGCGGATTTGCGTAAGGAACTTGTAGAGCCAAGAATTATAGAATTTCGTTGAGTAAATCTCGAGAAAAGTGGATTCAGAATTTTGGAAACAAAGGACCTAGTGCCCAAAATAGATCAAGGAAGAAGACAATCTGTGAGCCTTCAGATCGTGATCCGACGGTCGAGATTTTGTGTCAAATTAAAGTTGTAAATTTGATTCCTAATTAAAATCAACTAAAGTGATTCAATGTTTTTCTCTCTCCTCATTTGTAGGCCCAAACGACATCTAAAAATTACCAAATTTTATATTCTGACTTATTTTGATGCGTAGAATCCAAAATGGTATTAGTTTTGCATTTTGAGAATGTTTAACCGGTTAAATAATTCAAAACTTATTTTTCTCTTTCCTCATTTATTTATGACATTAGGATTATCTAAAAATTACAAAACTTCACCCATAACTCATATTAAGTATGTTAGACACGAATTTGGTATTATTTCCATTTTTTGAAGTCGTTTGTAATTTTAAATAATGATTTGAAAGTTTTGTACAGTTTCTCTCTCCTTAATTTATCGTCTCATCAAATATTTTCCAAATTGATTCAAAATTCATCCAAAGGTCTATTTTAACACGTAGAACAAGAATTTGGCATTATTACATTTTTTTGATGACTCTTAATATTTTATTTGATTCATTTAAATTTATCACTTATTTAACCTTTTAATTTATTAGAGGCATCTAAAAACCTCCTAAAAATATAAAACTTGGTCTACAAGTAATAATAAAAGTTAGGAACACATTTTTGAAATTAATTAATATTATCAACATAAATTTAATATTTTTGGTCTTTAAGTCATTTCTCTCTCCAGATTAAAATAAAATTTTAAACATTGACCAAATTAAATACAAATTTGCCCAAAGACTTATTTTTATGTTTAGATTACGAATCTAGAGTTATTTTTCTAATTTGAGGACATCAGATATTTTATTTCACCTTATTGGCTTATTTCCCATTATCTTGTAGTAAAGCCTTTAATATATTTATTTATTATCCAAATTAGATGATACTTGGCCATTAAGAAACTTTTAAGTCAAGAAAACGAAATTGATATATTTATTATCCAAATTATCTTCTTGAGTTTATATTTAGGATTTTTGGAACAATATATTCCTCATTATCTTCTTTTATCCAAAATATTCTGTATTATCCCCAATTATTGCATTTATCATCTCCTTTATTTATATTTTGGGATTTTCTTTCTTTTTCGTATTCTAAAAAGCACTAGAAATTTCTATGATGAATTTCTTTATTCTTTTTATCACTTAAGTGGATATTTTGCATATTTGACCCATTACTAAGCTTCCACTGATGTATTTGTGCATAAACCCAAATATTGGAATAAAAGGTAAACAAATGTTCAATAAACCATCATATTTTCCACAAATTAAGTAGAAAGGTCAAAGAGGATATAAATGAAAGGAAAAGATGGAAAAGAGGACCAAAAGGAAAAATGCCCAGATTTCGATATGTTACACATACATACATGCATCTCTTAATTTATCACCCTCCCGGGCATCCGGCCTCCACCACGGGTTATGGGAGAGGGGGAGATAAATCTTTATCTCTTAATCTCATACATACATACATACATACATACATACATGGAGGCACATCGCCAACAAGGAGTGGCTCAAATGGTCAAACACGATGTCCTCTAACAAAGGGGCCCATGTTCAAATCCCAGTTGCCGCCTTAATTTACCACCCTCCCGAGTGTTCGACCTCTTTAGCCAGTGGTTTGAAAGGAGGGTGAGATGAAGTTTCCTAAGAAAAACATGAAGGAGGGAAAGATCCATGTCCAACTCGATTAGGAGGAATTCAACCGCATATAAAACATTTGGGAATACACAGTCCTTGTGTATGTAGTGGGGAGAATGCTCTTGGCTCAATTCGCAAATGCAATTGACTCATAGATGAAGAGGGCAGTGGGGACAATAAAAGTGGGAGTCAGTAGGGTCCTGCACATTGATGAAGGGTCCCTGAAAGGAGATACAACAAGGGTTCTAGTCGAGTTGACCAATGTAATGAGAAAGAGGAGGGTGAGTTTGTTTCTTCTTTGAGAAGGATTTTTTTTAACAAAAACAACATTCCCAGGAACCAAGGGGTGGGCAACATCTAGGTCATAAGAAATAGCTTTGAGGCTTTAAATTATTCAGATAGTGAAGAGGTTGTTGCATCGAGACAAGAAGAAAATGAGGATAGGAGGAAATACAACAAGTAGGATCCAGGAAGGTGAACTAGATCCCAAAAAACATGTTAATATGTCCATGTTATTATGGAATAAGGGAGGTGTGATAGGACCAAGAATAAGGAGATTTGGGAGTGGATAGCTTCTAGTGTCCATTCTTTAATTGCATTGGTGGAAACAAAAATAAAGGAAAAGAACAAAATCAATAATAGGTATTTATTTCCGCAGGGAGGAGAGCATGTATCTAATGTAGCATGTGATGAGGTGGCCAGAGTCTGCATGGCATAGAAATTGAATGCTTGGCAGCTACAATGATACATATGTGATATCAATAAGTTACAATTGACTACAAGATTAATGGGGGTTTGCACATGTGGGTGATAGCTGTGTATGCTCATAATGATGCAAAAGCTAAATTGGACCTATGGAAGGAAATAATTTATATATCCCGATAGGTAACTTTTTCATGGCTGGTGATTGGAGATTTTAATAGTGTTCAGATGTAGGCAGAGAAAAGAGGTAGAAGACCAACATTGAATGCGGAGATTGATGCTTTCTTCCACACCATTGATAAAGTTGGTTTACTTGAACTACCAATGACTAGAAGTGATATCTTCACATGGAACAATGAGAGGAGCCCAAAAGATAGAATTACAAGAAATCTAGATAGAGTACTGGTGAATGATGAATGGTTACATATATTTACTAATGTGCATGTGGAAGCAGGTGGATTTGAACTAAGTGACCATGCTTCGATCTCAGTTCAAATTATAGAAAAGAAATAGAATAGAAAACCGTTATATTTCTTAAAATATTGGGATGACTGGAAGGGCTTCAATGATGTTATAGATGAGGGATGTGATTTATAGGTGACATGGAACCTAATATTTGTTTTTGCAAAAAAGTTGGAGAACACCAAAGATGCAATTAAAAGATAGACCTAGGCTGAAGTGAATATCCCAAACTTACTTATAGGAATAAAGAGAGAATATAAAGAGGTCAGAGAAAAGCTGCTATTTGATCCACTTAATACAGAATGAATAAAGAAGGATGGGAGCTGAAGATGATACTAGAGGACATGAAGAAAGTCAAGGAAAAATTCTATTGGTAGAGGAATAGAGAGTAGTAGATGGTAGATGGGGACAAGATCACCAAACTCTATCATACTATTATTCAGATAAGGGAGGAAGACCATATTATATGTGACAAAGTGGTTTTTCTGAGCTTAATTTCGAGGACGGAATTTCTTTTAAGGAGTGTAGGATGTGATGGAGTGGACTTTTGGAATCCTAAAATATCCAATGAATTAAGTGAAAGCATAAGTATGAGTTAGATTGAGGGTTCCAAGCCCATGACAAAATAGGTTTGTTGATTGATGTTAATATCATCCTTAACTTTATGCATTTTGAGGAATTTATTTGAATGGTTTAATAGTTGAGTATTGGCACCAAATCTTAATGGAATGCATCTATGATACGGATAAAACTATGGCTCGAATTTCATAAAGTTTTGAAGTTCCTAAAAGGAGATGTCATGGTTTGACATTGATGTAATAAGGCATGGATTGGTGACTATAGAACTAGGCCTATCAATTATTTATCCTAAGATTTGATACAACGCGGTGTAATGTGGCCTTTGAGTTGAGGAAGCCACGGATGGGTTAGTTATAAGGCGTTCCTAGCCCTTAGATGTTATTCGATGGCAGGGAACTCGTCCTTTACTTCTAACCGAACTGGAGACGTGGGGAAGTTCGTGAGCCCGAAACCATGCCTCCACGACCCCAACCCCAATCGTGGATCATCAGGCGACCTCATCAGAATAGAAACGCCCGCACTACCTCTGGCGACCAGTTAACTCCCCACTTGAGGAAAATGATGGCTACTTCTCGCCGGTAGGCGGCAGCCCATAGCTAGCACAAGCAAACTCTTTGGAGGGTTCGACGCTTCATGGATGGGCCTTCTCATCGACAATGGAGGCAAGGTTCCAGCCCCGCCCAGGCAGCAAAGTCAAGAGGTTGGAGCAAGCCCTTCACGGCGACGCTGGATAGGCAGAGAAGAAGGTCGAAAAGAAGGAGGCACCGACGGAGAGAAGGTGGATCTATGTGCGGCGGCACTGAGAGTCTACCGGTGCTGGGTCATGCACGGAAGACATAAGGAAGAGCGGGCCGCCATTTCCGCATTGGCATAGTTGCATCCCGCAGCGGTAGCCTCCTCAAGCCACAAGCAGGATCTGATGGCGTCGGGCCTACAACAGAACTCCCAGGTGGCGGTAGATCTATGTGGCAGTAGGAGAAGAGACCGAGGAGCCGAAGGTGCAGGATCTCATGCCGGAGATATGCCTGCCACGGCGGCACCCAAGTTGGAGAAAGCTACCCGTGGCAGCAGGTGTTGGTGAGGAGGAGGAGATCGACGCCTATCCCTTGCCGGAGATCCACCGTGCGGCGGCGGTTCGCAGACAGAGACTAGGCATGGAGCCCTTTACGAGCAGCGGCTGTCCAGGCTCTCACACAGGCAAGGAGACATGGAGGGCGAGCTGCTGAAGCTCAAGCCCGAGTTTTCCTTCATGAGGATCTCTGGAGGACGGCCGAGTGCACGCCGGAGAAGGACCTCGCGGCGGCAGTTGTTCACGCACGAGAAAACGGAGTCCCGCTTGGGACTCAGACGCGAGAGGAAGGGAGAAAGGGAGAAGAGCGGACCGGGTCCAAGGCATGAACCGGACGACCCAAGTGCTGAGCAACACGCCCCCAGAAGCCATGTGTCGACACACAATTGGCTGTAAAAGGTAAATCAATGTTTAACTAACCAGAAATATATAGATCTTAGATAATTCCTAGTAATTAGATCCGTTGTCAGAAAAATACAAACAAGGTACCGAAATTCTCAGAAAAATGCGTAGAACGCATTGGAAGCATAATATCTGTCTTTTGATGCACTAATCTTAGTGATATCATGAAAGATGTGTAATGCTTGTTTAGTGGATAATAAATAGCGAATGATGACATAAAATTATGGAAAAATGTCAGTAACTCCATAATAATGTTTATAATGCACCTGATGTCTATAATCATGATGTTGATGTACTAAATCATGTAATTTGCTTAATATGTCTAATTAGGGCTAATAACCCTAAAGAAAATGTAATAAATACATGCATGCTCAATAAATGGTGAAATTTACAGAGAAAGCTCATATCAGTATATTGAACCTCAGTTTTAATTATGAGATCATAAGGATGAAAAAAATCCATGTTATACGAAGATGAATATTAATACATGTTATAAAACCCTAATCTAGGTTAATGGTGTAACCTAGGGTAGATATGTGCACCAAAAGGATATGGAAGATAATGTTCAGGTAATGAATCATAATTTGGAATACGACATCAGTAACAGCAATCCCAGATAAAAAGATGATAAGACAAGTAATAATGAGAATATCCCAATGAACTAAGTGAACCCCTAATATGAACACGACTAGGGTTAAGATGAGATGTAAAATGATGAGAACCTGATGATAGTATATGGTCTTGTTTTGATCAGGGTTTAATAAAGATCATAGTTGACATGAGGAATATGTGATTAGGATGTCTCTTTGGAAGGTACGCCATTACCTCTTACTTGGCTTATTATACAATATGCTTGTGTTATATGTGTAGTAAAATACTTGGCATATGATATTGGATGAGATGATTGTTCTCGTATGATATGTTGCATGATTCTCCATACTTATTGCTATGAACACATCAAACATAATATAAATGTTCCATCATAAGATAGCTCATAAATCACTCGGTGGTAGAGCGCATGCACAATGATCACAAACCACTTGGTGGTAGATCATATGATGTTTGTATAATGATCACAAACCACTTGGTGGTAGATCATAAGGCCTAAAGACGTCAAAGCCACTTGGTGGCAGACGCACGAGATGTATGATGGAAATGTGCTTAAAATATGTGTTCTCTTTTGTTAATGAACATCTTCGTGCAAGTATATGCTTTTTCTTATATTCTTCTTCTACTGCCAAGTATTAGTTTTATCTTATTGCCAAGATATGATGAGAGGTATATAAAAAGACACGTAGGCGTACTCAGTACAATATTCATGAAATATTGTGCTGACGTGTACCGCATGTAATCTTTTGTTTAGGTTGTGGTTTTGCTCTTGAAGATGCAGGATAGATGAGAGTTGTGTGGCGAGCTGATGAACAGGTGGACCTGTTGTCTTAAGATCCTGTAGTCTAGTTGTAGTACATGTATATGTATAGTTTGCTGTTCAATATGTAATATGAAATGTTGTAACAATTCATGTTGTAATTATATGTTGAATGGTGAACATGTGTGTATGGTTTTATTATTGTTCATGTGCATGTGCTACTGATGTATTGTTTTCCTTCTGACTCCCTCGATTTTCTTCTTCTTAGCCTGGTGTGGGGTGTTTAAATTGGGATTCTCGCTGAGGTGAGGGTTTCAATTTGGACGTCGCACATCAGATTAAGTTTTAGAAAATCTGGGGACGTCACAGGTGGTATCAGAGCATGAACAATAGCAATGCCTGACATTTGCTCATTATGCAACTCAAAACGAAAGAACCTTGAACCTTAATAATCCTTTAGGGTTAGATTAGTCGTCTTTTAGAGACTAGATCTGACCTAGCCTCTAGGTTAGCACCTAGATGTCTGAGAACTAGGTCTAGACTGGTGCTTGTTGAGTAGCAAGTCCTGAGATGTCATTCTTTCCTTGTAGTGCAGCGGTATGGGACGTCGCACTATTTGGAAATGACGTGCATCAAGGGAAGAGAAACCCTAGACATTTTGCGCACGTTGTCTAGCGTAGCTACACTAGTCTACACCATGCTCTCACCCTTTTCACTAGTTTTCATGACACTGGACTCTCTACTATGTGTGGGACACTCGTTTTCAGGATTTGGTTTTGGATTCCAATCGGATCGAACCTTGATAGTTTTCTCTGACGCTTGTTTTATCGGAGAAAAACTATATAATATTTTATTATGTATATGTATTACAAAAATTTGTCCCCACACATGTATGAGTAGGAGGTGGTCATGCAACCTAGGTGAAAGTGATGACATCAGTCTAGAAGGGAGTGTAGTCTAGATTAGATGTCTAGAGCCTTGTTGGTATATATGATAAACGAAATAGATGATATAAGTTTGATGATATGATGTAAGTCTTATATAGATGATATAAGGTAGTTTATGATGATATGTGTTTGTCTTTGAGGACCCAAGTTCAGTTTGAGGATGCAAGATGAGTTTTGATGATGCAAGTAACTAGGATTTTATGAGATAAGATCAGTTAAGCTAAGATAGGTTGTGAGTCAGCATGAGCCTCAAGCTCTTTCACAAAGGAGGGCCTCTAGTGTTAGGACCAGTTTTGGGGTTAACTCCAGAGAGAGTGAGACCCATTGGGAGAAGGTCAGAGAACCTAAACTCCAAGATATGAAATTATGAGATATGTGATATGATATGTCCTAAACTAGACTACTCCTGAGTGATTGAGTTGAGTATCTTTATGCATGATTTCTATAGCCTTCTTGAACCCTAGATGTCCTTGGGAGGACCAAACCCTAGATACAGAGAGAGGCTAACTATATATACACATGTGAATAAGGGAACATGAGAACCTGCCATCTGGGTGAGGGAGAGAGCCCAAGACCCTGGAGGAGGTAGCTATGTTAGTTTCTGTGGAGCCTCATGCTCGGGTTGGTAGTTTCCCGTATAGGAATCTAGTGGTTGCATGTATAAGAGAGTTTTGGGTAAGCATGTTTCATGGATAGAGACCTATGAAGAGTATGTCATGTCATGTTTTTGTTTGTGCTTGTGGCTAGATCTTATGAAGTTGATCACCAGTGCCAATGAGGTATACCTGAGAACCCTAGACCGAGAGGGAAGATATAGTTTGTACATAGAGATACTCATAGAGTTGAGTGAGTTCAGAAAGACTGAGCATGGCACTACCCTCATGATATGGGTTAGAGGAACCTCTTTTGGCCTTAGTAAAGTTTTGATATAATATTAGGTTGCCTAGCACAACCATGATAGAATATATGTAAGGATGTAATCTAATCTTGATATATGATATATAGACATGATATGATGAAAACCTAGGGATGGTTAATAGATAATGATGCATAAAGGGTTAACCATATACAGGAATAGTAATGATAATGTGAAACTGTAGGTTAATCTTGTTATGAAATCACCAATAAAGATTACAGTTTACTATGAGAAATGAAATAAGATCATATGAATGAAACATGTTACCTGAGGTGTTAATCTTAGTGGTTAATAAAGATGAAAAAAAAATATAGTTTGACAGTTAGTACCACATAATGTTTATGACACCTTGATATGATCCAGATGGATAAGGTGGGTTAACTTTAGTTAAGTCCCACCTAAAAGGCATATGTTAATGTTGAACATGTTCTAACAAATTATCTCAATAAAATGTCGATGATACCTTGACATATGGGTTAACTTTAGTTAACTCCTTTAGAACATGATAATATGATATGTAAACCCTGATGCGTGGGTAAAGATGAAGATGCAACCCTAACATATGAAATATGTCATAAGATGATCAGAGTTCCAAAACCCTAGTTTCTTTTAGAATCTCCTAGAGAGACATGGACAGTTATGGAGTGTTTGTGCACCCAAGATGGTTGTAAACCCCCCTGATAGTGCTTTGGATACATGGTTCTAGGTAACCTTTGTGGATGTGTTACACATAAAATGGTGCCTACATGTGGATGAGAGCAAGATAAGGTTTTCCCTGGAAGTATGAGTTTGGTTTACTTTTGAGGACAAAAGTTCTTTTATGATGTATATGATGTGACAAAGTGGTTTTTCTGAGCTTAATTTTGAGGACGGAATTTCTTTTAAGGAGTGTAGGATGTGATGGAGTGGACTTTTGGAATCCTAAAATATCCAATGAATTAAGTGAAAGCATAAGTATGAGTTAGATTGAGGGTTCCAAGCCCATGACAAAATAGGTTTGTTGATTGATGTTAATATCATCCTTAACTTTATGCATTTTGAGGAATTTATTTGAATGGTTTAATAGTTGAGTATTGGCACCAAATCTTAATGGAATGCATCTATGATACGGATAAAACTATGGCTCGAATTTCATAAAGTTTTGAAGTTCCTAAAAGGAGATGTCATGGTTTGACATTGATGTAATAAGGCATGGATTGGTGACTATAGAACTAGGCCTATCAATTATTTATCCTAAGCTTTGATACAACGCGGTGTAATGTGGCCTTTGAGTTGAGGAAGCCACGGATGGGTTAGTTATAAGGCGTTCCTAGCCCTTAGATGTTATTCGATGGCAGGGAACTCGTCCTTTACTTCTAACCGAACTGGAGACGTGGGGAAGTTCGTGAGCCCAAAACCATGCCTCCACGACCCCAACCCCAATCGTGGATCATCAGGCGACCTCATCAGAATAGAAACGCCCGCACTACCTCTGGCGACCAGTTAACTCCCCACTTGAGGAAAATGATGGCTACTTCTCGCCGGTAGGCGGCAGCCCATAGCTAGCACAAGCAAACTCTTTGGAGGGTTCGACGCTTCATGGATGGGCCTTCTCATCGACAATGGAGGCAAGGTTCCAGCCCCGCCCAGGCAGCAAAGTCAAGAGGTTGGAGCAAGCCCTTCACGGCGACGCTGGATAGGCAGAGAACAAGGTCGAAAAGAAGGAGGCACCGATGGAGAGAAGGTGGATCTATGTGCGGCGGCACTGAGAGTCTACCGGTGCTGGGTCATGCACGGAAGACATAAGGAAGAGCGGGCCGCCATTTCCGCATTGGCATAGTTGCATCCCGCAGCGGTAGCCTCCTCAAGCCACAAGCAGGATCTGATGGCGTCGGGCCTACAACAGAACTCCCAGGTGGCGGTAGATCTATGTGGCAGTAGGAGAAGAGACCGAGGAGCCGAAGGTGCAGGATCTCATGCCGGAGATATGCCTGCCACGGCGGCACCCAAGTTGGAGAAAGCTACCCGTGGCAGCAGGTGTTGGTGAGGAGGAGGAGATCGACGCCTATCCCTTGCCGGAGATCCACCGTGCGGCGGCGGTTCGCAGACAGAGACCAGGCATGGAGCCCTTTACGAGCAGCGGCTGTCCAGGCTCTCACGCAGGCAAGGAGACATGGAGGGCGAGCTGCTGAAGCTCAAGCCTGAGTTTTCCTTCATGAGGATCGCTGGAGGACGGCCGAGTGCACGCCAGAGAAGGACCTCGCGGCGGCAGTTGTTCACGCACGAGAAAATGGAGTCCCGCTTGGGACTCGGACGCGAGAGGAAGGGAGAAAGGGAGAAGAGCGGACCGGGTCCAAGGCATGAACCGGACGACCCAAGTGCAGAGCAACACGCCCCCAGAAGCCATGTGTCGACACACAATTGGCTGTAAAAGGTAAATCAATGTTTAACTAACCAGAAATATATAGATCTTAGATAATTCCTAGTAATTAGATCCATTGTCAGAAAAATACAAACAAGGTACCGAAATTCTCAGAAAAATGCGTAGAACGCATTGGAAGCATAATATCTGTCTTTTGATGCACTAATCTTAGTGATATCATGAAAGATGTGTAATGCTTGTTTAGTGGATAATAAATAGCGAATGATGACATAAAATTATGGAAAAATGTCAGTAACTCCATAATAATGTTTATAATGCACCTGATGTCTATAATCATGATGTTGATGTACTAAATCATGTAATTTGCTTAATATGTCTAATTAGGGCTAATAACCCTAAAGAAAATGTAATAAATGCATGCATGCTCAATAAATGGTGAAATTTACAGAGAAAGCTCATATCAGTATATTGAACCTCAGTTTTAATTATGAGATCATAAGGATGAACAAAATCCATGTTATACGAAGATGAATATTAATACATGTTATAAAACCCTAATCTAGGTTAATGGTGTAACCTAGGGTAGATATGTGCACCAAAAGGATATGGAAGATAATGTTCAGGTAATGAATCATAATTTGGAATACGACATCAGTAACAGCAATCCCAGATAAAAAGATGATAAGACAAGTAATAATGAGAATATCCCAATGAACTAAGTGAACCCCTAATATGAACACGACTAGGGTTAAGATGAGATGTAAAATGATGAGAACCTGATGATAGTATATGGTCTTGTTTTGATCAGGGTTTAATAAAGATCATAGTTGACATGAGGAATATGTGATTAGGATGTCTCTTTGGAAGGTACGCCATTACCTCTTACTTGGCTTATTATACAATATGCTTGTGTTATATGTGTAGTAAAATACTTGGCATATGATATTGGATGAGATGATTGTTCTCGTATGATATGTTGCATGATTCTCCATACTTATTGCTATGAACACATCAAACATAATATAAATGTTCCATCATAAGATAGCTCATAAATCACTCGGTGGTAGAGCGCATGCACAATGATCACAAACCACTTGGTGGTAGATCATATGATGTTTGTATAATGATCACAAACCACTTGGTGGTAGATCATAAGGCCTAAAGACGTCAAAGCCACTTGGTGGCAGACGCACGAGATGTATGATGGAAATGTGCTTAAAATATGTGTTCTCTTTTGTTAATGAACATCTTCGTGCAAGTATATGCTTTTTCTTATATTCTTCTTCTACTGCCAAGTATTAGTTTTATCTTATTGCCAAGATATGATGAGAGGTATATAAAAAGACACGTAGGCGTACTCAGTACAATATTCATGAAATATTGTGCTGACGTGTACCGCATGTAATCTTTTGTTTAGGTTGTGGTTTTGCTCTTGAAGATGCAGGATAGATGAGAGTTGTGTGGCGAGCTGATGAACAGGTGGACCTGTTGTCTTAAGATCATGTAGTCTAGTTGTAGTACATGTATATGTATAGTTTGCTGTTCAATATGTAATATGAAATGTTGTAACAATTCATGTTGTAATTATATGTTGAATGGTGAACATGTGTGTATGGTTTTATTATTGTTCATGTGCATGTGCTACTGATGTATTGTTTTCCTTCTGACTCCCTCGATTTTCTTCTTCTTAGCCTGGTGTGGGGTGTTTAAATTGGGATTCTCGCTGAGGTGAGGGTTTCAATTTGGACGTCGCACATCAGATTAAGTTTTAGAAAATCCGGGGACGTCACATTATATCTGAGTTGATTGATGCAGAAGGAAGAGTGGTCAATAAGTAGGAGGATTTAGAAGAACAAGCCATAAATTTCTATTCTCCTCTATACAATAAAAGCTTTGAGAAAGAAATAGAAGAGGAGGAGATGGAGTGTAAGTTCAAACTAACCAACACACATAACAACATCCTTACAAGAAAGACCAATGAGTAGTAAGTCAAATAAGAAGTATTGAGTATTAGTAGCAACAAGTCTCTAGGTTTAGACGGTTTTAATGCTTATTTCTACAAGAAGACTTGGGATGTCATCAAGGAGGATCTAGTTGCATATGTCAGTTGGTTCTTGGAGGGAAACAACATGGTGAGACAAGTTAATCATTCCTTTCTGGTACTCATTACCAATAAAAAGGTGACATCTTCCCTTGTTGATTTTAGACCCATTACATGTTGTTCGGTACAATAGAAAATCATTGCAAAGATTCTAGCCCCTAGATTGAAGTTGGTTCTTCCTAATCTCATTTCTGTAAATCAAAGAGCCTTTATGACAAGGAGTATTATTGATTGTGCTCTATTGGCAGGAGAATTCTTGTTAGACTACAATGTAATTAGAGGAAGGAGGAAGGATTCCCTAAAGATGGATGTGTTCAATGCATTTGATAGTGTCAGATGGGGAAACTATGGTGGGTCATGTGGCAAATGGGGTTCAGTGAGCAGTGGATAGACTGGATGGAACAGTGTATTGGAACTACAAGCTTCTCTATCCTGGTCATTGACACATCTGTAGGGATGTTTAGGGGAGGCAATGGGATGCGTCGAGGGGACCCCTATCCCCTTTCCTTTTTGTGATTGTTATGGAACACTTCACATAGAAGATGCAGATAAAAAAGGAAGGAGATAAAACCCTATACATATGTGTTGGTCTTTGTGGAAGAAAAATAGAACACTCTAGGGAGTTTGTAAAATCATCTCAGAGTGTTCAGGGAGTAGACGAGGTTGTGTGAGAATGCAAATAAAACGCATCTCTTCTTATCAAAAAATTTCTATCAGGTGGAAGATAGATGAATGGAGGATATGGGAGTAGAGAAAGAGAAGTTTCCAACAAAATATCTTGGATTCCTCTTAGCGGGGTTAACCTATTGGTAAAGGATTTCACTGACTATATGGAGAGACTGGAGGAAATGATTAACTGATGGTCGACACAAAAAATATCCATGGTAGGAAGAGAAACTTTGGTATGAGCTGCTATACAACGACCCCTTATTTTCTGGGTTCAGTGAGGAGAGATCCCTAGTTTGGTCCTGGACAAAATGAAGATGAAGATGACAAATTTTCTATGGGCAAGTGAACATCACCCAATGAGATATGCAAGAATGGATCTTCTAAAATAAGAAGGAGGTCTGATTTTGAAAACATCCTAAGATATAACAAAGTGGGGGAAAATGCAAAGAATAATTATATACCAAGAAGGATTCTCAACTAGGGGATGAGAGAAAATATCCAAGAGGTCTAGATTTCAAGCCATGAATAAGGGAGGGATATTCATATACCATCAATGTTATGACAGAGGTTTGGCAATAGGTTAGACATCTTTTTGAGCCCCATGCTTTGGAGAATTGGAGGCTTAAATACACAAAGCTAAATCTATGGGAAGCTACATGTTCAAGGGTAGAAAAGGACATATATGTAGAGCAGATTCAGACTGGTATTCATGTTCCAAAATGGAGGATGTGTGTATATAAAATTCTGCATAGTGCATTGGCCACTGTTGACAAAATATGTGGATGGAACTATGACATCACATTGATGTCCTTGCTTTTCAAGAATGAGGAAGAGTCCCATAATCATCTAGTGGGAGGATGTAACTTCACAAACATGGTATAGAGGTTTATATGTGAGGAATTTCATATGCAACTTTTGCTTGAAGTAGACTTGAGGAAAATTTGACAAGTTGTGTGAATGATGATAAAAAGAAGATTTTATTTTCTACTCTATGCTATCATATTTGGGAGGAACAAAATGTTAGAAAACACCAAGGTGCAACCATTAACAAGAGGAGTACTACGATAAAAAAATGTACATATGTTTAACATAAGTTGCACATTAGCTAGACGAGTGAGTTGTTTCTCTACTTTCTTGATGTATGGTGTTGGTCCTACATGCAGTGCAGCAGACTGGCCTGGATAGCATATGGGGACCGTAATACTAAGCTTTATCATAATGCAATAAGGAAACGTGAAGCTCATAATACCATTGCCAAACTGATTGATGATGAAGGAAAAGTAGTTAATAGCCAGGAAGATTTAGAAATTCAAGCCAATGATTACTACAAAGCTCTCTTCAACAAGCAACAAGAAGATTCCCCCCTTCTGTAGAATGAAAATCTTAGCTGGAGGTACAAGCTCACTAGCTCACATAATAACATTCTTTGCAGGGATATTAACATGGAGGAACTGAAAGATGTCATCTGGAGCATTGGGGTTAATAAGTCCCCAGATCATGATGGGTTCAATGGCCACTTCTATAGAGAAGCTTGGCAGACAATCAAAACTGACCTCTTAAACAACATCAATTGGATTATGAAAGGAGGTAGTATGCTCAGGCAAGTCAACCATGCCTTTCTCACGCTCATCCCTAAGAAGAAAGCTACTACTTCCTTGGCCGACTTCAGGCCCATTGCCTGTTGTAACGTTCAATACAAAATCTTGGCAAAAATCCTAGTTGAACGTCTCAAGCTAGTTCTTCCTTCTCTCATCTCGGATGCCCAAGGCGCCTTCATCAAGGACAGAAGCATTTCAGACTGTGCACTCCTAGAAGGTGAATTTATGCTTGATTTCAATGTTCAGAGAGGCCATAAGAAGAGTTGTATGAAGCTCGACGTTCCTAAAGCTTTTGATAGTGTTTGCTGGGTCAAACTCTGGCAGATAATGGAGGAGATGGGGTTTTCCACAAGCTAGATCTCGCTCATTCAACAATGTGTCACCACTGTCAGTTATTCAGTGCTAGTGAACGATACCCCTAATGGCATATTCAAAGCCTCTAATGGCTTGAGGCAGGGAGATCCATTGTCTCCTTTGCTTTTCACTATCATTATGGAATACTTTTCTCAACTAATGAAGCAGGCTGAAGACAACAAGAACATAGCTACTTATACTGTGAGGGGTACGAAGATAATGAGTCATCTTGTATTTGCAGACGATGTCCTTGTCTTCTTAGAACCGAAACCTAAGTACCTGTTAAATATGAAGGAGCTGCTTCATAAATTCGGCAATCAAACTGGGCTTCACATCAATGAGGACTAAATGCAGGTCTTTACCTCTTCCAACTGTGAACATATTAAGACGGACATTGAAGATTATCTGAAGATGCATATCACTCCTCTTCCCACCAAGTATCTAGGGTTCCCCTTAACAGGTGGTAAACCTCAGGTTAAAGACTTCACAGAATGCACAAACAAGGTTGAATCCATGATTTCTCGCTGGCCTCTGAACAAAACTTCTATGGCAGGAAGGATCACATTAACCAAAAGTGTCCTTGAAGGTCTTCTTATTTATTGGGTACAACAGGGTGAAATCCCACCTGCTGTGCTTGAACGCATTAAGATGACACTTTCCAACTTCATTTGGGCAGGCGGCACACATGCCATGAATTATTCAAGACTAGCTAAACACAAAGATGAAGGCGGAGTAGGTCTGAAAACTCCTGTAGAAATATCAAATTGGGGCACTATCAAGCGCATCATCAACTTTCAGCAGGGGTCTTCCACTTGGGCACAATGGATGCGGAAACGTTATCCCAAAGGACTGGACTTTGAACCTTCCACTAGAGAAGGTTATTCTCGAGTCATCAATCGGATGTCAAGCATTTGGAGGCAAATCAAACACAATTTCGGCAGCAATGCTTCTGGTAGGTACAGTCCTGATCCATGGAGCTTGGCAAAGCTTCGAGGAAGCTCACAACCTCCTACTCAACACTTCACTTAATACATCTGGAATGAGTTTGAGATTCCCAAATGGAGTCTCTGCATGTACCGAGCTGCTTATGATTCCTTCCCCACATTGGATAAACTTGATAAATGGTATCCTGACACCTCTCCCACCCAATGTCTGCTTTGTAATGAAGGTCCAGAAATGCACGAGCACCTCTTTTATAGCTGCCCGTTCATCACTTCTCTCTGGAGTTATATCTGTGCACGAACAAAGCTCAGTCATTTACAGCTCTTATCCACAAAAGAGATGATCTCTGCTCTTGGCCCAAGTCTCAACATACAGAAGAAGAAGCTACTCACAGCCTTGTCTGCAGTATACTACTACACCTGGAAATAAAGGAACTCAAGTAAGCATAAGGCGAAAACAAACAACACTGAATACATTGGGGGAAAAATTTGTGAAGTTCTTATTCATAGGCTTAATGTATAGGAACTTTCTCTTCTTATTGTTGTTGGTTAGTAGCGTGCAGGGGCTACTATGTAATTTGTCCCAACTTTATTGGGGATCCGGAATAAAATTTACCATATTCCGATGCATACATTTGGCCTTCTGGATGATATTGATGATGAAGAGGTAGTTGACTGGAAGTACAAGCTCACTAGCACCCATAATAACATCCTTACAAGAAGAGTCAATGAACAGGAGGTGAAAGATGCTCTATGGAGTATTGGTAGCAACAAGTCACCTGGGTCCGACAGTTTCAATGCTTTCTTTTATAAGAAGACTTGAGAAATCATAAAAAATGATCTGCTTGCTTATGTGAACCGGTTCATGGAAGGTGGGCATATGGTGAGACAGGTTAATCATTCTTTCCTTGTCCTTATCCCTAAAAAGAAGTTCACTTCATCTCTTGCTAATTTTCGGCCTATAGCCTGTTGCTCAGTACAATATAAGATCATTGCAAAAATTCTGGTTGCTCAACTGAAGATGGTCCTCCCTTATCTAATTTCTGAAAACCAAGGAGCCTTTTTTACAAGTAGGAGCATTAGTGACTGTTCCCTTCTGGCTAGTGAATTTCTTCTGGACTATAATGTCATGCGCGTTAGTAGGAACACCTACCTTAAACTTGATGTCTCCAAATCCTATGACAGTGTGAGGTGGGAGAAGTTATGGTGGATCATGCAACAGATGGGCTTCAATAAACAATGGATTAGCTGGATGAAACAATGCATTAGGACAACTAGCTACTCTATTATGGTTAATGGCACTTCTGCTGGTCTCTTTCGGGGTGGCAATGGACTACGGCAAGGGGATCCTTTATCCCCTCTTCTATTTGTGATTGTCATGGAGTATTTCTCAAGAAAGATGCAACACGCTAAGGAACGGAGGGAAATTAAACCTTATACAGTCCATAGTACTAAGGTAATGACACATCTTATCTTCGCAGATGGCATGCTGATTTTTATAGAAGCCAAACAACAACACCTGGAAAATCTTAAAGGCCTTCTGGAAAAGTTCAGGGAGCAAATGGGGCTGTGTGTTAATGCAAATAAAACACACATTTTCTTGTCCAAGAAATGCTATCAGCTGGAGGATAAGCTCACACAAGCTATAGGAGTGGAAAAGGGAGAATTCCCAACCAAGTATTTGGGTTTTCCTCTTGTAGGCGGCAATCTTCAAGTCAAAAATTTCACAGAATGCATTGGTAGAGTGGAGGAAATGATTAACAGATGGCCTACAAAAAAGACATCTATGGCGGGACGTAGAACTCTGATTCAAGCTGCAATAGAGGAACTTCTCATCTTCTGGGTGCAACAAGGTGAAATTCCAATATCTGTTCTGGATAGAATTGAAATGAAGACTACTAACTTTCTTTGGGGGAGTGAGCATCATCCAATGAAGTATGTCAGGCTGGCATTTCCTACAGATGAAGGTGGGCTGAACCTGAAGACTCCAAGAGATATTGCTAGATGGGGATCCATGAGAAGACTTGTTGCATTCTAAGAAGGCATCTCTACATAGGGTAAATGGATGAGAGGTAGATATCACAGGGGGCTGGATTTTATTCCAAAGACAAGAGAAGGATACTCAAGGACTATCAATGTTATGAGGGAAGTGTGGCCACAAGTTAGACACTTGTTTGTGGCAAACAATTCTGGCAGATGGCATCTCAAAGATAAGGAGATATGCTTATGGGAGGTGTCCAGGACAAGAGGTGCAAAAGACCCAGTGGGTGAACAACTATGGATGGATAGGTATGTGCCAAAATGGAGCATATGTGTTTATAAATTTTTGCACAATATCCTTGCTACTCCTGATAGAATAAAGAGATGGAATTATGATATATCTACTATATGCCTGCTATGTGAGGAAAAGGAAGAAAGCCACAACTATCTGGTGAGGGAATGTAAGTTCACAAAGGATATTTGGGAGTATGAGAATTCAGACTGCAAATACAGCTTATTGTTGATCCGAGAAGGATGCTTGATAGATGAAGAATAGATGCCAACAAAAAACTTTTGTTGGCTGGTCTATGCTACCATGTTTGGGAAGAAAGGAATGCTAGAAAACACCAAGGGAAGTCAACGAATGCCACAAGCATTGCTGTAAAAATATGTAAATGCATTAGAAGTACACTACATATTAGCTAGATGCGTAAGTTGTAACGGTGTTATGCGTGTATGGCATTGGGCCTACATGCAAGCTTGACCCCCTAATATTTTTTAGGGGGAACGTCAGAATATATTTACCTTATTCCGATACATACATTTGGCCAACATACCGACGTGGGTTTCTCTGAAGTCTTTTGGAAGATCTTGGATGTACAAGGTGGCTGACACCATTTCTACTAGTATGGGTGAGGTCCTCCACATCGACGAGCGTTCACTAGCTGAAGATACGGAGAGGGTCTTGGTCAAGTTGAATGTTGAAGAGGAAACACCAGAAACTATGTGGTTGAACATATAAGGGAAAGAGGCCATACCGGTGGGTATTGTACTGGACTATAAAGCACCAAAATGTCATCGATGTAAAGCTTTTGATCATTATGACACTAATTGCGAAGAAGTCCACAAAGAGAAGAAGAAAGAAAAGCAAAGAAAGTAGATTTGGAAGGAGAAACATACAAAATGAACTGTGATAGAGAAGAATGAAAGACATACTTGTGGCATGGAAGGCACTGGATCGTCTACTGAAGGTGCTACTTATACTATTGTTGCTGTACGAGACAAGCGGGAAGATATAGATGATACTGCTGGTTGTTCTCACGAGTAATGGGAGGAAGGATAGTTCACTCCCACGTCTAGGAGAAAGGGAATGAGACGTACAAGGATTCTAAAAACACAAGGAGTAGGATCCATCCTAGACTCTACCATCAAGTTTGACTCTCTGAGTGATTCATATGTAGAGGCACCTAACCAAATCGCACAAAGGAACAATGCAGAATCGAAGAAGAATGCCAACAAGAAAAAGGAGCAGCCTAGGCATACTCGGGCAAACAAAAATCATTAATATGCCCATGCTTACGTGGAATATTAAAGGGGGGGTGCAATAGGAATAAGAATAAGGAGATCAGGGAGTGGATTACATCATGTGGACATTCCTTGGTTGATCTAGTGGGGATTAAAATAAAAGCGCATAATAAAGACAACATTAGATATCTGTTTCCTCAAGGTTGGGAACACATATCTAATCTGGAAAGTTAAGATTTAGCCAGAGTTTATGTTGCATGGAAACCGTGCATGGTAGGTGACAGTGATACAGATGTCAGATCAGCACATCACAGTTGACAGTAGAAATGTAGGGGGTTTGCACATATGGGTGACATATATGTACACTCATAACGACGCAAAATGTAGACAAAATTTATGGAAGGAGATGGTTGATCTAGCTGGACAGATTTATATCCCATGGTTGGTTATAGGGGATTTTAATATTGTCTAACTATAGGTAGAGAAGAAAGGAAGGAGGCCAACTTTAAATGTAGAAATGAATGATTTCAACCAGATAATAGATAACGCTGGTCTGTTTGAGCTACCTATGGATGGAGGCGACATCTTCACATTGAATAATGAAAGAAAACCTGAGGACATGATAGCTAGCAAATTGGACAGAGCCCTAGTTAATGATGAATGGTTGCATATTTTTCCTAATGTGAAGGTCAAGGCAGGAGGCTCCGAGATGAGTGATCACACCCCCATCTCTTTACAGATTGTAGATAAATAGAAGAAAAGATGAGCTTTTAGATTCCTTAATTACTAGGCTGATTAGAAGGGCTTCAGGGACATTTTTAGAGAGAGATGGAAGATACCTATAACTGGGAATCTGATATTTGTGTTTACAAAGAAATTGGCAAATACAAAACTGTCACTTAAACGGTCATTCAAAGAAGAAGTTAATATCCCAAACATGCTCAAGGAAATTAAAGATGAGTGAAGGGAGACCAACAAATTGCTGCTACGTGATCCTTTGTATGAGGAGATGACTTAGAGGGACATTGAACTAAAAAAGATGATGGAGGACTTAAAGAAGGCAAAAGAAAGATTCTATTGGCAGAGAAATAGGGAAAAGTGGATGGAGGACAGTGACAGAAACACTAGACTCTACCATACTTCCGTCAAGAGAAGGGAGGCCAAAAATGTTATTTCTGAGCTCATTGATGCTAATGATAATGTTGTCAACAGACAAGAGGACCTAGAGGAACATGCCATTCTGTTCTACTCATCCCTATATAATAAGGAGTTTGGAGAGGAGCTAGAGGAAGAGGAGATGGAGTGGAAGTATAAATTGACAAGTACCCACAATACTATTCTGACAAGGGACACAAATGAATAGGAAGTCAAGAAGCTTTGTGGAGTATAGGAAGTAATAAATCACCTGGCTCAGATGGGTTTAATGCTTACTTCTTCAAGAAAACATGGGACATCATCAAGGAGGATTTGACTGCATATGTGAGATGGTTCCTAGCTAGTGGAAACATGGTTAAACATGTTAATCATTCCTTTCTAGTACTTATTCCGGAGAAGAAAGTGAATGCATCCTTTCCTGATTTTAGACCTATTGCATGCTATTATGTCTAATATAAAATCATTGCAAAGATCCTGGCTATGAGATTGAAGACTTTTCTTCCTTATCTTATCTCTATAAATCAAGGTGCTTTTGTGGCAGGAAGGAGAATTAGTGATTGTGCACTCTTGGCATGTGAGTTCTTGCAAAACTATAATGTGATGAGAGGTAGCAGGAAAGCTTGTTTGAAGCTGGATGTATCTAAAGATTATGACAGTGTAAAATGGGACAAGCTTTAGTGGATCATGAATCAAATGGAATTTAATGAACAATGGATTGGTTTGATGAAATAGTGTGTGGGTACTACAAGTTTCTCTATCCTGGTTAATGGTACGTCTGAATGTTTGTTTAAGGAGGAAATGGCCTATGCCAAGGTGACCCGCTTTCTCCTCTTCTGTTTGTGATTGTTATGGAGTACTTCACCCAGAATATGCAGGAAGTGAAAGGGAGGGAATTGATCAAGTCATATACAATAGACAGGACTAAGGTGATGACACACTTGATTTTTGCAGATGACATGCTCGTCTTTGTGGAAGCAAAACAAAACACCCTGGGAAAGTTGCAGGAGTTACTTAAAAGCTTTGGAGAGAAGACAAGTCTGTGTATTAATGCAAGCAAAACCCAACTATTTCTGTCAAAAATATACTACTAGATGAAAGATAGTCTGAAGGAGGCAATGTGATTGGATATGGGGAAGTTTCGTACAAAATATCTCAGATTCCTGCTAGCTGGAGGCAACTTACAAGTCAAACATTTTTCGAACTGCATAGATAGAATGGAGGAAATGATTACTTGATGGCCTACTCAGACGATGTTTATGGAAGGGAGAGCCACCCTTATGAAATCTGCAGTAGCAAGGCTTCTCATCTTTTAGATTCAACAAGGTGAGATACCCAGTTTATTACTAGATAGAATGGGAATGAGGATGGTAAACTTTTTATGGGCAGACACATATCAATTAATGAAATATACACGTGTGGAACTTCCAAAAGAGGAAAGTGGTATGGATCTGAAAGCACCAAGAATATTGCAAAGTGGGAGATTTTGAGAAGAATCATCACCTTTCAGGAGGGTATTTCCACATAAGGGAAATGGATGAGAGAATGATATCCTAGAGGGCTTGACTGCATTGAAATACAAAGGAAGGATACTCACGCACAATCAATGTTATGACGGAGATGTGGTAGCAATTAAACATATGTTCAAACCCCAAACGGATGGAGGCTGGTGGCTCAAAGATGCAAAATCTAATCTATGGGAAATCAGTAGGGCAAGTACAGTGAAAGACAAGCACATGGAGCAAGTATGAACTGGAAATATTGTTCCTAAATGGAGCATGTATGTGTATAAAGTTTGCACAAATCCTTGACTACCTTTGACAAAATACATGGCTGGAATAATAATGTTGCAACTCTATGCTTGCTATGTAATGAGGAGGATGAATCCCACTCTCACCTGGTAGGTTGTTGCAAATTTACCAAAGAAGATTGATAATTTATTTGTGAAGATTTCAGACTGAATCTACAACTAGAAATGGAATCACAAAGAATGATTACCAGGTGTGGGAAAAGCGATAAAAGAAGACTGATGTTCGCTGGCCTTTTCTATCATATTTGGGAAGAAAGAAATGATCAAAGACACATTGTTCATCCACGAATACAAGAGTTATAGCTGAAAAAAATCTATAAATATGTTAAACGTAAGTTACGCATTAGATAGAAGAGTGAGTTGTAGTCTGTTTTGATGTATGGCGTTGGGCCGACATGTAACTCTTGACCTCCAATATTTTTAGGAGAAAGTCAGAATATATTTATCAGATTCAGATACATATATATATATATATATATATATATATATATATATTAATGTATATATATATATATATATATATATATATATATATATATATATATATATAGTCAAGTTACAACGACACAGAGTGGCTCAAGTGGTCAAGCACCGTGTTCCCTCACAAAGAGACCCAGGATTGAATCCTATTTGTCATATTGATTTATATATCACCCTCCCAGACGTTCGACCTCCGCCACGAGCATGGGAGGTGGGAAGAGAAATATTTCTCTCTTAATCCCATAGTCAAGTTTCTGATAAGGAGTGACTCAAGTGGTCAAGCACAATGTCTCTTTACAAAGGGACCTAAGTTCAAATCTTAGTTTCCATCATGGTTTACCACCCTCCTAGATGGTAACCTCCATCACAACTGGTCTGGGAGAGGGGGAGATAATCCCTCACTTTATCTGATACATATATAGTCAAGTTGGAATTCACTCAAGTGTATGAAAGATGTTATACACCCTAGTCATTTTTTATTATGTAGGTATTATTCTTAATAATTTAAACTACTGATCTTTCTAATAGCTTATGATGGGCTACATATCCAATTTGAGCTCGTTTGGACATCATAGGTGAAACATATGTAGAAAACAAATATTATGCACTAGAAATTAGATTTGTGTGTCGATTTTTTTGTTCTTGGACGAGTGACATAGAAACATCAAAACAACTCAAAATTTGAATGTGACCTATATTTGTTATGACAATAATATCAGTGGTTTGGATTTTGAAAAAATTGATCTTGATAGTTAAATACCACTGGGGTTTACGATGTGATCTATGTAATCGATTGTAAATCTCTCTCTCTCTCTATATATATATACCTAAAATAAGGATCTCCTTACTGACAACTACTTCTTGAAGAAGAATTGGAAAATTATAAGAAACTTAGTCTTAAAATCCATTAGAAGTGTGCTAAATGGAGACACTACTAATGGATCCTTGGGCGAATCTTATATTGTTCTCATTCCTAAAGTGAAGCACCCCATGAACTGTTACCACTTGAGACCGATTACACTCAACAATACATGCATGGAATTAGCATACAAGGTCATTGTTGAACAAGTTAAGAAGTATATTCCACTATGGGTCTCGCCTGCACAAACCAGTTTCATTCCGGGCAGACTTATCTCTGATAACATTTTCCCTGTCCAGGAAATTATCTACAATAGGAGAAGGAAATAGTGTGCTCCATACATGGCTATAAAGGTAGACCTGATAAAAGCATACGGCTGCATGTCCTGAGAGTTCATTGAAAATACCTTAGACAAGATGACTTGGCCACTGAACATCAAGAAATATATTCTAAATTCTTGATCTGTAGGTAAAACTAATATCAATCTGAACGGTAAATCCCTTCCAACTCTTAAAACCTCTAGAGGCCTGAGGCAGGGGGATCCCCTTTAACCCTATCTTTTTGTGCTATGCATGGAATTCCTAACCTAACTTATGAACCAGAGTGTCGAGGACAACAAGTGGAAGTTGGTAAAGGTATCCCAATAAGGGCCCTGGACCTCTCATATCTCTTTTGTAGATGACATTATTATCTTCTCAAAGGCATCAATGCAACAAATCAAAATCATTAACAACTACTTTAAACTTTTTGAGGTGACATCAGGACAACAAATTTCAGTCGAAAAATCAAAGATTTTCTTTTCGCACTCTGTTAGTCTCATTATCAGAGATGCCATTTGCTCAGCTATCAAGATCCCTGAAACATCAAATTTTAGAAGATACCTTGGTGTACCTATTCTTCACAACAAGGTCAACAAGTCTACCTACTCATTCATAGCATCCAGTATGGAGATTAGAATCAATGGTTGGGATGAAAAAACCCTCTCTTTGGTAGGCTAGTTATGTCTTCCAAAGTCTTTACCCACTTCACTACCCACTTATGTGATGCAAATAGCAAAGATCCCCAGTAGAGTCTATTCAAAGATGGACACGATTGTACATCAATTTATTTGGGGGATGGTCAAAAAGCACAACCAATATCCCTTATCTCTTGACAGAAAGTGTGTTCTAGCATGGAGGATGGAGGTTTAGGCATCAAGTCTATGGTTGAATGGAATAAAGCCATATTTTGGAAGAACTTGGAAATTGATGAACAATACAACCTCCCTTTGGAGGAAGGGACTGCAACACAAGTAAAGGGAAGAATGTGCATAAGAGCAACTAGACTACACGTTTCTGGAAGTTCCTCCACACTGAGATATATTTCGTTAAAACTCACTGCAACAAAACCATTAATAATGGGAAGGAATGCTAGCCTAGTATGGTCCTTGGGTTCTTGGCTTCGGCTCACTGGGGGATATCACTTTACACCCGGTTGAAGAAGACATATGTGATCTACCTGTTTCTAGTCTTGTGAACCTTGTAGGTGATTGGAACCTTAATTTCCTGAATAGATATTTACCAAAGGATTGTGTGGACATCATCATCAACCTCTCCGTTCCTCATGCCTCTAAGGGTGATGACTTTTGGGACATGGTATACACCGAAGGACCCTGGTCTCAAATATGGCATCTGAAGACATCTAGCAAGATCAAACTTTTCATGTGGCTATCATCCCATGAGGCCATCATGACCAATGCCCAAAGGAAAAAAAGATCCTATACTGATAATGAAATTTGTCCTAGGTGTGATTCTGAAGAAGAAACAACCTGACATGCCCTCTGGCACTACCCTTTTTTCTATGGAAGTATGGCTACAACTACAAAGTTTGACGGATTTTTTCCCCCACAATGACACAAACCATAAAGATTGGCTCACAAGAAACCTAAAGAGTATAGAGGCACAATAAGATACCTTCACCATCACATGCTAGATCATCTGGAGAGCACAAAATGCTTTAGTTTTTTAGAGTATTAGGATTAGCTCTAAATGAAAATTGATTCATATTAACAACATGTGTGCAGTTGTAGAGTAGGGGTGGAAGTCAGGCGAGCAATTTGAAGACTTATCTACATCCAATACCCTATCCAGTCTAGAGATTACGCAAGGAGGTGACCTAGTCATGGTGGACATTGATGTGTGAGGGAACTCTGCAGTCATAGTAGCAATCTTCCTAGATGAACAAGGTAAATGGAGAGGCGGTAAGGCCTGCACAATCTGAGTCAAGTATGTTGCTGAAGAAGAGCTACAGGCTATCCTCCTGGTACTTTGGAA
Organism: Alisma plantago-aquatica; assembly: GCA_963693085.1. NCBI lineage: Eukaryota > Viridiplantae > Streptophyta > Magnoliopsida > Alismatales > Alismataceae > Alisma > Alisma plantago-aquatica. The sequence goes on from OY856409.1 coordinate 781,691,156, forward strand.
CGCTCCTAACGATCATAGCCATCCTATTACCATTTTATTTGATAGCTGAATAGCCATTGATCCTATTGAAGAATCGACAAATCAGCTCCCTGCCTTACTTCCGTGGACAAAGCCAATAAATATGATTCTAGAACATTTAGATAAAGTGAAGATCATGAAGATCCACAGGGAGAATATCAGCCTAGCCGACTCTCTCACCAAACACCACCTCAAATCATATCAGGATGTTTGTCAGTACCCAAATCCTCCACTCCACCCTGTGGGTCACCCCCTCCTTTTTCCCCAATGTAATCGTAGAAGTTCTACCAAATTTACTTTCTCAGTAGGTAATGTGTAACCCTCAGTTTATCCCTACAAGAGGAAGGTAGGTTGAATAAAATGGCCTCCTGATTTCTATAAAAACAAATATAAATGTATGTGTGTACATAGATATGCACACATACACAATATGCGTGTATATATGTATAACTAACACAATGAGGCTGGATTTCCTTAAGATTTCGTTCCGTTAATAACAAGTAGATTGTTCTTCTTAATGAACACTTGTATAATATTGTAAAGATTTGTAATGAAGTTGTCTCCTTTTTATGAAAATCTATAATTCCTTTTTTGCAAATGATGAATACTTCAATACAATATCCACTACTATGACCATAACTCCATGCATTTCATCATACATAGTCAAGAATTAGATCTAAAAGGTTGATGCTAACTACTACATTATTAGGAATAATTCCATTATTTGGAATAATGCAACATATATGATGATCAAGACAAAAAATTGTTTAACACAACTGTACTTACAAAAGATAAGGGAATCTATTTTCATATTAGTAATCAATATTTTTGATAATAGTTCCTCCATCCTTGAATAATATGATCCCTCAAGACAACTAATATGAATAATTTAACTATGAGTGTTTCATTGGCCATATCACCCTCGAGTGACTCTAGCATACTTTGTTTTATAGACCAATAACTAAATAAAATCATGTAATTTATTCACATAATTGGGGTTTGTTCTAGTTTAGAGAGTTCCCCACAATTTTCATAAATTGGTGGCTTATATGTTACCTTTCCCTACTTACTTATCAATTTCTTATAGCTATTGTCCAAAAGCATGCATTTGCTTCTTTTAATTACAATTCAACTAATAAGGTTATATTGTGAAGTGGAACTTTAATTTAATATCTAATGGTAGTTTTGCAATTATGCCCATAGTGGCAAATTTGTGAAACAAGTGATCATTTAATATATAAATTAGACAATGACATATCTTTTAGTCAAGATATTGACTCATAAATACATACAAGAATTTGAGCAAACTTGATATTTGTATATAATCTATATATCCTATATATGAAGCTAATTACATATAGCTTAGGGGAATGTATTGGGCATGAGAATCAAATTATCAAATCCCATCCTTTACTTTAAAGTGGGGAAGTAATAAAGAGTTTCTCTAAAAAATCCATAGCAATACGACACTTTTATTTTCATAGTGAAAATCTAGAAGTTATAGCCTTTTATCTGAATATAATAAATCAAATTTTTTTTAGTCCTTTGACTTTAGGAAATATAGGTCACAATGCCTTGATGTTTCATGTGGATGAAGGCCCTTGGATATGAGATCAGTCCTCTTGTGGAATGTCTTACCCCACAATGGAGAAGGAAAGAGTGTGCCCAATAGCTCATTCTAAAACATCCAAACTCTCTCTCTACTCAACTCCTCCAACTACAACATTGTTCTGAATCAGTCTCCCTTGCCTTTCCTATTCCATTGACCCTTAAAAGGCAATCAGTGTGACATAGAACTCAAATTACCAATCTTAATCTCTTGGTCAAATATAGGGTTTTACCACTCAAGTGACTAGGACTCCCCTTATACCTATATAAATATATTGAGAGTGAGACTCCTGTGACATGCATACAAAATAGAAGTGTACATGTTGAGTAATATAGGACTAAGCAATATCAAGTTATCCAACAAAGGAAATTGTGAAGCTAGAGACTACTACTAACCAGATACCAATCAACTAGACCAAAAGAACAACTTGAATTGAGTTACTAAAATAAGAATTGAAATTAATAGAGCAATAAATTAAAAAGGGTTGTATTCAATGCATGGGATATTTAGGACTAGATCTTCAACATGGTATTCATCCATACATGATTTCACATTAAAAAAAAATTAACTATCTTTTCTTGTAGTATTAGTGATCTTTAGCCAACATTTCTTGCTTTCAAGGTGTCATGTACTATCCAATCAAACTACAAACCCTATTTCACCATTCTCATATAGAAGATTGAGTGCATCATGTTCTCCTCTGGATTTAGTAGTTGTAATTATCCAATCAAACTATGCCTCTGTCATGTACTATCCAATCAAACTATGCCTCTGTCATGTACTATCCAATCAAACTACACCTCTTTTGTAGTGCTTACTTATTATTGTGATGATAATTTTTCCAATTAGTAACCTCATTTTGAAATTGATAAAAATATGTAACATAATTTAGGTTGGTCAATCATGAATATTGCAATTCAAAGGAATTGTTATCATCATTAATTTAAAAAATAAGTTGTAACAACCCACTTTTCAAACTAGTCAATTACTAAGCAGAATCAAAATTCTCAAGGGAGATGTTACAAACATTTCAATCATTTCTTATCAATAGAGTTTATATTAACCAACATATAATAAAGATAAAATTTTACATACTCAAGTCCTCAACGTAACACTCACACTTTAAAGTAATACATGGTTCTCCTAACATAAAATAAAACTAAACTAATTATTTTGTTATCGTTGACAGCCTACCATGTTTAGACTCTTAGTTTTCTTCTTTAGGTATAAGATCCTTTCCCATGCTTTCTTATCCTTCTATGCTACAAACATCATCCACACCCATGCAAAGCAAAGTGGAAAATAGGTTAGAGTAAGTGTATTGAGTAACACAATATGAATAGAAATATATAAATACTTTTGAGAGAACATACTTTTAAACATGATAAACAATATAGCTTCATCTTTATTTGTCTTAATCATTGACAATATTGTCTTGGGATGAATATGTTGGCCGTCGTCTTTAAATATTCTCCCATAAGATCATCACTCACACATTTCTTATGCCAAAAAAGAAAATTAATCTTGAAACGAACAAACATTATGCAACCATCATATACTTAACATTTATCTTGAGAATAATAACTTAAAGCATTAAATTTGACTTGGAAAGAATGTGTATGTTATGAGAAATCTATGACAAATATACAATGAAATCCATAATATGTTTCATATTAATTTTCTTGAAAGTATTTATTAAAACAAGTAGTTGATATCATAGTAATTGAATTCATAAATATAAGCAAATATAAATCTCTTTACCCATACTTGTTTATCGGAGTGCATGATCCACTCACTAATAAGAGAGAAATTCCTATAAGTTCCCTTGAAGTTTATGAAACCCTAATGTCCTAAAATTACATACTTTCCATCAATCATTATCTTTGATAATCTTCTAAGCCCTAAATTTAGGTCATATATAAAAAAGGTTTGAAATAACTAAATTAGGGTTTTAAAATTTAGAAATCAGCTTCCTTACTCAAAAACCTTTCCGATGACTATTTATATTTTTTATGAACATCCAATCACTTATTGTGATATTATAAAGAACCAATCAAATAAAATTTAACATAAGTTTAAGTGGGCAATATTTATCCAAAAAAAAATTAGAAACTTAGTTGGACCACAGAACTACCACCACATGATCTAGATTGCCTCAAGACAACAATGCACACTAGTTAAGTAGAAGTGAGGAAATAAGACAAAAATGCCCACAACAGTGTGATTTATCATCTCACAACTAGGGGTAAAGATGAGAATCTCACCGCACCATTGATTCATTAACCTTGCTATAAAACACTATCTCATGTTCTTTGAACATCAATAAATCCCTTGTCATAGAGACTGATGTTGTAAATAGAAGGACCTAGATGGAGTCTATTGGGTCACTTTTGTCACGTCTCACAGCCTTGCAGTCAATAAGATTCCTGGGTTGGAGCCTAGGATGACTGGCAGTGGGAAAAGTCCTTCTCCGCCATGGAGGTAGGAGAGGATGATCCTACAGATAGTGGTATAGACAAAGCCATGATAAAAAATAACATCACTGACCGGTCCGTGGAACCTTGGTAAAGGTGTCACAATAAAAGAAACTCGATAATGGAGGCTACGAGGTAGAAATAGCCATTGGGATTAGAAATTTGTATAATGAATGATGGAATGGCGATAAGAATACCTACAAAACTAGGCAAATTTGCGGGTGGTAAAGGATTCCTTAGGACTGTGGTTGTTGATTGTCTATCATGGATGCGTATGCGTTGGTATGAAACTCTATTTCAACCAAGCCTACTTGATCAGTGCGGTAGGTGATCTTGTGGGACACACATCGAGGGGAGACACATGTGGTTTGCACTACTGTTATCTATTCTAGATCCTTGGTGATCGATTCAGGGATGCTTCTTATATAGGGTGAGCATTTCATGGTGGTGGGAGGTAGAGTCCCACTAAGATAGAGACTATGAGTTCTAATGGGGCGGGGCATCTAGGTGAAAGGCCCATGGAATTGGGTTCCCTGGAAGAAGATGGAACAAAGGAGTCCAAAGCTTGGTGGAAAAAAGATATTTTCATGGAAGAGATAGGAGTACAAGGTTAAATAGGATTGGGCCGCTATTCCTCCTCAATGTAGACTCCTACTTGAGTTAGGAGATGGTGGCTGAGACTTTTGATCTCTATCCAACATCTCCTATTGAGAACGTGTTAAGAAACTAGGGTTTTGACTAAGCATGACATCCAAATACAATGACTTTTGAAAAAATAACCCATTCTCTCAAATCTTTGATCAAAAAGATTTATACTATACTCCTCTCTTAACTAAATTATTTAGTGAATCTAGGGTTATGTAAAAGAGACCAAAATTTGCATGGTACCTATGTTTATAGAGAATAATCTCAATTTTAACTTGGTTTCCATTTTGATTGTCACAACAACATGCTATTTCCATTTTATTTAAAACTTTATTTAATTCTCTATGGTTATATAAGATCAATTTGGGACTCAAATTTCAAAAAATCCAACTGCTACTGTAATGAACATGTATACATTTTATTGGTTCATTATTTTCAGCTTAAATGAGTCGATTTCAATATGATCCTTACTTGTTACTTATTTGTAGATATGACTATACTTTCTGAAATTACATTACAAATGAACTGATCTTGATCATGACCTTGTAGAGTTTTATAGAAATAACTTTAAGTGTGTAATTGAGATGATTAACACTTTATTACAATCACATATTATCCAATTAATACAATTGGATCTGACATAGGTTGACTCATATTAAATTTTTTTCAAACTAGGGTTTTAAGAATTTTTTTGCTCATAATTAAAAATTAGGTTTGTTGCCATTCTACCCACCTTTTAGAAATTTGGTCCTCAAAATTGTTATGTACTACTCACCTTAGTGTTTTATCTATTCATAGTTTGCTATGCCTAAAATGTATTTCTATCTAAAAAAACTAGGGATAAACTAGATCATACCCTCTTCCTCATTATCAACCATTCTAAAGTCTTTTGATTGTCTGTGTACTCTTTGTTCTAGGTCAGGTTTTTATCTTTCACTATTTCTTTCTTTGATATTGGGGGATTCCTTCTTCTTATTATTTGGGTCCCCATAATAGTAGCAAACTCTTGTTCCAAACTAGCATATTCCGCAATCCAACATGTTGCATGTTGGGCAAGGATTTCTGACCTGTGGTTCTTTTGGGGATTTTCTCTTCTTGTCATTATGATTGTTTAAGTTGTTGTTGGTGTGATTTCCTTCTTCCATGTACTTCCTGGGTAGTCTTCTAGTTATAGGGCAGCATGTAGGGCACCTTAGAAGGTATGATGTCCCCATCTAGAAAGAGTGAAGCTAAGGTTTGTCTTGAGACTCCTAATGAACTTCTTCATATTAGTCATTCATCATATTTATAACCATACTTTTGCAAGATTTTTTACTTCATGGCATATTTTGTGATTGTCATATCACCACGTCGACTGCAGAACCATTCGTCTTTATTCTTGACCTTAGCACCATATATGTAATGGTCTTGAAAGGCTTTTGAGAATTCCTCCCATCTGAGTGAAGGAGCATCAACTTCACATGATCCTAACAAGTTCTCCCACTAAGTCCTACCTGCACCTTTTAGCATGTGAGTCCTAAAAATTATCCTGGACGGATAAGGGAAATCAAGATCATAATAGCAATGTTCCAAGGTATGCATCCAACTTTTTTCTTTTCCCACCACATCCAACTCTTCCTCTCCAACATATGAATTGAGCTTGATATTCAAAAAGTCAACAAGGGAAAGCTTGGGATTGACCCTAGGGTTTACTAAGTGTCCTCTCCTTTTTCCAAGGTAGTGGCTAGGGCCCTGACCAAGGGCACCATGGGAGTTTCTTGACTTGGAGATTCTCAGTGGTTTCCTATGCTAAGAGAATCATCTTCTTACCCACACATAGGCATCTTGCCATCATCATCTCTCTTCTCATATGCCATCTACAATAGTGGACACAGACTACGTGGGTTTCTGATAAAAGTATGATGGCCAACTAAATGTTTAGCTCTAATAACACATTGTAACACCCCATTTTCAAAGTAGCGATGAAGCATAACTCTCAAGGGGGGTGTCACAAACATGATAATAATTGCATAAAAATAGAGTTTATACATAAACCAAAATAGGATAAAGATAAAATTTCTCATACTCAAGTCCTCAACATAACACTCATGTTTTAAACTAATACATGATTCTCCTTATTGTAAAGAAAACTAAACTAATTATTCTATTATAGTTGGCACCACACCAAGTTTTGACTCCTAGATTTCTTCTTGAGGTATAAGCTCCATGCATATGATTTCCTATCATTCTCTCCTATGGGCATCATTCCCAGCCATGAAAAGCAAAGTGGAAAATCAGTTAGAAAAGTGGTGCTAAGTAACATTATATGAACTGAAATAAAAGTATACTTTTAAGAGAACATGAAATTAAACATGATAAACATTGGATTCTTTTTATTCCTTATAACTACATAATTATTGATCATAAACACTTACATTATTCTCTTGGGATGAATATGTTATCCTTAATCTTTAAATTTTCTCCCATGAGCTCATTGCTCACACATAGCTTATACCAAAAGGGAAAATTACTGTTGAAAAATAAATCATAATTCATCCATCATATACTTAGAATTGATCTTGAGCATAACAACTTAAATCATGGAATTTGACTTTGAGAGTGTGTGCATGTTATGATGATAAAAATATATGAGGAAGATATATTGAAAATAATATTATGATTCATAATCAATTTTCTTGCAAGTATTCATTAAAACATATAATTGACATCATTGGAATTGAATTTCATAAATGTAAGGGAATATAAATCCATTTACCAATACTTGTTACACAGAGTGCATGATCCCTATACTGGTGAGAGATAAAGCCCCCTAAGTTTCCTTGAGGTTGATGAAAGCCTAATGTCCTAAAGTTACATACTTTCCATCAATCATTATCTTTGATAATACTCTAAGCCATAATTTAGGTCTTATAGAACAAAATATATGAGATAATTGAATTAGGGTTTCAAAACCTTGAAATTGGCTTCCTCATTCAAAAAAAATTCCAATGACTATTTATATTTATATTTATGACGATACAATGAATTATTGTGATTTTATAAAGAACCAACCCATCACAATTTAACATAAATCAACATGGGAGATATTTATCCACAACAAAGCCAAAAGCTTCGATGGACCACAGAACTACCTCCATGCGGTCTAGATCACCCCAACATGACTATGCCCAATAGTTAACTAGAATTGAGGATAAAAAGGCAAAAAGGCTTGTGGAAGTGTGATTTATCAATTTCACCCACGGGTAAAGCTGAGAATTTTACCACACCATTATTTCTTCAACCTTGCAATTAAACATTGTCTTGAGTTCTTCAAAATCCAAGAAATCCATTGTAATGGCAACTCAAACCACATATAGAAGTACCCAGATGAAGTCTTTTGGGTCACCTTTGCAAATCTCACAGACTTGTAGTTATCAAGATTCCTAGTTGGAGCATAGGATGACTGGAGGTGGGATAGAGTCCTTATCCACCATGGAGGTAGGAGATGATGATCTTATCGATAGCAATACAAACAATTCCATGATACAAATTGACATCACTTACATATCCATGGCACCTTGGAGAAGGTGTCAAAGTCAAAGAAACTCTATAAAGGAGACTATAAAGCAAAAATCACCACTGTGATGAGAAATTTAAAAAAAGAATGATGGAAATGAAAGAGTAATACCTATATAATTAGGCAAAATTGGGGTTTGTAAATGCTTCCTTGGGGTTACAATGTTTTATCAGTGGTCACAACTGAGTTCATAGTGGTATGAAAAACCATGTCAACCAAGCCTCATTCATCGATAACATATGTGATCTTACAGAGAGAAAACCCAGAGGAGACACACATGGTTTTGCACAGTTGGAAGCTATTCTAGATCCTTCACGGTTGATCCACAGATGTTTTTTTGTAAAGGGTAAGGGTCTTGTAGTAGACAGAGGTAATGGGAGGTCGATCCCACTAAGACAAAGACTCTAGGTTTAGTGGAGCATCTAGGGTGAGGAGTCCATGTAGTTGGAGTCGATGGAAATATAAAGAAAAAAGAGACTCAAAAGGTTGATAAGAAAAGATGTTTTTGTGGAGGAGATAAGAGTACTAGGCTGAAAAAAACCAGTATTCTTACTCAATCACATATTTCTTCTTGAGGTACAAGACAACGACTGAGCTTTCAAATCTTGATATAACAACTCATAGTGAGCCTGTGCTAAAAGAAACTATGATTTTGATCGTGTGATGTCCAAATGAAGTGAATTTAGGAAAAGTGACCCATTCTCTCAAGTCTTTGATCAAAAAGATTTAAATTATACTCCGTTTCCTTAATTACTTAAGGTCTCTAGGGTCATCCAAAAGAGATCAAAATTTTCATGCTACCTATATTTAGGGTGAGGAATCCGAATTTCAACTTAATTTTCATTTTTAGGGTCACAACAACATGTTATCACCATTTTAACTAAAATCTTTATTTAATTGTCTTTGGTTATCTAAAAACAACTTGGGACTCATGTTTTAAAGAAAGACATTTACTATAGTAATGAACCTACATACATTTTGCTAGCCAACTATTTGCACCTTAAATGGGTCAATTTTAATATCACCCGCACTTGTTACTTATTGATTGATATGACTATAGTTTCTACAATTAAATTAAAAATGAATTGATCTTAATCATGACCATGTTGAATTTTATTTAATTAACTTTAAGCATATAATTGCGATGATTAATAATTTATTACAGTCACATGTTATCTGTTCAATATAGTTGGAGATGACATAGGTAAAGTCTTATTTCAAAATTTTAAACTAGGTTTCAACTAAACTTTTTCTCATAATTCAAAATTAGGATTCTCACAGAAGTGAAATCTAAAATAAAAATAGTCATGTACAAATGAACATCAGGCTACTCGTGGGTGCTAGTGAACATATAAATAACCCCTAATCATTGACATGGCATCACATAATAAATCTAACTAACTATAAGAGTTTCCTCGAATGGAGTTGCTATCCAAAGTTGAGTGGGAACATACAGTGTTTTAGCTGTCAAATAGCCCTCTGATGTTGTGGAAATAACCACTTTCTCCATCTCCTTATTTTTTCCACACCCAGTTTCTATGAACATCTACCATGGTAGTGTGTCCACAATACGTTAGGTCATAAGTGATAATTATCCCACTGTAAGCTCTAGACCGTTGATTTTTGAATAATAATATTGTTTGATCTTTGTTAACACGGTAGCACCAACTTGGGTTGGTAGTACCAAGTTCTCTAATTCCTTATACGATTGGAACTAGGTCTGTACTCTAGAGATGATTTTCTATAGTATTTACATGACTTTTCATTGCTTCACCAACCAAGTCTAGGTAGTTCTCAAAACCTTCAAACTTTCTTTAATAGAACTGAAAAATAATTATAGCTCTAATGACTTTTTCTAGTAGAACCGTGTGAGTAGAAACTAGTAGTTACTTGGTAGCACTGACTCACGCTTCCAATGCACATTGAACCTAAAATTCAAATGGGAAAGTGATGAGACCATGATAAATAGAATAATTCGTACAAAATTGTAGATACAATTAATGTAAGAGGGTCTATTGGGCCATATCATCATAATATAGGAAAAATGCATATAAATAAGCATGAAATATTGTAAACTTCTAAAAACTCACCTAAAAATCATTATGGTATTTGCATGCATCAAATCCCCTAAGTTTGAATTTTCTTGTCCTCTAGCAACACTACTATTGGATTTGGTCAAAAGAGTTTGTAGAAAGACATGGATAACAATTCAATTTCCCTACTACCCTCCACCAGTTGGTCCAAAATTGATCTTTTCCAATCATAGAGAAAATAGTTGCTCTACACTGACCAATTACGCAATAATAAGACATCAACAAAAAATCAATGAAATCATAAGTAGGCCGAAGAAGAAAAACATCATGGAAACTTGGATGCTTGTTGTGTGCATTACATGATCTCCTGATCTACACTACTCTACAAAAATAATTCAATCTAAGTGGATATAATTCCTCTAATATACAAGAAAGTGGGGACAATCATTTTGTTGGTAGGAGTAGTGAGTGGATAGAATGGGTGGCTTGAAATAAGATTCCCAAATAAGAGATTATTTATGTGATGCAATGCTAATGATGAACATACATGTATGCCTTTTAGTACATTTTTCTTCATCTTTTTTATATGTGATAAATGTAAAATATGCATCATTGTTGTGATGAGTATAAAATAAAGGTTTGCACATAAGATATATTTTCACTACCCCTCTTTTCTTATTTATAGTGACATGATACTCAAATTTCGAAGTCCTTTTTTTCCGTTTATTCAAATTTTTTTCTTTTTCTTCCCCCTATTTTAGTCAGATAAAAAGTCCATGCTTGGGCTATTTCTCTCTTTTGGAGAAGGATTAAGGAATTGCAATTTTTCTCTTTGTTGTTTCCTTTTACTTGATGGGGAAGATAAAAGTTAAAAATATAACATCACCTTATTTATAATGCAACATAATATGTAGTCTATATGCAAATTGTGTGTCATGCATACTAAAAATTCACAAAAAGTATTATATGCATTTTTTTAATTTCCTAATTAAAGAATAAATGACTAGATACGTTCTTCAAGTCATGCCAGATGTTTAGTCAAAAGTAAAATATTTAGGAATATTCATTCTTCTAATGGAGGTGATGGATGTGAAGGAGGGTGGATGAGATTACATGACTAAGAAGAATTATCTAGATAACCATGATATATTTCTCTTCTATTAACTCATGAATCAAGATGATCTGGAATCTATTCTTGAAATAAGATAAGGTCACTCAATTGATCAAATTAGACTCAAGAACCATCGTCATATCACATTCGAAAGGGTTAACTTAGGTTATCTTACTTATTAGACATGTGTTCAAGATGATTTGTCCAAAAAAAATTTGTGAACTATTAAAAAACAAAAAAATGCTTACATGATATATATATGAGAGAAACAAAATTAATTTATTTTTATTTTGATACCATGTACACAAAAAAATGCCATCCTAATTGATTCATACCATTAATGTACACAATTACTCTAGGAAGAAGTGGACTCTAAAAAAGATAAAATAAAATTCATTTTTCAAGCTCTGAGAAGGAAGTCTATCATCAAGTTCTTGCACAAACGTTTCAATGAAAAGTGATGCTAACTAGGTTTGAACCAAAGTTTCAAATGTCCACCCAATTGATTTTTATATTCTTTTGAATATATGATAGATAAATAAAGAATAAAAAAATGGACAATGTGAAAATAATGTCTAGCGTCATAAATTGTATCTCTGAGTATGTAGATCTGGAGTAGGGTTGTTGATGGATTGAACTTTTCTCCTCAATCAACCCTCCATTTGAATATTATATTCCCATATGTATGTATGCATTGGTGCCACCGAGATGTTATTGGTACTGCCAAATCAAACCTCAGGGGGCATCTCACTGGTGATCTCAGTACATGAGGGCTATCGAGACAATATTTTGTATCTCTAAGTTGGTTCCAGAAACTAAAAATTCTATAGTACTGAGTTGGCACAAAATCCTTCTGGGTTGGTGGTCAATTCCACAAACATGATGTTTGTGGTTTCAAGGCTTGGTGATGAAGATTACTATGATGGATTTTGCTGATGTCGGTGTCATGGACTAGGTGTTCATTGGTGTTGAACTAATGTTGTTCATTCTTCTTAACCCAAAAAGGTAGTGTTGGTGCTACTGACTAACTGTCACTAGTACCGAATGACTGTCACTAGGAATGACTAACTATCAATAGTATCGACTTAAGTAGTTCTATGCACCGAATAAACAATCATGATACCTTGTTAATTTACATCAAAATTACAAATAGTAATTCACAATTAAGTTCTATAATCATTATTTCTCTCCATTAGTACACTAGATATAATGTGGAGCACAAGTATGAAAAAAATAGAATCTTCAAAATTAAATTCACACTAAATAACACTAACTAAAATGCAATATAGGTTTCCACCTTCATCATTGTGGTGATGGATGGAAGAATTCTGGAAAGAAGTTTGGATTAGGAGGTTACAATGTTCCCACAAAGTTGGGTGAGTTTTCCAACTATGGTGGTGGGTCAGGGTAAGTACAGAAATTCCATAGCTCCAGTAGTGATCCTTAAACACTAGAGTAAGAAAATCCACTCATACACTCCACATTCTACAATTATTGTGGATGTTATCCTAATTTTTTATTAGGAGACACTCTTTATCAAACATTGTAGATTTGTGGGTGAATATTTTCTCTTGATTCATCAAAATTCTACTCCTGAATATCATGGACCTGGTCCATGGTTGCCCATTGTTGATGTTTCCCCTATTGAATGGTATTCAACATAACATACATTACTTCCCATGAGAAGGAATCAACTATTGATGGAAGGGCTGATGTCGATGATGATGCCCCATTTTGAGGGATGCGGTTTCCATATGGATGTTGGCATGGCATGTAGAATTCTCCTCCTTAGATTCCTCTTAGACCTCAACTTTCTTGACCTATCCCTTTTGTTACCTTCTTCTAGTGTAGGCCAATAGAGGTACCTAACACCTTCGAGTTTGAAGAAACACTCACCATGCATGGATAGATCATATATCCTTGACTTGTGCTTGGATAGAATGTGAGCCTTCTTGAAGTGCTTGATGTAAAGTAGTATCTTGGACTTTAATGGTTGCAACTTGATGAGGTCTAGCCATATATTCATGGCTATTTACATGATCATGCTGTCAAAGTGTTTGGGAAGCTTCCTCTCTCCATCCTTGATGACATGGATAATATGTGGAGAAAAATAAAATTTTAAGGTTGACACACTCCTACCCTAGCGTCAACATAGCACAAAAGACATAGAGATCTAGCCCTCTATATTGTCCCTTGCCCTTTCCTGGATCTAGAGAGAATGGTATTCATAAGTTAGTGGAGCAAAAAGTTGAAAAGGGGGTGCTCGATATATGTCTTCAAAGACACATGTGATTTTATGGTAAAGCTGAAAGGAATGTCTATAATCAATTTACAAGATTGGTTGTGGTTGATGTCATTTGGGTTGCAGCCTTTACCCCCCATCGATCATCCAAAGATAGATGTGAAGTCCTTCAAGGGTAGGTGGTGATGGATGTTCTAGAGGTAGTATTTTTCCCATTCCTACTTCCATTCCTCATCATCATGCTCAATAGGAACTCATGAACAAGATTCACATAGGTGGGTCAACCACCAAGGAATGGGTGGTCACTCACCGTGCCTGACCCTTTGCACATCGCCTTGATTTCATTGGTGAAACCTATGGTGGTGGTGCATGCACAATACTTGTATTGTGTAGTGGTGATGGTCTACTTTTGTCGAGTGGCAAGCCTCTTCTTTTGATCATTAGAGGGGCATTTGTCCTTGTTTGTTTTTGCAATAACTACCAAGATGGATGCTTGATGATGTCTTCTCGACATATGGATGAAAGAGAGAGATAGGAGAGAGATGTAAGGATCTTTATGTGAAATTCCTAATTCCTTATCGGTATACACTACCTATAGTCACCGGTGATCACTTGAAATGATATGGAAGGTTTGGACGTTAGGTTTGATTCTCACATCCCTTCCTTTTAATGGACATCAAGGAGCCTACTATCACTGACTTGATGCAACCAACATCATAGTTGGTGGTATTGAGTTGGAAGATGTGTGTGTTTCTCAATGCTTGTTGTTGATACCAAGTGTCTTCATCCGTTTATGTACCAAATTGTGGATTCTGAGTCAGTTCAACTGTGAGAAATACATAGATTGTGTGTCATGCTTGTTTGATGAAAGTGTCATCCATTGGATCTTTTGTACATATTACACAGTTGTCTAGAATTGGTGGTACTGAGTGGGTGCTCGGTCCTACCAACGTTTGTTGTGGGTTACTAACCCTCTTGATCGGTGCCACCAGGTTGTAGGTTGATGGCACCAAGTTGAACCTTTGGAACTTATACAATTTTCTTTAGACCTGACTTGGTGCTAACAAGTTGGGGCTCGTAAGTACCATAATTTCTTGTATATTTCAATTCTTCTTGGTAGAGTGGTTACTTCGAGGAAGAGGTTTCTAGGTGGTACCAAGTTGAAGCATTTACTCCATAGTGAACTTTTCAAAGAATGTTTGTGGTATCGATAAATGGTCATTGCTACTAAGTAGCTACAATAGCTTTTTGGTGAAATATGATGATGTCATAATAAATCACTTGGTTGTATTGGGTGGAGGGTCGGAACAACCAAAATATTCCTGTAGAAACTTGGGATATCCCTAGTTAACCTTGGTTCTATGAAAATTTTTGTTGTTAGTACCAAGTCTTTCCTATAAATAACTACATATGCGACATGTGCATCAAGGAACCTTATATTGCATCAAAGCACAATTAATACTAATGACAAAAATAGAAAACATATCAACAAATGCAATCTTGTCAATAACTAACCTAACAAGTGGGTTTCCTCCCATGAAACTCCCTTATTTAACATCATAGGCTTGTGTCACAGAGCCATTTGTTACCCTCAACCTACCCCCACTGACTATAGAGTCAATGGCAATAGGCTTCAGGCACATGTATGTAAAATGACACAAGACACACAAGCATATGTAAAGTAAAGAAAAATAGTTTCCATTATCATATTTAGAACCAAAGTGTCTTAAGTACGACATAGTCCAAAGGAAACAGTGTGAAGAGACTACAAGTTCAACATGGCTATGCTATTACATGAAGAGATTTAGAAACCCATTCATTTACTACAAGCCCCATGTGGAGATGTTGTTCTTTGTTGTAGTGGTTCCTTCATAAAGCTTGATTCACATGTTGATCACCTAATAGGGAACAAAAATACGACACAAATTCAATGTGGGTGCATTGGTACACTTTGAAAAACAAAACTAGCAAGATTATGAGATTAACATAATACAAGGTTTGCAAGATAACAATAAATAAAGACCAAAGAACAACAAACATAAGAAACATGTAACAAAGTTTTCAAGATAATCTTTTAGGTGAATTTAACCATTGTACTTAGCAACGTCGTAAAGTCTTATATTTGTGTGACAACTTCCAAAGGAAGAGTCTCTATGGAAAACAATGGCATGGACAATAGTTGCATGTCTCAACCATGAGGGGCCCAAATAATCAAAGTCGTACAATCACCCTATATTCAACCAAGTAATTTGCTCCCCTCTTGACAACTCAAGGGGGAGTCATCGTGCCTTATGCCTACATCTCATGAGTTGGGTAGGGCACAAGGGTTATTGCACAAAGGTTTTCTACATTCATGTTTGAGGGTGATGTTCAACAGATAATATATATCAAAAGCATGAAAAATATATCATAAGGTCAGTTATGTCAAACAATACTCATAGCCAAGCATTTAGAGTCTACATATACAACTAGCAACCAAGTCATAACAACAATAATAATTCTAGAGGATAAAAAGTGTACCTTGAAAGTGTAGAGTAAAATCTAGCACCAAGTTCTCAAGATAAGGCCCTCATTCTCAACCTAGAGTACAAGGATAGATCTTATACTAGAATGGAGTGGGAGTACCCACATGGACATTCTCAAGCACTTAGGTCCCCTTTTAAAACAAGCATGGCTCGAGTCATATCATATATTCACAAAAGTGCACTACATGGTGCACAACATCATAGGCGGCCTTAGGCTAAGAACACATCCATGTTCATATTATAATCAAGGCAAAAACCAATCTGATTTAACACGATGAGTGAGCGAAATTCATATCCTTAAGATCATGGTTTCATGTTAGGTCATTATAGGTCTTATTCATATGTTAGAGTGGGTACTTAAGTTGCACAAAAATATGATATTTTGATTTTATATAGCATGAGACATATTCATGGCTACTGATTTCTAGGGTGATGAAATTTCATGGGATTTAGAGATCCAAACTTCACATGTGTTCAAGTTACATTATTTTAATACCCAAAAAGGTAACTTATGGGCCTTAGCACATAAAAAAGAGCATTAGAGAGCAAGTTAGCAAGCTAGATCAGTTAACACTCATTCCAAGGGAGTATTAGTTTTTGAGGTACCACAAAATAGGATGATTAGCCATTAGGGTCACATCAAAGCATAGATGATTAAGATTTGAACATTAAAGACCAAGTAGTGCCATAAAATAGTAAATCATGGGAGGTATGAATGAAATTAGGATTTGTAAGTTGCACCATAAGCTAGGTGGTGTTTTTTGGATCAAAATAGTATATAAAATAATATGTATTCATTAAGCATGCTAGGAGTTACATAGGTTTGAAGATAGCATCATTATTGAGATTTTGGAGGGAATTTACCCTGATTGGACTAAGAAATGGTGTTTGAGAATCTCCAACTACATCAGGCTTTCATGTATTTGGTCATGTGGTGTGAAGCCTCATGACCCAGCCTGGTGGTTGTGCAATCTCGGACCACTGCGTCCCACTAACGTGTTCGACTGCCTGCAAGCTGTTGTAGGAGGGTGGCTATCACATACGGCCACTACACATTGCTACCTCGAGTAGCGCTGCCCTAGGAACAACCTGTGACCTACAACTCTTCTCGCTCGCTGGAGTCATGGAGGATGGGGAGGTAGGAGCATTTGTAGGACCTTAGATGGTGTCTTCCGGCTTTGATTGTCCATGTCAAACCCACAGGAGGTCCCAATCAGGATCATAGGGTTCCACAGAGTTAATAACCAAATAGGGAGGGTGGCGGCACCACAAGGATGAGGTAGGGGAGGGAGAACAGAAATTCAAGTGTTAGGGTTTGTAAAAGGCTAAGAAAAGAGGAGAACACAACTCAGAAGGGGGTTTATAGGCAGAATGGGTCACAATTAGGGTTAAAGGTGGCATGAAAGGAGTATCTTAGTGGCACCATGGTTGTGGTTGTCGGCGTAGCTCACACTAGAGAGTGTATGGAGGAGCAAGATGGATTTTCAGCCATCAAATGAGGGTGAAATCCACAACTGAAAGGATGCAATGGTCACATTATTTGGAGAAGGAAAATGAGCCATTTGATTGGTCCACAGTTTGGGGTCTGGATCCCCCAAGGGAGCTAGGTGAAGGATAAGGGAAAATGGGCCACACCCACTGTTGGGCCCAAAAGGTCTGAAAACAAGTTAAAAAGTGATAAAAAAAGGAGATCAAACTTGTGAATTTCAAAAGGATATATCTTGAGCTAAGATTGTCTGATTGAGACAATTTTTACATTGTTATATTTGTAATTGAGTCATCCAGATCACGAAATATATTTGATATAAAAGAGAGTTCAATGTATGGGTTCAATTTTGATTTCAAGTGTATGATACATGGTAAGCATGTCAGTCAATTCAAAACTCAAATTAGAGCCATACATAAGTGCAACCGGATATTTAGTGGAAGCTAACTTGTGTATTGAACCTAAAGTGACTAAAAGTCATCAGACTAGGTATGAGGGGGGTTATTGAGTACAATAGAGCACTTAATGAGTCATGATTTACATAATTTGGAAGAGAGGGAAAAACGGGTTATCACTTCCTCCCCACCTTTGATGAAATTTTATCCCCAAAATTAGATCAAGTCACTAATCGAGAGTAGGACTCATATTCCACATCACAATTAGTCTAATATTCTTCATTATCAGGATATTCCAAATTTGGGTGATTGAGTATCATTTTTGAGGTAACATTACATTGGTCATTGTCTATGTGAGGTCATCACATATATTGCAAATGTAGAGGATCATCCCATTGATTACAATATTGGAGAGACAACATTTCAAATCTAAAGAATAAAACTCTTAAAAATAAGAGTAGTAATGACTTCCAATTAAATATTCCTTTAGGGTTTTTAGCCTCTATATTGTCCTAAGTGGGGCTACATTTCCATGATTGAGATTTCAAAATAACATTTCGAGACATGCATCATTTTTCAACATTATGGTTTCATCATTAAACTCAAAGGAAGGCCCAACCCTTAGTCTATATGTGGCTTAAGCCCTAATTCATAAATCGAGAGACAAGCATGATCATAATGCCAACAATATTAAATTTGGGAACATAAAAGGCATTAGTTATAAATTGGGGTGATCTCCAATATAGTATTGGGCGATGATTGTGAGTCAAGCCATATAAGATCGAAATCATGAGTTTGTAGATAATACATCAATATGGAGGCACAATGTTTGGATATCCAGGTCAAATGATCCAAACATTTAAAAACTAGGGTTTTAGGGTTTCTACTAGACCATAGGGTGATCATCATATTTTTTTCAATTCGAGACATTAAGAATCAAGTATCATCGTTACCATGAGTATGACCTATTATGGGCCACTACTATAGAAATGACTTATAACGTTACTTTTAAAGGCGTAGGTTGTATAAATACATCGACACCTAACACATAAAGCGTCGGCTAAAAAAATGGACATCTATTTGTGAAGGGCGACCAAACACGGGTATCATTTTTATTTAGTGTTGGTTCCTTATTAAGAAACCAATGCCTAAAATTAACCGCCAAATCCAAAATTTCCAGCGAAAAAAATTACCTCCAAAATTTAACATATGGCGTCGGTTATTAACTCTTAAACCGACGACAAAAGGTTTTTTGCGAGACAGAAATTGGGCCCCTTTTTATCGTCGGTTTGCTTGCAGTAACTGACGTCGATATATTTTCGCGTACTGTCCCCATGAAAATTTTCACCCCCCTTTGGAGTCGGTTTGCTACGGAAACTGACGCCTATGGTCAGAATGCGAGAACATTTTGTTTTTCTCGGCATATGTAGATAGACGTCGATTTTTACTAGAAAAACCAACGACTATCATTGATCGTTGGTGTTGGTTTTTGCACTATAATCGACACCTATAAGTTTATGTGTTAGTTTGATTGAACAACCGACACCTATTATTAACTTAATAGAACCCACACGACCTAGCCAGGCTCTTCCTTCTCTGTTTCATTCCCACAATTAAGAGGTTTAGTCTGGCGATTCTACTTCTCCGCCTCTGCTCACTGCCATTGCCTCCACGCCTACCGCCGTCACTGCTTAGGCTACTGTCTCCCTCCGTTGCCGCCACACCGCCCGCTCTGCTGGACACCTGTTGCTCGCCTTCACTGTACGATACCCGCCGATCGCCCTCACTTCTCGCTGCCACTCAACACCTGCTCGCCGCTACTGCCGCTCTACAGAGGAGGTACCCTCTTTACTTTCTCCCTCTCTTTTTCTTGCTCAACACCTGCTCGCCCCGTCGTTCTACCCTTTGATTTTTGCTACCTGATCCTCTGCCTGGAAGCAACATGAGGAGGTCATGACCGTGTGGGCCTCCACCTCCTCTTCTTCCTACACCTCTTCTTCTTCCTACTCCCTCTCCTTACCAAATGGATTAAACCAAGGCCACGACTGTGTGGTGTGGCCAGACCACACGGTTGTGGCCTTGCTTTTATCCATTTGGTAAGGAGGGAGAAGGAAGAAGAGGATACATTTGCAATTGAATACTAATGCTTGACCTAATTCTGTAAATTTTGATGCATGTTGAATTAAGACATTAAAACCCTAATACACATTTCACCATAATCTTGAATTAAGTATATTACTGAAATCTTGTGATCAATCTATGTAAGATATTAAAACCCTATTGTTAAATCTCTGATTTTGTAGTGATGTGTCACCCTAACATCTACATGAATCCCTATTGTATGATGTAGATCGATGATAATTCATGAGCTAGTTTGAAATTTTGAAATCAATTATGAATCTCTCCATCCCTAGGTCATACTGATTTATGTGTAATCTTTATCTTGATGATGAACATGCATGGACACTCGAAATGTTGAAATAAATGTTATAGAATGACAACACATGTATTTGTTGGCCTAGAAACCTGTCCATGATTTACTCATTAGGAGTAAATCTTGGATAGTCCCCGGTTTGGGACTATTCTTGAACACCTAATCTCACTTAGGATGTAAGTGTATAACGTGTATTGCGTTTTTGAGAAAATTTCGGTAGCATTTCCCCATTTGTTCTCTAAGTACATATGTACTTAGAGAACAACGGGGAAATGATGTCGAATTGTTTTTGAAAACCCAATACACATTATACACTTACTAGTGAGATTAGGTGTTCAAGGATG
The DNA here is from genome assembly GCA_963693085.1 of Alisma plantago-aquatica. Taxonomy (NCBI): domain Eukaryota; kingdom Viridiplantae; phylum Streptophyta; class Magnoliopsida; order Alismatales; family Alismataceae; genus Alisma; species Alisma plantago-aquatica. The sequence goes on from OY856409.1 coordinate 781,712,028, forward strand.
GGATAGGTGGTACACATTTATTATATATAAGAATGACATCACATGTATTTGTTGGCCTATAAACCCATCCCAGATTTACTCATTAGGAGTAAATCTTGGATAGTCCCCGGTTTGGGATTGTTCTTGAACACCTAATCTCACTTAGGATGTAAGTGTAAAATGTGTATTGGATTTTCGAGAAAATTTCAGTAGCATTTCCCCGTTTGTTCTCTAAGTACATATGTACTTAGAGAACATCAGGGAAATGCTGTCAAAATTTTCTTGAAAACCCAATACACATTATACACTTACTAGTGAGATTAGGTGTTCAAGGATGGGATAGGTGGTACACATTTATTATACATAAGAATGACATCACATGTATTTATTAACCCTAGACCCAAATCTTGTTGTAATATATACTTGTTTTCTCTTTGATCATAGAATGGATAGATCATGGATGTCCATTTGCAATCGCTGCACCCCAGAGTTTATATTTGGTCTTGACCAGTTTATTAGATTTGTCGAGGAACATAGGAAACAACCTGGAGATAGGTTCTACTGTCCATGTAGGCATTGTGGTAACAACTTGAAAGTTAGCACTGGTGACAAAATCAAAAGTCGTGTCATGTGCAATGGGATTATACAAGGCCATACAGAATGACACTGGCATGGAGAGATTTCAAACCCGAAACTAGTGGATGTCGATAACAGTGCTTGTGTGGAAGAAGAAATTGCCTCCGATGACGTAGATGTGAATGAACCAATTCCAGTAGACATCATTGATGCGATGCTAAATAGTTTTGGGGTAGAGCACACCGATCCACCACCCATTTTTAGAAACATTGTGCATGATGCTGAGATATCATTATACACATGTTGTACTAAGTTTACAAAGCTTAGCGTTGAGATTGTATAAGCTGAAAGCTAACAATAGATGGAGCGACAAAAGCTTCACGTCATTGTTATCTTTGTTGAAAGAAATGCTTCTTGAAGGAAACGAGTTGCCAATCTCAACATACCAGGTAAATAAAATTGTTGTGCCCAATGAGAATGGATGCCAAGAAGATACACGAATGCCCAAATGATTGGGTATTATTTTAAAAGGACTATGTGGATTTGAAAGATTGTCCAAAATGTGGTGCGTCACTGTATAAATTGACGACTTCGGGGGAGTCCAAAAGTGGTTCTCCTGCCAAGGTGATGTGGTATCTACCTATAATATCACAGTTTCAACACTTGTTTGCCAATCTGATAGATGCAAAGAATTTGAGGTGGCATGCAGATGTTAAGAAAAATAATGATGGGATCCTACGACACGCGTCTGATTCCCCACAGTGGAAGAAGATTAATCTATTGTACCCTGAATTTGGTGAAGAAGTATGGAATATAAGACTTGGGCTTTGTACAGATGGGATGAATCCGTACGGGACATTGAGCAGCCAACATAGCACTTGGCCAGTCATGCTTGTTATATACAATCTTCCTCCCTAGTTGTGTATGAAAAATAAGTACGTAATGCTGTCGTTGTTGATATCAGGCCCTTAACAACCTGGAAATGATATCGATGTTTATCTTGAACCTCTGATTGATGACTTAAAGAAACTCTAGGGTGAAGGTGTGATGACCTATGATGCTTCACAAAGAGATACATTTCATTTGCATGCTATATTGTTTTGCACTATTAATGACTTTCCAGCATATGGGAATTTGTATGGATATAGTGTCAAAGGAGCTAAGGTGTGTCCTATATGTGAAGAGAACACTGATTCAACAAGACTAAAACATGGCGGTAAGACTGTATATCTTGGTCATCGAAGGTTTCTTACAAAATTCCATCTGTATCGTAGGAAGCGCAAAGCATTCAATGGATTGAATGTGGAACGGAGTGCACCTAAACCTATACCAGGGGATGTTGTTTATGAAAGAGTAAAAGACTTTGTTAATGAATTTGGTAAGAGATCAAAATGTACTATGGCCAAATGGAGTGACAAATATTTATTCAAGATGAAGTCAATATTTTGGGATCTTCCTTATTGGAGTTCTTTGACAGTCAGGCATTGTATCGATGTCATGCACGTTGAGAAAAGTGTCTGTGATAGTGTCATTGGTACTTTGTTGAATATACCAGGTAAGACTAAAGATGGAAAAAAATCCAGACTAGACCTACGTGAAATGGGAATAAGGTCAGAATTAATAGAATTATGTGAAATGGGAAATCAGAGAACATACTTACCTACCGCCTGTTACACATTGTCTAAAAAGGAGAAGAAAGCTTTTTGTGAATGTTTGGTAAATGTTAAGGTGCCACATGGTTACTCATCCAACATCCGTAGATTGGTATCAATGAAAGATCTAAAGTTGATAGGTCTTAAATCTCATGATTGTCACACTCTAATGCAACAAATATTGCCTGTGGCAATTCGATCTATATTGTCGAAGCATGTAAGGTTTGCAATCGCCAGACTTTGTTTCTTTTTCAACAGTCTATGCAACAAAGTTATTGACACTGATACTCTCGATAATTTGCAAAGAGAAGTGGTTGTTACCCTGTGTTATCTTGAGATGTATTTTCCTCCGTCGTTCTTTGATATCATGATACATCTTGTTGTCCACTTGACTAGAGAAGTGAAAATGTTGGGACCAGTTTTCTTGCATTGGATGTATCCCTTTGAACGATACATGAGCATTTCTAAAAGTGATGTTTGAAACCATTTTCAGCCTGAAGGGAGTATTATTGAGGGTTATGTGGCGAGAGAGGTTATGGATTTTTGCAATGACTTTCTCAGTGGTAATGACACTCCTGGTAATGACAAGAATATTGAGGAGCAATTTGGAAAAGGAATTTTGGGATCACGGGTGAAAGTAATAATTAGCCGTGAGCAGTTGGAACAAGGTCACTTGTATATTTTACACAACATGGACAAAGTGAGTGTTTATATCGAGGAACATACCAATTTCAACAAGAGACAATATCCTTGAGCCAGTACAATGTGGCTTGCTAGAGAGCATAACAAGAAATTTATTAAGTCGTTTTAAGATAAAGTCTTACATCAACTATCTCAAACACCATATGATATTACTGAAACTATCAAATGCCTCTCCTTTAAACCAAAATTGAATGTTATGTCTTATGAAGGGTGTGACATTAATGGATTCACATATTACACAAAGCGCCAAGATGATAAGAGTGTTGTCCAAAACAGTGGGGTCACCCTTCAAGCGACGACTATGTTTTTTGCAAGTGCAAAGGATTAGAGTCCACATGAAGCTAAAATGTCATATTACGGTGTCATTGAAGACATATGGGAGTTTGACTACATAGATTTTGGAATTCCGCTCTTCAAATGTAATTGGGTTGATAACACCAAAGGAGTTATAGTGTATGAATTCAGTTTCACTTTAGTGAACTTTGAAAAGATTGGTGAGAAAGGTGAACCATTCATATTGGCATCACAAGAGAAACAAGTATTTTATATCGATGATCCTGCAAATGATAAATGGTCAGTTGTTCTTCATGGTAAAAGACAGTTCACGGAAGATCCTATAGATGAAGAAGAGTACTATGATGAGTATGATGACTGCAGTCCATTCTCAGTTGGATTGCCAACACCGGCAAATATTGAAGCTAATGATGACTTGTATGTGCGCGGAGATCACAATGAAGGATTGTTAATTGATAAAAATTCGCAATATTAGAGGCATGTTTATATTTTTTATATGTTTTACTTTTCTGAATGTGAACTTTACAATGTGAATTACTTTACAATGTGAATGTGTACTTTACAATGTGAATTACTTTACAATGTGAACTTTACAATGTGAATTACTTTACAATGTGAATGTGAACGTTACAATGTGAGCTTTACAATGTGAATTACTTTACAATGTGAATGTAAACTTTTAGATGGCTGAGAATTCTCCTGATGACCGTGCTGATGATTACCGTGATGGTGAGGACATCAGTGCACTACCTCATAATGTAAGTTTTAAAAATATATCATATATTTATATCTACATGTCCATTTATAGTTATATCCTGAAAGTGTGTTTATTTTGTCAAATTTTAGGTTGATGATGCACATGTACCCTCTGAAGCACTTGAGGCACTTGATGGGCAGCACCAAAAAGTTGACAAGAGAAGGGGCATCACTATGATGAAGAAGTTAATAGCGTAAAGGGGCAATGGACCCAAACTTGTTTTGGATTTTGATAATGCAGGAAATGCAATTGGAGTGAATCACAATTCGTTTGTTTCATATCTTGGGTATGTTACTCGTAGCCATTGCGGTTGTAAGATAGATTCTTGGCATAAAGTTCCTAAGGGGAAGAAAGACGTAATATGGAAGAATTTATGCATGAGTTATTATTAATTTGCAATTCTATTTTGTAGATTACTACTTTTTTGGATACTAGTTAATAGAAATTCTATTTTGCAGAGTATATTTGAATTGGATGAAAAGTTGCATCGTAAATGCATGATGCAATGCTGTGGGAGATTCCTAAGGAACAATAGGACAAATCCCACCCGAGAATACATAAAAGAAGGTGACAAGAGGAAGAAGACAACCACTGAACAGTAGAACTTCCTGGACAAAGAAGAATGGGACGTGTTTGTTGCTTCAAGAAAAACTGATGAATTGAAGGTATTAGGCCTCACTCCCAATTTAATTAATATACGTTGTATTCACCTATTCAAGATTAACATTTAGTGTTTCTAACCAAATCATTAATGTGCATACTAACTAGGCCCTCAGTGAGGTGCAAAGAGCAAGGCGTGCACTGAATGTGTATGACCACACAATGGGTCCAAAGGAGAATTCAGACATTCACCAAAGACTACAGACTGAGTCTACTGCTCAGTCTGCTGCTACTCAGGAGTCCTATACTATAGGTACCACACCTCTTCCTCGCCATGATGTCTGGATAGCTGGGAGGCAAAATAATAAGGGAGAAATAAGGATGCTCACAACTGCTGAGGCGACTACAAAAATGGTAAAATACAACTCTTAGAGAAATCGTTCGAATATTGATGATTTCTGGTGTTTACTTAATTACAAAATTTTGTTTTGGCGATTAGTGGGAGCTGCACAAGCTGAGGAAACAAGGCAAGTTCATCCTTGAGGGAACAAGGGATGAAGTCACAGTTGCTCTGGGTAACCCAGAGCACCCTGGATGTGTTAGGGTTGCAACCACTGGTGTGGGCATCAAAGCGTTCTTTGGGCCATCCCAACGCAAACATGTCCCAAAAAGCAGGAATTTCACAAGAAGAGGTAACATATTCTTTCTTTATAATGTTACTGTAAAAGAGAATTCAATAATCAGAAGCTAACATTTCTTTTATCCATGTATAGGTAGATAAGATAGTTGATAGGAAAATCGAAGAAGCAATGAGAAAGTGGCAGGCATCTCTGAATGCCACTCAGCAGACAATACCTATGGCATCCCGCTCTACTTGTACTGTAGAGGTTGGGAGTAATCCTGTAGACCCAACACCTAGAAAATCCTCTATAAGTATTTTTATGACATTGTAACTACTCTTTTCAAGATGATATGTGTTCAAGATGATATGTATATATGTATATAACATTCTTCACAAAACAATTTGTAGGGGTTGAAGCCATGCTGTCTAAAAAGTAAAGAATTTGTCATTGTAGAGGCGTCGGCTTATCCATCCCTACCAAGGGAAATGTTTCATGGGTCTCCATTACCAGCTGGTTGGGTTCGTGTGAGACTGGTACATATATTCCCCAATTGGATGGATCTTCCATTGCCATATGCCCACCCAGATTGTGAAACACTTGGTGAGGCAGAAAGCGGAGTGATATTGTGGCCAAAAGCAAATGTCCTCTATATTGAAACTGTATGGTAAATTTACATTATGTTAAATTGTTAGTGTGTGTATATGATGTCAATTGATCTGAAATTATATATATATTCATGTTAAAAAGAAGACACCCAGAGCATCTAGGCCTCCACCTCCTACATTACCAGGTTGGGTTCCACATGACCTACCTATCCCATTAGGTCCTAATTGTTGGGGTATGGCAATATGGTTAGGTGAACATGATATAAATTTCCCTATAACTATTTCTATAGATGTGGATGCTGCAGGTCAATCATATGAAAGCAAACTATTTATACAAGATATTTTGGAGTTATATCGATATGATTGGCTGAATACATCTGTGATAGAGCTATGGATAAGGTGAGATCTTCTTTATACATCCATATACCTTGTGTAGGATCTGGTGATCTGGTTTCTTATTTATTAATGCATACGTAATACATGTTTTGCAGCAACTTAGACAAGATATGTGCAGATTTTTCATTCGAACATGTAGGATTTTTTATTACATCTTTGATTAGTCTAGTAGCTAAAGACCATCCGTCAGTTCAACAATACTACTATGATGCTTTCACAAATTTTTCTCAAAATAAGAAGATGTTGATAATATCTCCATTCAATGTGGAGTAAGTTTACTTTGCTTATAATTTGGACTTAAGAAAATTACATTTTTATTGTGGATTTTAAGTTATTAATTTTTAACTTTTTTACCTCTAGTGGTATGCATTGGGAGTTACTAGTTATTGTCCCCGAGATGTTCACTGTCTATTATCTAGATCCTAAGGGGACTAAATTGAATTCAAAATATGGACACAAAATGAAAATGGCATTATTGCAGTGAGAAATATTTCATTTTCATATTTGTTAACATATGTTATTACATTACTATTTAATTATGCAGTGCATTATGTTACATTAACATGTAGGAGTTTAGATGAGTTCAAAAAGGTTGGAGGAATGGTCCCCATGAAAAAGAACCAACCAATAATTTGGAAGAACGTGGAAGTAAGTTCCCGACTGCGATGTATATATTTTTTATGTGAACAATGGTTAATTAGTTGTATTTTTTAATATTTTGTATGTTTCAATTTATGGTGTGCTACACAAGACAACAAATGGGCATGTGCATACTATGTGATTCTATTTATGCACATGATTATAAAATATGTCGCAGTGGACATCGATACCATCCTGAGGTATTATATATAGTCTCATTAAATAATATGAAATATATCAATCTTATTTATATATTATTAATTATATATATACATCATACTCTTTGCAGGTGTTTAAAACTGACCACACTACAGGAAAGGCCTTACCAGATGTACATGCTCCCTATATGACAGAAGAATTAAATGTTGTAAGAGAAGAATGGGCAACAACCATACAAGTAGTGGGGGTTTTAACATATAATTGGGATGTTGATAGCGAATAATGACTAAAGAATTATATTTTGTAAATGAATTTCTGAATTATAATATGTGTGAATGTTTCTACATGTCTGAATGTTTCTACATGTGTCTAAATGTTTATACATGTGTGAATGTGAAAATGAATGAAACTGCTGGCTGCTATATGAATGTTTCTACATGTATGAATGTGAAAATGAATGGAACTGCAAATTACTACATGAATGTTTCTACATGTGTGAAAATCAAATGGAACTACAGGTTGCTAAATGTGTGAAAATTAATGTTTTTAATTTTGCAGGTTTGTGGCCTGTTGTTGGCTAATATCAATGGATGTCGTAAAACCTATAGTTCATAACTGAATTGCAGGTTTCTCATCCTACGACCAGCAACAGCAGGCATGTAGACTGATAAGAAAAAAAACATGAAATAGGTGTCGGTTATTTGTTTAAAACCGACGACAAATGATTACAGCGTCAAATAAATAATTATAACCGACTCCTAATGCATGTGATGTGAAGTTGGTTATCAATAATAAATGGACACTTATGGTTCTGGCGTCGGTTTCCCTACTAGTAACTGACATCGATTTTCCTAATGAGGCAAGGCACCACCGCCGTGCTGGCCAGCACGGTCGTGGCAGCGGGCCAGACACCACGGCCGTGCTAGCCAGCACGGCCGTGGCAGCGAGTCAGACAACACGGTCGTGCTAGCCAGCACGACCGTGGCAGCGGGTGAGATGGCGTCGGTTATCACTAATAAACCGAAACTGATAGTGCCCCAGATGGCGGCCTTTCTGTGGCGCGAAGGTTTATGGCATCGGTTTCAAAACTATTAACCGACGCATATACCCCCATGCTGGTGCGTTTTCAGTGGCGCACGAAGGGTTTTTGCATCAATTTGGAAACTGACGCCTAACGGTTGGACTTTTAGCGGTGCCCACATAGGTGTCACATTAAAACCGACGCTAAAGGCCTTAAATAACCGACACTAAAGGCCGATTATGTACTAGTGGGATTAGATTAAAAGATAGAAGTTGTGAGAAAGGGGTCACCTTTCTATGCTCTAAATAATCACCAAGATGAAGATTTAGAGGGGTCAAATAGGGATGTGTCCTAGCTTAGGGGAGTCAAGATCCAAACTTCCACCCTTAATCTAGCACATTAAGTCCATATTAACCATGATCATCAAGCATGTATAAAATAGGGAGAGTACCAACTATCAAGTCATATACTATGAAATTAGGGATCAAATCATCATGTGGGCCCAAATCCTAAGAACTTCATGTTTAAGGTCAAAAATATAGTTCGCTTCCTTTAAAATCAAGGTAAGGGCATATTTGGAAATCAAGTAGTCAAACAGGGCATTACAAGAGTATAAGTATAATGGGTAAGATCAAGGGTCCTAAATCACCACGTCATGTCAAAATCAAGATGGACGCATAGTAATCACATAGCGGGAGGTGCCTCAGGTATTCGAGTCTCAAAATAATGTGTCTAAGAGCGTCATTATGTCAAGTATAATCATGGTATGAGTCTCAAAATAGGGGAATATTTTCTTAATTATTTTTGGGGTTTGATCAAATGGGGACAACAAAGCCACTACTTAAATAGAGACCTCATTAAACATGAGGTAAAAGGTATACATTGTCCTTATTTCACCACATCAAGATCATTGTCATTATCCACAAATGTAGGAAGCATATTAGTCATAATCGGGCATTGTTACAACCCCAATTTTTAGGTTAAATTGGTGAGAAATGTAATTTATAATTTTTTTTGAAAAAATAATGATATAAATTTTTTTGAAGACATGGATTTCGTTTACAATAGCCTTGATAATTATTTTGTGGGATTTATTGGCTATTGGGCCCAAATAATAAGGAAATCCAATAAGTGAATGAATAATTAAATATTTGAGAAAAGAAAAATGCGGAAACCTCTAGAAGGCAAACCCGAAGAGGGATTTCGTGCCACTTGGGTTCCTTGGGTTCCAAGGAGTCCAAAGTTGCATAAAGAGTGCAATAAGAAAAGAAAAGATCAATTAAGTATTTCTTTATTAAGAAAGAAATTAAAAATAATGGTAAAATGTGGAAAATAAGTGAAAAGAGGTATAATTGAGTTATCCTTGGTAGAAATTCGTATCCCAAGGATTCCTAACATTAAAATGAATATCAATGAGGAAAATAAAAGAGAAATAAAGAGAAACCCTCAGAAAAAGATATTTTAATGAGAAATAAACATGATAATGTGCATTAGGAGAGGTTCAAGATAGTGGTAAATAATTGAAAATACAAAATCGTTTGAGTGAATAAGTGATTATTTGATTTTTTCTACAATTATTACACAAGATACTTGTATGTCATTGTGTATCTAATTCTTCTCAATTTTTACTCCACTTCAGCATTTAATGAATAATAAATCATTTGTGATACTCAGTTTGGAAATTACAATTGTTAACATTTATATATATTATTGTAGTTTCAAACCTTTTCTTGATTAAGACTAATAGACCATTTAAGATCAAACAATGTCGTGTGATTCTCAAACATTTCCTACATTACTTAGACCCAACTAAACACTTGATCCAAATTTCATTTCAATTAGATGTTTCTATAATTTTCATAATCTTTTGAAGTTATTATGTGTTTCTCCTTTTTCCCTTCCTTGAATCTTTTTTAGCACATCCTTGAATCTTGGCCATCCCTTAAGGAAGACATGGATCTTGGCATGGAATGAAGGTTCTTCATTAATCTCCTACCTCCCATAATCAGTGGGAGGAGGAGAGAGAATATGTTGTTGGGATCTGTATACCTCGATCACCATATCCCATAGTCTCCTAATCATTCTTCTTCATTTTGATCCATTTCCCCTCAAATTTAAAATCAAACAACATTGTAAGGAGGAATTTTCATACTCACATTTTCAATCACACTCAATCCAATGAGGAGACAAAAACACGACTCTTACAAACTCTAATAGACCTTACATTTGACCTCCTCATATCCTCTTTCCCCCTTATGGATTCTACAAGCATCACTATTGAATTTCTAGTTGCCCCATTCAAGGAGGGAGAGGTGGAAAGTTGAGCAAGTGTTGGATAATATTAGGGATCTACTATTGAGATAGGGTTCTACCTAGCTAGGATGACTATCTTAGCCCAATATCCATGGGCCAAGAGAAAGCTCAATATGGATAAAGAGCCACCCAAACAATAGTTCATGTGTTTCCCAAGGTAATACATCCAGTCCCCCCGCCCTTGGGCTTTGTGGTTCATCTCAAGTCCTAGATAAAATGTCATCAATCCAAATAATCATGAATGAAGTATACCTTCTTGAGTTGATATAAGATTCTTGACATATCCAAATATAGCATGTGTATAGTCAATATTCATTGAAAAACATTAGGGATACAATAAAATTATTTAAAATTGGAAATTGTCATCCTATCTCCTTATTATCTTCTACGCTCTTTGGGTTACCTATTTGGAATGATTAATGGTCTGCTCATGATTATTTGACACCAAACCCTTAGATCTAGCTATATCGATAATTTGATAGAGGAATCAAACATAAATTAGAGATTGGAATCTCTTGAGTATGATGATGATAATTCTGACATGGATCATATGATAACATTGAGATCTAGTGCTGATGTTTCCAATCTTATGTATCTTATAATAAATCATTTGATATTAATAAATATATGGAGAAATATTTGAATTTTAATGTTAATAATGATGATAACATTAAATATGAGATAAGATTATAACTTAGGGTCATATTAGATCTAGTCATCACAGCCATAACCTTTGAGATCTCTTTTGGAAATTACATCATATATTGATCCATACATGAAATGTTTATATGTCAAGGATCCTCGATCTAGTCTTGACTCATTTCCATGAGGTCTAATCATGTACCACCAAAAAGGTGCACTTAAATTCCTCTTTGACCGGACTATTTGTAATGAATGATATATTTGTGTATGTATCCTATTGAAAATCTTGTTTATGTATTTGGTTGGGTTACCTCATTCCATTTGATAATTTAATTTGCACATGTATTCCTTCAAAATATGCCTAACATAGATAATTATTCCATTATACTACCACATATTAATAGGGCACTAAAGGATGATGGTGTATGGATCTTATATAACATCATTGCCCTTATGGGTTGGATAGGACCTTCTCTCATAAATATAAGTGTTAGTTGACTAGTTGTCTTCTCATTTGGAGTACATCGAAAATTTGAAATAAAATACAAGATTTCCTAATAGATTGAGTTCTTAATTACATGTTGGTAATTTCCTCTTTTAAGTCATGCCAAGTGTATTATTTACCAATTTAAATTGTTCTATATATTTTTCTTTGAGTATACGAATGGATTTGCATTGCTTGTGTCTGAGTTTGTATGATCTTAGGTAATGGACGAATTCGAAGAGCATATATGTGCTCAAATCTTGAAATACAGGCCATAATTCTCTTCTACCTCTACTGGATGATGATATTATCACCATATTATGTTGGATTGAGGAATATTACATCAGATTCAAAACTCCACAAAGAATATTAATTATAGGAGGATGTAGTAACCATCTAGTTAGATATTATTCATTTATTCTTCTTATAATATTTACTTCCTCTCACCTTTTGTAAACCTTAATTGTTCATTTTTATGAAGAAAAAAATAAGTTTTAGTACATGCATTGTGTGTGATCTTAAGGCCAGAAGAACACTCTAATCATTTTAATACTTTGTATCCATATAATTGGGTTGGGATTGGGGTAATATGGGTTCCCTAATATATATATATATATATATATATATATATATATATATATATTAGTGTGTGTATGTATGTATATATATGGGTACATTATATGTTATTACTATGATTCTGCACTCCAAGAATCATATCAAAATGTGTATAAAAGGTAAGATGAACTAAGATATCTCTACATTACATGTTTCAAGTAAATATTACATGACTCTAACATGATGTTTGTGTTTTGGGGTACAAAATTGACTAATATATGAGTAAAGTTGAGAATAAATATGTCATGGATTATCACGACCATACTAACCCACATAGTCTAATAGTAATATGATCATCTTATTGTTTTCTTTGTAGCCTTGATAAGTTTCTTGAGTAATCAATGAAGTCAGATATTAAGAAGAAACATGGCACAAACAAGTTCTTCTGAATTATGTTAGTGATTCAAATAATTTTAATTCAGTCAAAAAGCAATTTTAGTTATATAACTATAATAGAAAACTTTAACAAATGTATGAATAATAGATGATGAACCTAGATGCATATATGTTGATGTTAGTATTCCTGAGTACCAAAGAACAGCTTGTAACATGATGAATTAGGTATATGTGTGTCTATTTCATAATGTTATGAAGAGTTGTTTATGCAAAAAAGATAATATTACAGTGGTATCCAAGTATAGAGGTGGACTAAAAACCCTAAAATCAAACTAGATACTACTTGAGGGATCTATAAGGATAAATAATTTAGTTGGATTCTAATGACAAGTAATATCTTTTGTAGGAATTTGATAGAAACAAAATTATAAATGTAATCAATCTTTTTCTTATCATTAATATATTTCATTTATAATAGAAGAATCATATTTCAATTTTTCATTTCACTTCGGTTGAAAAAGAACACACATTTATCTCTGATATTATATTTATATCAAGATATAAAGTTTGAGATTTAGTCTTAGCTATTTAAAAATTTAGATTCAAATTTAGATTAGATAACCAAGTAATAAAGTCAGAATATTATTATATTGTAAGTTTCTAAATCCCAAGGAGGCATACAAAAGACATAGGGAAGTATAGTTTCACTTCAAAGGCCATCATTTATATTGTTAGTTTGTTAAGACCAATCAATTAAACTAGAGTGTCATGATACTTCAGTCTCACATTGGAATAAAATCCATATTGGATAAGAAAATAATGAAGCTACAACATTTAGTTATGTTGAATGTTTCCAAATCACGAGCATACATTTGCCATATAGGAATGTAGTTCCAGAACAAATGATATCATGCCCAATGTTTGTTTTATCATACCAATCAACTACTCTTTAGTGTCATGATACTTCAATGCCACCCAATTGTCTTTTTTCACCTAGAGAAGATTTTTACATATAGATAACTTATCATGTAATGAGGACCACATACATATAGACCACCAAAGTAAAAAATCAATTAAAGCTCATAATAACAATCTTATTATACTAGTATACTCATTCCATATATTGAATACTTGTTATATGCATTCCTACTCAATGCCACTTTCTAGTATATCTGACTCATTTAACCTTGTTGCATGGCTACATATAACATACATAGTGGGATCATATTAGGTGGAATCTACTCACATGTAGGATGGTTTTTCTAGATAAGGAAATATCTTTTATGGTTATAGTAATTTTGAATGTTCATGGAGTATTTCTATATAGGATCACATGTATGAAGATGTAAGTGAAAGTGATGAGATAGATTATGACTTAGTTTAAAACATGTAATTCATTGTGGTTCTTGAATGTGGGGGTTATCCATAACTCTTTCTCACCTTGAAAGTCTACAATTTTGTGTTTTGATACATGAATACTAATCCAATTTCGTTATAGTTTTTCTTATTCACAACCCAACTTATATTTTTTTTACCTCATTTTGTTTTATTGAATGTCTCTAAATAGCCCATGCTTCTATACATTGTTCTGATCTTGTAATGATTGAGCTATTTTCCAAGGCTCTGGTTGAGTTTAGGAATGATTACTAACCACAGACAACAATGTAGGACTCCATTGAACACCTTGTCCTCATACACAACTTGAGAAAATTTTATAAAAGAGTACTATAGAGACGACCTCCTACATTAACCTCCTCAACTCTAAAGGTGAGCAAAAATAGGTAACTACTATAAAATGTTCAAAAAAAATATCTTGACAAGGAATGAGAAAATCTTGAATAGATCGTGAATCATAAACATAAAAATTATTTGTCCCAAATGTTCAACATTACATAAAATACATGATCCCTAGAAGGATATAACCCTGATCTCTACATCCCAAACTAATAATAGATGCATAGGTGTTGGCTCATAATATAAGGAAATATATCATACTATAATGTATTACATCAAGGCATTTTTCATGTATATAACAATATACATGCTTACATAAAAAAGATGACATAAAAGTATTTTTAATATAATTACAACATGATCGCTAGTCATGGCATCCATAAAATGGCATAAAAGAAGAAAACATGTAAAAATTGGTGGTACACAATCTCTCAACCAAAATTAACTCATAGGACCCCATCCATAAAATGTCAGGATTCTATCTAACTATAGGACTTCACTATGGCCACCACCAAGTATTTGTGCCAAGCGCCAAGCATCATTTGTGGTACTATAACACCTAAAAATAGGTGAAACATATTTTATGAGTCGTTGCCACCTCAATGTGGGTACTTCCCACGTAACTGGAAATCATGCCAAGGGGGTGTTTTTTGTTGTTACATTGATTATTGTAAGGTTCATAAGAATAGTTGGATATATTTTATAAAAATTAATTACATACAAGATGCATTCATACATACATCATGCCATGTATGTCTCTAGTCATCATATCATCCTTTATGAATCTTCCTCATGTACATGTTATCATCATTAAGTTTGAACTACATCTTCCCCAGACATTCCTATGTGGTGTCACCTAACCATCACACATACTATAGGATTGGACTCTCATTCCAACATCTAGCAGAATCCCCTAATCCTGATGGTTTGGGGTGTCTCTTGCAACTTAGTGGGATTTCCTCTAATCCTAATGGTTGAGGCTTTGATCCCTTTTTGTGGTACTTCCTCTATCATTGGAACGTCTCTTGGCTATATGTTATGAGAGACATCAAGTGGTGATGTATGGATATCTCATATTTGATTTTATTATTAATAAAATCTAGTTCCACTTATTATGTTTTTTTAGTGTTTAGATAATGAATAAATGTAATAATGTTCTAAGAATGTTTTTGATCGATGACATATGGTATGACTTGAGGACCTAAACATGAGATGATATGTATATTTAGGAGTACACATTCTTTTTATGCCCCTAGCCAGTAAATACATGTATATTATTGGAAAACAATTATACATAAGATTAGTATGCATGTTGAGTAATGACTATGTCTTTTTAGTCGTGATATTGAATATCAACTCAGATACATAGGTACTTATTACATATAAAGTGTGTTGAACATAAAACTTTGAGAATTACACATGTATGTCATATAGTTACATCTCAGAGTCATATGTCAAAGTGATAGTGGTGATTGTGATGCTTAGACTTGAAGTCACTACAGTGATCACATGTTTTTCTATGCACATTCACACTAGTTTAATGTGACTTTGAATATGGGTTGCCATAAAGGTAGTGATTGGGTTTAGTGTTACACTTGTGGATTATCCTAAGTGATGTAGATTGAATTTGTCCCTCTTTTGGAGTGATGTCATGGCCACTTATAAGCGAAACTATGTAAATGCTTGACCATGCTAATGTGAATCAATATATATGATATTGAGCTCACAATATCTATATTATTGTGCTCTAGGTCAAGGAGCCAAAATTGAATCAGAAGAGAATGGCATTTCATGCCTTAGTTTCTATTTAGATATATACAAAAAAGGGACCATATAGTCACCGTAACAGTGATCACAATACTAGGTTGAAGTTGGTGTCCAACTTATCCAATTACTTGGGTAACAATGAAGTGTTTCTAGATAATAATCATTAGCAATGAAATGATAATATTATTATTGATATCACTAACAATGTCATTTAGATCCTATAAGACCACATGCAAAAGGACTCTCAGCAAAGAGGAGCTTCATAATGGGCATATGGTTCATTCATAAAAGGTGTAGGTAATAGATCAAATCATATATGATCTGATTGAGATGTTGATTGATTGACGAGATTGGGTTTGGTTGACCAATCAGACTATGTCCAACACTTTGGTTTGACTAGGAAGATCAGCAAACCAAATTAAGTCTGGTTGACTACCCAGACTGTGTCTAAAAGCCTGACGGGACTAGGTTGATCAATTGACCAAATGTAATCTAGTCGACCAACCGGACTGTGTCTAGCTACCTGGGTGGATAGCTTGGTTAGATGATCAAATTGATTCTGGTCTCCTGACTAGACAATGCAAGAGCAACTATAGTGAAATGGATGTTGTGCCTTTTTTAACATACTAAAACTTCAACACATTCTCTTTTTGGCCCTTTCCCAATATTTTCCTATAATTTCTATCATTTTTGGCCTTGATGCTTAAATTGTGGAATTTATAGCGGGTTGATGAACATTTGTTCAATAATTATACCAATGGAAGGTTTTATGTAGAAATACCTCGGTGAAATTTTATTTAAGGATCAAAAATGTAAAATCACCGCTTAAGTGGAACAATGGTAAATAAATCTATGTTAGAAGTGTAAGGCCCCAAACCTTACTAAATGTATTAAACAAGCTTAACTACCATAATTAAGTATTGCAAACATTAATATAACCTTGTTAGGTGTTTTTAAATCATGAGATAAGATTAAGTTTCAAGTTTGGTCCAATTTGGATGTTGTTTGTGCAAGTTATCCAATTATATGCTCATTTTAGACTTTTATGCAATTTACCCAATTCGGAGGTTTTCTTTGTAAATTGTCACATGCATTATAATATTTAGATATTCCCTTACCATTCTCGAGTTTTTGAACCTTGGGGCACCTAGTTTCACCTTGGATTGAAGGTGTTTCTTTCCAAGGGCATTTTAGGGATTTCCTCTTTATGAATGAGCATATCTTTGGAAGCTATCAACCAATGGGTTTATTTCTTTGATTGGAGGTCGGTTGGGATGGCCTATAACTGTCCATAAACTGACATTTGATATTCAAGAATACTCTATGGGATATCCTCTTGCACGGCCATGAATTCCCTAGGCTAAGGACACATGGAAAGCTCCATGGACACCTCATGCTTGACTTCTTCCTTATCCATAAAGGCTTGCATGTCCATGGGAACCATTAGCATTAGACACATTGAAAGTATCTAGACACCTCATTCTTGACTTCTTCCTTATCCATGAAGGATTTCATGTCCATGGACACCCTTATACATGACACATGGATAGTCTCATAGACACCTCATACTTGACATCTTTCTTTATATAGCCATATCTACCCCTTCCCAACTCCCAATTTGAAAACTCTTTCTATCCTTTATTTCCTCTAGCTTAGAGCATAGTTCTGTCTATGTTTGTCCATGAAGTTTCTGTCCCAAGGTAAAAGATGGTCCCTACCTTGGTGAAGAAGGCTCCTAGGGTTCCAAATTTCTTTATTTAGGATTTCTTAAGTGGAGAAGGTGCTTCTTGCTCGAGATAGGAGATTTTTTTGGAGAAACTAGCCTATCTAAGCTTGGAAACCTTACTTATTGGACTTGTACACCTTCCCTAGAAGTGAGGTTTGTAACCCCCTTCTTATATATTGCTTGCTACATGCATAAAACTCATGCTTCTATGTTAAAAATCGACCATCTCCATCTCCATTTACCATGTTCTTCTAGGTTTTGGTTTCTTGTTGTTCTACCTTCTCTAGAAGATCTAGTTTGGCTACCTTTGAAATTTCAAACCCTGATCTTGGGTCAAATGGTGTTTTAACTTGATCGGTTTGATGATGTGGCAATTTCCTATTGGTCTATTTTGATAAATTCATAACTATTTATTCCCTTGTCCATAAATAAAAAGAAAATATGTTTTGAACTTGAAAAATGTACTCTTTCAAACAAAAATAGTTCTACGGTTTTGTTTGGAGTTTTTTTCAAAAAGAGTTTTTTTAATGAATTAAATACCTAAAAATCACCAAACATACATTTTAACCTTCATAACTCCAAAATATGCAAAATTATATGTTTCTTAATCGAAAGAATCTAACTATATCAATGGTGATGTTTTCAAAGTCTAAATCAAAGTTTTGTGCAAAAAAGTCAAAAATAGGGATTTTCTTTACATTAATGCATATAACTATTAATTGGTCATTTAGCACTTACAATCACTAAGATTATTATCCTAGAGTTCAATCCTTTTCTACTTCCGATTAAGGCTAGTATAGACGGGTCGATACCACAGGAAAACTTTTTAAGATTGTTTCCTTTATCCCAATTAATTTTGAAGAACTATTTTATTATTTTTTTGTATTTTCAGATTTAAAACGCAAGGTAAAGATCGGGATGGGGGTTCGGTTGATTACACTAAAACAAGAAATAAACACAAAGTAACAATGTAATAACAAGAATTTATTTTACCCCTATCACAAGGAAAAAAAACAAATAATTGTTAGCACAAGTAGACTATTGTGAATGGAAAATACTATAAGTAAAGAAAGCAAATCAACGGAGGTTTAAATCAAAGGGAGAGAAATGAGGCTCTTGGGGTTTTCACCACCTTAGCCTAAGAAAATGATTAATTCTTAAACGACGAGTTCGATGAAGGCAAGTGAATTAGAAATCTACTAAAGATGATCTCCACATGAGCCCATTGGTCCTGGTGCTCATGTTTTTAGTTCATCATCCTAAAAAGAGAAAATCCAAGGTCGTTTCAAAACTCTTATGCGATTGAGATTGTCATTCTAAACCCAAATTTCCAAGGTCATATTCATTCGGATTAACTTTTGATATTATCAATTAATCACTTTAATATATCAACTAGTTATCAATCTCAAAAGCCATCTAGAATCGTTTAAGGAGAAATCGAAAGCCATGGATAAGGGGTTACTCCCCTTGCCTTGATAAAGAACTACTCACTCATTGAGAAGGAGCAAAGAGAGATGGAGGAAGGAAGTGATCTAGCCATCTTTGAGTCTTACGACTACTGATCCTCGATTAGAGACAATGAAGGCTGCCTCTTCCTACCTTGCACGATTTCTCAAGAGAGGGGAGGTGGATAAAAGAAAGTACTAGATCTAAACACAACAAAGTAACGGAATTAGAAAAATAACATGTAACAAGATTTGCAAGGCTACTTTATTTCAGAACTAGAAGAATATAAGAAAACTTGCTCCAGAATGCTAATACAAGAGAAAACCTAAGATGCCCAAGGAGGAGGAAGTGCCCCTACTTTTATAGTAGAAAGAGGGGGGTATACATTAGGTTTAGGGCAAAAGAAATATCTGGAGGCGGCTGCTAACTTTCTGGATTTAGTCAATAGAGGAAACAATTGATTGCTTTGCATTCCTTTTGCAGTAATTTCCCGCAACAGCGATTTCGAGCGTATTTTTGGGCCAGTTATAAATTCGGAATCAGTCCAAAAAAATATTTTTTCTGTTTATAATTAAATTCTCTTTCCAACTCATACTTGCACATTAAATTCTGCCTTGGGATGTGGGAGTTATACCAATTTTGGTGAAAGGTATATACTGAAGTCAGACACTGCGAGAATTTGTACAAAAATATCTTTTAGGGAGAATTTACTCATGAGCTATTTTGCTAAAAAATATAAACAAATATATTTAAAATTCTAAGTAAATAGAAAATTCCAAAATAATGCAATTAATAACAAAACGAAGAAGATAAATAACAAAACAATTCTAGAAAGATAACTAAAATATGAAGATAATGAGATAAGTATACATTTATCAAAATACCCCGGACTTGAATTTTTGTTTGTCCTCAAGCAAATCAAATCACAAATAAAGTCCAATTTATACTCCCAATATGCCGTCCTCAACTTAATAACATCACTACAATCCTCACCTCCAAATTTTGGCCAAGTGACCCAATCTCCTAGAACCACATAGCATAAAATTCTATATTCTCTATCAAAACAATTGTAAAATCTAGCTTCTAAAATAAGAATTTGTAGAAAAATAGGCATCATCGTACTTTCTCTTTGACACTCTCAATTTTTATTACTCTTTTTTTAGTCATTGCACAAGAATAGGACGAATTTGGGTGTGTGAAAACAAAGAAAGAAGTGACGAAAATATATCGATCCTTCCTTTATTCGACTCAGGATATGAATTTATGGAGTTGTGGCTACATTGGTCACAATTATTTTCATGTGCACTTTTGGCATCTTTTGATGGTACAACCCTTTTTGGGGTATGGAGTTTTCATTTTGAGAAGCATGCCACCCTAGACTTGATTTTTGTCTGGTGGTGATTCTTTGCTTCTCTTTTTCAGAAAAAAAATATAGGGAAGGAAGAGATGTTCTTGTGCTTATAACTTTCAATTTTTTTTTTCATATATTTTTTTCAGTGAGTGTCATTTCTCTAGTTTGAGTATTCCTATAAATCACATCATACAAATTTTATAACAGGATAATCCATTGCTTAAATATAGAGAAATGTTTATGCTTGGTTCTGATCGATTCCTTTGACTTGCCAACTATTCCGAGGAGTGATGTTATTAGGGGTCCTAGGTGACATGGTGGTTTCTAAAATGGCAATTTGTAATAGTCTTTGCTAAAAGTTTACTAAATTCAATTTGGGGTAAAATGATATACATCTAATTAATGGGCCGACTAGATAATGGCCTTTTTACAACTAAAGAGAAAAAATGGCCGACTAGATAAGGGCCATAAACTAAAGTAACTCATGACAAAAAATGAAAAGGAAAAATAAAACAAATAAGGAAAAGATAGGGGTGGAATAGAATCATACTACCTACCTCCACCCCAGACATAGACTTTTGCTCATCCCGAGCAAAACCTGAATTGGATATGGAGGGAAAAATCACTCTAGCGAAGGAAAGGGCGAAGCCCACAACAAGGGGAGTTAGGGTAGGCCTGATGGGGTAGTTGGCTCTCGGTTTTTTTCTTTCTTTCTTTTTTTGAGAGAAAGAACTGAAATTTAAACACAAGTGTTAGCTAAGACAAATTTAGAAGGAATTTGAAAAGATTAAATGATTGGGTTGCCTCCCAATAAGCGCCTAGTTTAACGTCGAAGCCTGACGAGTGATGGATCAGTCATTGGGATTCTAGGGGAGTTATGGGGTCGAATAAGTTCAGGTGTTTCAAAGATGAACAATTGTTTGAATCTGAAGTGACAAGGTCTTCAGTGGTGATGTATCTTTTAAGTCGATGTCCATTAACTTTAAATTCTCCTAAAACTTTATCCCATAAAAGAAATGTACCATGAGGATAGGCACATTTGACAATATAGGGGCCATACCATCTTGACTTAAGTTTCCCAGGAAAAAATCTTAATCTTGAATTAAAAACTAAAACCTGGTCTCCTTCTCTAATGTCCCTATGCTTTATGCGACCATCATGCCACATTTTGGTTCGATCTTTGTAGATTCTAGCATTTTCGTAGGCACTCATTCTAAGTTCGTCAAGCTCATTCATTTGGAGAAGACGTTTTTCTCCTGTAGGAGAAAGGTCAAAGTTTAAGCTTTTGATGGCCCAGCTGGCTTTGTGCTCTAATTCTATTGGCAAGTGGCATGACTTTCCATAGATAAGTCTGAAGGGGGTAGTACCGATGGGTGTTTTATAGGCAGTACGGTATGCCCACAAAGCGTCATTGAGTTTTAATGCCCAATATTTCCTTATACGTCCAATAATTTTTTCTAAAATTAATTTGATTTGTCTGTTGGATACTTCTACTTGCCCACTGGTCTGAGGATGGTAAGAAGTGGCGACTTTGTGCTAAACTCCATATTTTTTTAAAAGAGCCTCAAAACTTTTCTCCAAAAAATGGGATCCCCCGTCGGAAATGACGGTGTGAGGGACTCCAAATCTAGGAAAAATGATATCTTTAAAGCGTTTCTTAACAGGTTTCGAATCACAGGTTTTAGTGGGCATGGCTTCTACCCACTTTGACACGTAATCGACTGTGACTAAAATGTAAGAAAACCCATAAGAAGAAGGAAATGGGCCAATGTAGTCGATCCCCCAAACATCAAATATCTCTAATTCCTACCAAGAAGTGAGAGGCATTTGGTCACGCTTGGAAATGTTACCCGTCCTTTGGCATTGGTCACATGAGAGCACATAATCATATGAGTCTTTGAAGATGGTGGGCCAAAAGAATCCGCATTGTAGGACTTTTCTAGTTGTTTTTTGGGAACTCATATGACCACCATAGGGGCCACAATGACATTGTTCCAAAATGGCGATGCTTTCTTCATGGAAAACACAACGATGATATAAACCATCGACACAAAGTCTAAAAAGATAAGGTTCATCCCAATAATAATTTTTCACGTCATGTAAAAATTTATCTTTAGAGTGTCCCATATACTCGGGATGCAATACACCTGCAGCTAAATAGTTTACGAAATCGGCAAACCAAGGGAATTGGGAGTCTACATTAAGAAATTGGTCATTGGATAAGGTTTCATTTATGGGGTTGTTATCAATGGGGCTATAGCTAAGTCAACTTAGGTGATCAACCATGACATTTTCGAAACCCCTATTGTCTAGGATTTCTAGTTCAAATTCCTGCAATAACAAAATCCATCTTATGAATATGGGCTTGGCATATTTCTTGGTCATGAGGTAGCGAATGGCTGCATGATCAGTGTAAACAACAACCTTTGAACCAACAAGATATGAGTGAAACTTATCGAATGCATAAACAATGGCTAGCATTTCTTTTTCGGTGACTGTAATTTTGCTGAGCTTCATCTAAGGTCTTGGATGCATAATAAATGACATGGTGTTTCTTGTCAATTCTTTGTCCTAAAATGGCACCTATAGCAAAATCACTAGCATCACACATTATTTCAAAGGGTAAGGCCCAGTCAGGAGCACGGATGATAGGAGTGGTGGTGAGAGCATCCTTCAAGCATAGAAAGTTGTCCATGCAAGCTTTGTCAAAATTGAAGGAAACCTCCTTTTGAAGGAGGTTGGTGAGAGGCTTGGTGATTTTAGAGAAGTCGCGAATGAAATGTCGATAGAAACCAGCATGTCCTAGGAAGGCCCAATAGACTTTGAATGAGGTAGGAGGGGGAATCTTGGTGATGACCTCAATCTTAGCTTTGTCCACTTCAATGCCTTGGTTGCTTACCTTATGGCCCAGAAAAATACCTTCCTTAACCATGAAGTGACACTTCTCCCAATTAAGGACTAAGTGTGATTCGATGCATCTATCAAGAACAAGGGAGAGGTTTGCAAGACAAGAATCTAAACTATCTCCATAGATAGAGAAATCATCCATGAAAACTTCCATGATGGTTTCAGTTAACCCTGAAAAAATGGCAGACATACATCTTTGAAAAGTGGCTGGTGCAGCACAGGCCAAAGGGCATTCGTCTAATGGCATATGTACCAAAAGGGCATATGAAAGTGGTTTTCTCTGGATCTTTAGGATGAATGGGAATCTGATAAAAACCTGAGTCGCCATATAGATAACAAAAGTATTGTTGATGAGCTGAACGTTCAAGAACTTGATCGAGGAAGGGAAGTGGGAAGTTGTCTTTCCTAGTTTCTTTGTTTAGTTTCCTATAGTAAATGCACATCCTCCACCTTGTGATGGTACGGGTGGGGATGAGCTCATTCTTCTCATTCCTAATGATTGTGGTCCCGCCTTTTTTGGGGACAACTTGGACAAGGCTGACCTAAGGAGAGTCAGAGATGGGGTAGATGATCCCTGCAGTCAAATGTTTAATCACTTCAAGACAGAAAACTTCCTTCATGTTTGGGTTGAGTTTCCTTTGTGGGTCTCGGGAAGGTTTAATATTTTCAATCATTGGGATTTTGTTGATGCATATGGATTGATCTATTCCAACTAAGTCTGTCATTTTGTACCCCAAGGAAGCTCCTTTTTTTTCTAAGTTCATCCATAAGTTGGTTTTCTTGTTTGAGTGGAAGGGAAGAGTTTATGATGACCGGGCACAATTCTAGCTCATCAAGAAAAACATATTTAAGACCTATGGGGAGAATCTTCATTTCTAGGGCCTTTGGTGGTTCATGTTTATCTTTTATGGTGGAGATCATTTTAAGGTCCTCAATCTCAGCACATGGGATTGCCTCAAAGTTATCCAAATGAATCTTGAGTTGATTTAATGATTCATTGTCAAAATCACATTCGGTGGGGATAGTGAGGGCGGTGCGTAGGGGGTCATCAACTAATTCCCATTCTTGCCTTAGTTGGGATAATTCATCAACGAAATCAAGGAGGTAGACTTCTTCCTCAAGACTAGGTCCCCTTATGCTTTCAAACACTCTAAACTCAAGGTTTAACTTCCCTAGCCTTAACGAAATGGTGTCGGCCTCGACATAAATTAAGGCACAAGCAGTGGCTAAGAAGGGACATCCGAAAATGAGAGGGTAGCATAAATCTTCCTTGATGTCCATGATCACAAAATCACAAGGGACATATGCATCATTTCCAACTTTTACTGGAATGTTTTCTATGATTCCTATGGGTTTGGTTGTGGACGAGTCTGCTAGTTGGATGGTCGTGGCTGTGGGTAACATGTCATTAAATCCTACTCTTTTGCAAAGGATATAAGGCATGATGGATATACTGGCTCCTAAATCTGCTAACCCTTTTCTACAAGCATTGTCACCTAAGTAGCATCCTATTCCAAAAGAACCTGGATCCTTCAGTTTATTAGGCTTCTTACTTAGGATAATGTCTGAAGTGGTCCTAGAAAGTTTAACAGTCTCGTATTCTTTAGTAACATACTTCCTAGTCAAGTGAGATTTCATGTACTTGGACCACGCGGGCATGTCAACCAAAGCATCAAGGAAGGGAATGTCGATATGTATATTTTCATAGCGTCCCTAAATTTCATGAAACGAGAATCAAGTCTTGTTTGTTTGAGGCAGGTTTTGTAGGGATATCGGGGTTTGTAAATTGGTTCTTCGTCTTCTGCTTGAGGGGTTTCGGGGGTGGGGATGGATGGTTTGAATGTAGCTTCAGGCTCGACAATGACCATGTCCTCATCCTCGAATTCTAGAGGTGGGTCTGGAGATTTTTCAGGAGGTGGAGGAGTTTTCACTTTTTGCGAATGAGTAGAGACAACCTTGAGTTGTTCGAGATGTTTGGGGTTGTTTTTGGGCTTCCCTACAAAAGTCCCGGTAGGGGTTTTCTGTGTTTGGCAAATAGATGAGCTAGTTGGGCATCCGTCGCCTTTTGATGAGCTTGTTGAGCAACGATGATATTCTCCAAGGCCGCTATTCTTTCGTCTGATGAAGGAGGGGTGGTAGGGACATTTGGTTGAGGGGGTGGTTGATTGTGGTTTTGAGGAGGAAGGTTTAAATTTTGAAATTGTTGTCCTTGATACGGTGGACGGGTAATATAATTTCCTTGGTTTCCAAAATTCCTTTGATTGTTGTATGGGAATCCGGGTGGTGGTTGATTGTTACCTTGAGGGTAGGGGGGCCTTTGTAGGGTTTGGAGTTGGCTAGAGTTATCCGCACCAGAAGGGTTCCCATATTGAAAACTAGGGTGGTTTCTAGTTTGGTTGGGATTATAATAACCTTGGCCAGGTATGAAATGGATTGAATTGAGGTCCTCTGTTTGTTGTCCTATTTCAGGTTGCATGGAAATGTTGTAGAGATATTGGCAGTGGAGGGTGGTATGGTCGTATCCTTAACAAATACCACAAAGAGAATCCATGGCTTTTAGTTGTTGGGGTGACTCCCTAAGGGTGACTCTAACCGATCTTGTTTTAAGGCAATTAATTTGAGGCTTTCTGCTATGATTTGGATATCATTATTAACTTCTGCCTTGGCTACCTTAAGGATTTCACCAATTCCTCTTCTAGCCCTTGTTTTGGAAGCCCGTTTGACTACTTCCCTTGCTCTAGTCAAACTTTGATGAATGAAATTTCCTCCTGATGAGGAATCGAGAAAGAATTTGGTATCATCATCAACACCACAGTAGAAGATATCTATGAGTTGGGCTTGAGAGATATCATGGTGGGGGCACTTCCTAAGTAATTCTTTGAAGCTTTTCCAGGCATCTCCTAAAGACTCTCCTGGGGACATGGAAAAGTGAGTTATTTGACCCCTAAGTTCGTAGGTGTGAGACGGGGGGTTAATTTTTTCAAGAAACTTGCTTTGTAGAACTTCCCATGTTGTGACATAGTCTTCGCTATCCATAGTGTTGTACCAACTACTAGCTTGGTCGGAGAGGGAATACTTGAACAACCTAAGGCGGATGGCATCTTCAGAGACACCAGGAAGTTTGTTTAGAGAGAAAAGGTCAATGAACCTTTGGAGATGATCTTGGCAACTTTCTCCATTGTTGCCTGAGAAGGGGTTGTCTTGCATCATGGTGATCCATTGTGTTCGGATCTCAAATGAATGTGGTGCATAGGAGGTTTTTGGAACAGAAAAATATTTTAATTGTTTTTGCCTTTTGGCTTCCCTCCTATCGGCTTCTATGGCTTCTTGTTCAGCCCTATAGGTTGCTCGTAAAGCGGCTTCTCTTTCCGATTGTTCGGCTTGGATGAGCTCTCTTTGAGCTGCGAGAGCTTGGTCGATTCTACGGGCGACTTCTTCTTCTTTCATTCTTGCAAGATTTTGATGGTTTAAACGATGAAAAGTCCTTTCTATTTCCGGATCAAACGGTTGAGAATCAACATTCGGGCATCACATGCACAAATGAAGCAGTTAATCATGTGCAGAAAAAATGGACTGTCGGATTGGAAACTCGGTAGAAGGAGGAGTAGCACTTCTAGATTGTTACTCGGAAGGCATAAAAAAGGAAAAAAAGTTTTTGAAAATTTTTGGGGTTTGAAGAAACAAATCCATTGTCCCCGACAACGAAGCCAAATTGTTAATACGTCATTTAGCACTTACAATCACTAAGATTATTATCCTAGAGTTTAATCTTTTTCAACTTCCGATTAAGGCTAGTATAGAAGGGTCAATCCCACAAGACAACTTTTTAATATTGTTTCCTTTATCCCAATTAATTTTGAAGAACTATTTTGTTTGTATTTTCAGATTTAAAATGGAAACTAAAGATCAGGATGGGGGTTTGGTTGATTACACTAAAACAAGAAATAAACACAAAGTAACAACGTAATAATAAGAATTTATTTTGCCCCTGTCACAAGAAAAAGAAATAAATAATTGTTAGCACAAGTAGACTATTGTGAATGGAAAAGACTAGAAGTAAAGAAAGCAAATCAACGAAGGATGAAATAGAAGGGAGAGAATCGAGGCTCTTGGGGTTTTCACCACCTTAGCCTAGGCAAACGATTAATCCTTAAACGACGGGTTCGATGAAGGCAAGTGAATTAGAAATTCACTGAAGATGATCTCCACATGAGCACATTGGTCCTGGTGCTCATGTTTCTTAGTTCATCATCCTAAAAAGAGAAAATCCACGGTTGTTTCAAAACTCTTATGCGATTGAGATTGTCGTTCTAAACCCAAATTTCCAAGGTCATATCCATTCAGATTAACTTTTGATATTATCAATTAATCACTTTGATATATCAACTAGTTATCAATCTCAAAAGCCATCTAGAATCGTTTAAGGAGAAATAAAAAGCCATGGATAATAGGTAATTCCCCTTGCCTCGATAAAGAACTACTCACTCATGTAGAAGAGTAAAGAGAGACGAAGGAAGGAAGTGATCTAGCCATCTTCGAGTCTTACGACTATTGATCCTCGATTAGAGACAATAAAGATGGCTTCCTCTTCCTACCTTGCTCGATTTCTTAAGAGAGGGGAGGAGGAGAAAAGAAGTACTAGATCTAAACACAACAGAGTAACAGAATTAAAAAAATAACATGTAACAAATTTTGCAAGACTACTGTATTTCAGAACTAGAAGAATACAAGAAAACTTGCTCCAGAATGGTAATACAAGAGAAAACCCAAGATGCCCAAGGAGGAGGAAGTGCCCCTCCTTTTATAGGAGAAGGAGGGGGGTATGCATTAGGTTTAGGGAAAAAAAATGGCCGGGGGTGGCCGCTAACTTTCTGGATCTAGTCAATAGAGGAAACAATTGATTGCTTTGCATTCCTTTTACAGTAATTTCCCGCAATTGTAATTTCGAGCGTATTTATGGGCCAATCGTAAATTTTGAAGCAAGCCGAAAATATGTTTTTCCTGTAGATAATTGAATTCTCTTTCCAACGCATACTTACACATTAAATTCCTCCTTCGGATGTGGGAGTTATACCAATTTTAGTGAAAGGTATATACTGAAGTCAGACATTGCGGGAATTTGTGTAAAAATATCTTTTAGGGGGACTTTACTCATGAACTATTTTCCTACAAAAAATAAGCAAATATATTTAAAACTCTAAATAAATAGAAAATTCCAAACTAATGCAATTAATAATAAAATGAGGAAGATAAATAACAAAACAATCCTAGAAAGATATCTAAAAGATGAAAATAAAGGGATAAGTATACATTTATCAATAACATACCCAAATACATGGTTATACATTGAAATAGGAGAAGTTGGTCTTGGACTCAATAAAGTGAGGAAAGTTGGTAGTTGAAATTGTATGAGAGGTATGTGCATATCTAACCCTTTAGTTGGGATACTTGTGAACCAACCTTACTTTCCCTAACGAGGCTTTATTGAACCCGGTTTCCTCTACTCATGAATCTTTTGATGTTCTTGCCTCAAAATTAGTATTGATGTGTTATGTCATGGGTCTTGAAGCCCACTACCATATCGCAATTATATGACTATTTATATTTCCAATTTACTACTTCTTATGCTTGATGGTTTATTTGACTATTTAGCTATAGTAGTTGTACTTATGTACAACCACCCATAGTAGGGCATGTGTTAGTTCGCCTTGGGGAACGTCTTATTCTCCCCCTTATAAAAAAATGTATAGGTGACTGGGAATGTATTAATTCTCCCCTCACCTATAACTTAAGATCTGGTAGGTGCCTCAACCCTACTTAATTAATGTAGTCCAATATTGATCATTCGTGCAATTCATTATTATTTGTTTGTTTTTGGCAAGAATCTATTTTTTTATATGCCTCATCCTCTTGGCCCTCTCATCATGTGATGAATCCATATATTTATGCTTCAATGTTATCTTTATCTTTTATATTTGTTCAATATTTTGGCGCATACCTTGTTTTCTTTCCCTTTTACTAGGTTCTCTCCCAGCCACCGAGGTTGCAAGCTGTTCAGTTGAATCAAGAGAACATAGTTTCGGGAATGGACCTAGCACTTGGAGATGTTGCTCTGGAGACAAGATTCAAAGTAGTTTATACTTTCCTCTATCTAGATCCTTTTTGTTGTTTTTGTTGTAAACCCTAATGGGAGATTTTGGTGTACGTGTGTAATCTTTTATGAAAGTTAAATATAGTCAGTTCTTTTTATTCCGCTGCTACACTTTGGTGATTTGCATACCATTATAATAAATTTGGAAAATATATGCCTATTCCAACATACCTTTTATTGTGTTTGGAATGGATGTTAATTCTTCAAAATTTGAGTAAGAGGGTGATCTCGCCTCCTTACATCATGGTATCAGAGCCCAAGGTAGTCAAAATCTGACTATTTCAATTTTGTGTCCCTAGTTAGAATACTTGCCTTACCTTTAAGTGACATTTTTTCCCTAGAGTTGATTCATAGATGATGAAGGGTTAATTTAGGATCATATATTTTCCCATTAGAATAATTATGTATAGATCCCTAAAAAACTTACAACTAAAAGATGCATAAGTAACCATAGTAACTTGAGGTTGTTTAGCTTAGCCTTTAGGTAGCTACTAGGACATGAAGTTGAAAGCAAAGTTTTCTAGAAAGGATCAGGATTTGGGGCTGGAAAGAATTTCCTCCGCATCACTAGCTTAGTTTTCGAGGACTCCCAAATCCATATATATCGGCCTGGCCTGAGTTGATATTAATTGTCTGAAATAGCATGCTTTTAGGCCGTAATAGCCTTAGACATCTATATGATTTATCTTTAGGGACCCTAATATGTTGAACTAGTCACCTAGGTGTAATGACTTGTTTGAGGATGTATACCCAATATAGTTCCCTTATGACCCATGAAACCACATGTTTGGATATTTGATCCTAGAACCTAGACTTTGAAGTTTGGTGTTTAGTGAGCAATCAACGTGCATAGAGAAGCGTGTTGGATCTTATATATGGTCTAGTTAGGCTCATCCTTTTACCTCTAGATTAGTTTGTCTTGGTAGGTCAAACCTTTTAAGGGGTGGAGAGTAGTTGGTTTGATGATGTTTGGGTAGTTAGATTTTGAGGATGAAATACTTTCCAAGGTGATGGAGTCATGTAACATACTAAAATCTTGCTACTCTGACTTTAGAAACCCTAAATCCCTAATTAGGAAGTTAGTGTGCTTGAATCCTTAGTTTTGACCAAACAAGTTATAGTTGTAACCACATGTTTCTTGGTATCCAAAAGATCATATACCGATCGTCTAATCAATAGTTCATATGTTTGAGCCCTAATGAATATCTAATGCACATAATAAGAGTAATTGACATTTTAATATAATAGTGTATAAGCATGAAGTTGACCATGTCATAAACCAATAAACCCTAATGATATGATGTGCAAGATAATTGTAATCTAACCTTGGACTTGATGCATCCTAAGAAGGTATAGGTGAAGAATAATTATCATGTCAACCTAAACCCTAAGTTGTAATCATCTAACCTTAACCTATACATCCTTAATGATATTCATGATACTTTAGTGTCACTAGGTGTCATAATCAGATAACATACTTTAATACACATAAATCATAGATTAATATGGTCATCAATATGAAATGCATATCACCTTGTTCCCTAATACAAACCTAATTAATCACCTAATGACTTAGTATGTAAATCAAATCATTAATATGTAATATGTCCCACCTTGATCATTAAGATATATATATATTGAATTCAATATGGATAACAAGTAATTGATTCACACAAATGTTCAAAATCAATAATAAGAAGTGAATAAATATGAGAGAATGATTAATGATGTCATTAAAGTGAGAAAGAACGGTAAAGTAACAATGTCTAATAAACATATAAGTAATTAATGTGACATTATTTGGATTAATTGTAACAAATTGAATAAAGTGTCCTATTTCATACAAAATAACTGATACAATTGATAATGGAGTCTAAATCCAAATTACTAAAGATAATGGTCAGATACAATAATGCATATTAAGATTATTTAGTATAACTCTAGTTGTGCTAAAATTCCAAATGAGATATATAAGAAATATATTGGGTTTGTCCATAATAATGAAATATAACTCTTTTGGAAACAAAGTAAATATTAATGACACAATTAGAAGAATAATAATGATAATGTGATATCCTAATGAATATAATTATAATAATCCAAAAAAATTAAAAAGAAATCGTATTAGTGGAACCTTTAGTTGATCCATGAGAACTTGACCTATGTGGAGTTGCTTGAGAAGATTCTGAACCCCCAAGTTAAGAAATTGAAAAACAAGGAGTTTAAGTTAGTAAAATTTTTGGTGGAAGTTTAATGGATTCAACCTGGGAGTTTAGTGGTGAGATGTTGCACACTCACCCTTCTCACATTTCTTTAGATTTTGAGGATGAAATACTCTTTAAGGGGTGGATTGTTGTAACATACCAAAACTTCAATATATTCTCTTTTTGGCCCTTTCCCAGTATTTTCCTATCATTTATATCCTTTTTTGTCCTTGATGCTTAAATTGTGGAATTTATAGTGGTTTGGTGAACATTTATTTGATAATTATATCAATGGAAGGGTTTATGCACAAATACCTCGATGGAGTCTTATTTAAGGATCTAAAATATAAAATCACCGCTTAAATGGAAAAATGGTAAATAAATCCATGTTAGAAGTGTAAGGCCCCAAACCTTACTTAATGTATTAAACAAGCTTAACTGCCATAATTAAGTACTCTAAACCTTAATATAACCTTGTGAGGTGTTTTGAAATCATGAGTGAAGATAAAGTTTCAAGTTTGGTCCAATTTGGTTGATGTTTGTGCAAGTTATGCAATTATAGGCACATTTTGGACTTCTATGCAATTTGCCTAATTCGGAGGTATTCTTTGTAAATTATCACATGCATTATAATATTTATATACTACCTTACCATTCTCGAGTTTTTGAACCATGGGGCACCTAGTTGAACCTTGGTTTGGAGGGGTTTCTTCCAAGGGCATTTTAGGGATTTCCTCTTTATAAATGAGCTTATCATTAGAAGCTATCAACCAATGGGGTTATTTCTTTGATTGGAGGTCGGTTGGGATATCCTATAAGTTTATATAAACTGAAATTTTATATTCAAGAAGCCTATATGAGTTGTCCTCTTGCATGGCCATAAAATCCCTTGGCTAAGGACACATGGAAAGCTCCATGGACACCTCATGCTTGACTTCTACTTTATCCATAAAGGCTTGCATGTCCATGGGCACCCTTAGCATTGGACATATGGAAAGTAACTTAACTCCTCGTTCTTGACTTCTTCCTTATTCAGAAAAGCTTTCATGCCCATGGACACCCTTATACATGACACATGGATAGTCTCAGACACCTCATACTTGACCTCTTTCTTTATATAGCCATATCTACCCCTTCCCAACTCCCAATTTAAAAAATATTGCTCTCCTATCTTTCCTCTATATTATATAATAGTTTCTTCTATGTTTGGATACCATGTTTCTATCCCAAGGTAAAAGAGGTTTCCTACCTTGGTGAAGAAGGCTCCTCTGGTTCCAAATTTCTCTATTGAGAATTTCTTAAGCTCCTCCTTGGTGATTTTGACCAAAAATAATAAGTATCCTCCTTTATTTCCCTATTTTCTTGTTGTTAGTCTTCCTTCCACCCTTCTGGAGGTTGGAACCCTGGTCTTCTATGGTGAAACCCCACCTAGAGCCCTTAAACACCCCATCTCCATGTTCTTTCGTTAGGGTTTTTCACCTCTAAAGTGGAGAAGGTGCTTCTTGCTCAAGATAGGAGCTTTGTTGGAGAAACCAGCCTCTCGAATCTTGGGAACCTTACTTATTGGAACTGTCCACCTTCCCTAGAGTCGAGTTTTATAATCCCCTTCTCATATATTACTTTCTACATGCTTAAAACTCATGCTTCTATGTTTAAAATCAATGATGTCCATCTCTATTTACCGTGTTCTTCTAGGGTTTTTCGTTTCTTGCTGTTTAACCTTCTCTAGAATATTTGGTTTGGTTACCTTTGAAACTCCAAACCATGATCTTGGGTCAAATGATGTTCTCTCTCTCTCTCTGCTTAATTCGGTCGGTTTGATGATGTGGCAATTTCCTATTAGTCTGTTTTGAGAAATTCATAACTATTTATTCCCTTGTCCAAAAAATAAAAAGAAAATATCTTTTGAACTCCAAAAAACATACTCTTTATAACAAAACTAGTTCTAAGGTTTTTTTTGGAGTTTTGTCAAAAAGAGTTTTTAAAAAATTTATTAGATACCTAAAAATCACCAAAAATACACTTTAACCTTCATAACTCCAAAATATGCAAAAGTATATGTTTTCTTAATCAGAAGAACCTAACTAGATCAATGGTGATGTTTTCAGAGTCTAAATCAAAGTTATTTGCAAAAAAGTCAAAATTTGGGGTTTTGTTTACATTAATGCATATAAGATACCCTAATACATGGTTATACATTGGAATAGGAGAAGTTGGTCTTGGACTCAATAAAGTGATGAAAGTTGGTAGTTGAAATCGTATGAGAGGTATGTGCATATCTAACACTTTTGTTGGGATACTTGAAGATATTTCTCTGGAGACAAGATTTGAAGTAGTTTAGACTTCCCTCTATCTAGATCCTTTTTGTTGTATCTTGTTGTAAACACTAATGGGAGATTCTGATGTACTTGTGTAATCTTTTATGAAAGTTGAATATAGTCAATTATTTTTATTCTACTGCTAACACTTTGATCTTTTGCATACCATTATAATAAATTTGGAAAATTTATACCTATTCCAACATACCTTTGAGTGTGTTTGGAATGGATGTTAATTCTTCAAAATTTTAGTAAGGGGGTGATCCTGCCTCCTTACACTTTTTGTTTTGCAGGGTTTATTCAGAACCCTACTTCCATGACTTTCATATATATCGAAATATGACAGTCATGGTTTGATACACATGTGTGTGACACCTTTTGACAACTCTTGAGAGGTGATTCTTGTAACCAAAAGAAGTCATCTCTAAGAGGCCTTTGACCAGATATCATTACCATCAGGAAAGAAGTGGAGCAGATAAGTTGCACAATGCTAGCATATTTCCTACAAAAAGGAAACTACTTCCACATCTACTGTTGAAGAGAAAGGTGGAGTTCCCTATCATCTGCATGCATGACATAGATTCTTTTTTGGATACATTTGGAGTTTGTCTTTGTCTTTGTATTTGTTCTCTATTCTTGTGAGCTATGTCCCTAGATCTAATCTAGGACAAATGCATAAACTCACCAACCTTCCTTCCCTCTATACTATTGTTGACGATATCTGTTGATAGATATGTAATGGAGCAAAAATTTTGTTTGCTACTTCCATTTCACTTTCTTCTCTCTCTCTTTGTGGATTCATAAAGTGGTATAAGAGGCACATCAATCTAAGATATATATGTATTAGAAATTGGGTTGATCATATTTCCTATTATGCCGCCTGTGCCATTAAATATGATCTAAATGATTATCTACTAACATGCATATCCTTCTAACTCCACATATTCAGGAGGGTTGTTGTCTATGAAAAGATACAATCTTTATATACAAGATATGGTATATGTCTAATCAGTCACGTCATTTTTGAAATTTTTTTTGGTGTATGTTTGCATGGTTATGGAAAAATACCCTTTTGTGTGTTTTATATGTATGGAACCTTTTCTTTTTGACAAGTAGAAGGATTGCATGTGGATCCTTATCATTTAATTGCACATGTAATGGTTTCTATTCATTCTGAAAAATCTTACATGTAACTTGACTTTTCTAAATATGATCTAATAGAGATAGGAATAAAATAGGATTTGGATGATTTGGCATGACGAGGAAACCAAAAAAATATCAGGAATACCCATGGAGAAATTGGTGCTACAGAATTGCAAGTTGACGATTCATGTGACGCAATGGACCATGGGTGGACGGTAATTTTTTGTGGATCGAATGATTACATTATATGTCCATAACCCATGTCATGTGTTATATAATTGTGATTGTGAATTGTTAGTATAATATTTATATTATACATGTTAGTATAATGTGTATATTATACATGTTACATGTATGTGGTATGTGGATATGTATATGTAAATATTTAAAAATCTCTCAAGTAAATATTTATTCTTAGACGATTTTCAGTCAGTAATGCATAGAAAAAGCTTGATTAACAAACTGTGAGCATGCCAAAGGTGGGTGCATTGTCTAACTCATAGAAGTGTAAGAATAGATATGTGGGTCTACCAAAGTAAGGTGTATATTATATTGAATTGACTTCCAGGTCTAATTTAACTAGGTGAACTTAATAAGATTTACCTCCTATAGGAACAAAAATGGTTATGACTATTTTTTGCATCCATTGACTAAGAGTTTCATTAGAAGAAATTAGAAAGTGTGTCCTACCTATAACAAACCAATAATTTGGCTTTACTGACTCTACAAAACACTAATGTCACAATTAGGAGGTTACTATGCTTAGATCTTTAGAGTTGGCCAAACAAGGATATATGTATTCACTAATGTTCATGATGGTACCCTAATGAATATCTAATGCACATAACTTGAATAAATCAATGTGGCCCTCACCAAGCTCTAATTAAGTGAACCAAATATTTGAAACCAAACCCTAGACTTTGTACATGTTGATGAAGTATATGTGTTGTATAGTGATCATGTTGACCTAAACCCTATGTTTTGATAATCTAACCTTGAACTTTACATCCTTGGTAACATTCATGATACATCATTAAAATTGGGTGTTTAATCAGACAACGTATCTCAAATCACAAGAAATGGGCCTAATAACCTAGTTATGTCTTAATACATGAATAGGTTCATTAATTATATAAAACATGCCATAGTGTATAGTAATATGAAAGTAATGACTTACATGTGCATAATTTGCAATTGGAGGTGAATAAATGTAAATAAACGATGGTTTTGGAATATAATGTGCTCAATACATATAACACAATAGTAATTAAACATTTAATGTAAGTGGAAATAAATAATGTTTTATATAGAGTAATATTGAATTGATTGGATAATGAATTTAATAAGTTCAATGACATTATTCTTATAATATAATATCTTGTTACCTTATGGTAATACTATTATGATAATTGGGCCATAAATCCTAAATATTGGGGATATGTTAATGTATAATAGTTTAACTAAAATAATTGAGCTAAATCCTAATTATACTAAAACTCATACAAGATAATCT
The DNA here is from genome assembly GCA_963693085.1 of Alisma plantago-aquatica. NCBI lineage: Eukaryota > Viridiplantae > Streptophyta > Magnoliopsida > Alismatales > Alismataceae > Alisma > Alisma plantago-aquatica. Next base: position 781,748,681 of record OY856409.1, read on the forward strand.
TGAAATCTAAACTGAACTTCAAATTCGTTATCGACATGGTGAATTTTTTTTCAGTATTGAGTTTCAATGTAATTAGAAAACATTTTCTATCCCAAATTGATTATTGAAGATAATCCCTTATAACAGACACCCAAACCAAAAAATACTATAGGATAATTGACTTATGTCGCCAATTTTTCTATCATACGTTCATTTCTCAGTTTCCTATGGTTTTACTCATCATGTTAGGATACAACCTTAGATTTTTTTGGGCTTCATTTGAGTCGTTGGATACCCATCACATGGTTCTATCTTTTTTTCCCTGAGTCCTCATCTTCCTACAGTCAACATAGTTCATACAAACTCCTCCTCCTCTCTTGATAGTTCTCTCTTTATTTTCCTTATCTCCCTCTAATTTCATTCCCTTTATATTCATGTCGACCTTACAAACCATTGGTCCTTATTTCAACTAGGATTCACCTCTGCAAGATCCCTGTTGACAATCGACCCCTGGGGTCCCCTATTTCTTATCTTCTTTGTGACTCTTGGCGAGTGTAGGGTCTTGAATCTCCATATAACCCCTGATGCCACCATGAGATTCCCAAGAACCTACTTCCAGCCTTTGTTGATTTAGAAATTGTCCAATTACCATGTCCCCATCTCTAGCAACCTGGAATTGATTTTGAGTTTAGATAGAGAGGCAGTTGGCATTGCAGGCTTAGAAAACTAGTAGGATATGTTCCTCCCAATCCCTTGAAGAAACTCACACCATCAATTTCGACAACTGAGTTATATAACCTATTTCCCCTTTTTCTTGCTTGTTTACTACTCTGCTGATTCTTTTGAGATTTACCTTTTCGACTGATCATTTTTCCTGGTGTCTTCCTTGATGATTTTGTCTTATCATTCTATATTTCCTCGTATCATTGGTATTCTTCACTTACCTTTGACAATAATTTCTAGTGAACCTCTTCCTCTATCTAGCCATGGTGAGAGGAGGCTGAGTTTTCTATGTGGCTCTTGACAACCCTACGGTTCTAATCTCCAAGTCTTTGAGAGTGGAGGTAGATGGAAAGCTCAACAAGATACCATTTTGGTGTTGCTTTGTGATGGAGTCATGATTGGGAATTCATCTACTTTTTTGTATTGTTATGTTTGGGTGACTGGTGGAAGTGATCAAGAAGATAATAGCCGACTAGTTTACCAACAGGCTCCAATTGCCAATTTAATCTTGTCACACATTCTATGCCTATTTATGTCTAAAAATGCTTGATTCCAATTATCATCACACTATGTTTGATAAAAAATTAATAACCTGCATCACCATGTAATGCATGGGTTAGGTTGGTCATTTAATATTGGTCCTTATTTAAAGAAATTTATTAAATCAATATATATTTTAAAAGTTGCAATAATTCACTAGTAAGTCAAAAAAATAAAACAAGACATGTTTTAGAATAAGGAAAAGAATACCTACCCTTTTGTATAGTTTTTGTGATCTAATTTTATTCTGTTAAATACATGATTTTTAGGAATTTTTTATTATTCGTAATTTCATATCTAATTATTTATAAGTCAAAAATTATTAAATAAGAATGTTTTGAAATTGTGAAATTATAATGTATCTGATTATCTGATTTTCATAACCTAAATCATTATTTATAAAAGGGTCATTTGTAGTGTTTTGTTTATTGGAGCCCAAGCCCTGGTTCATTTGAAATTTTAATAAGTTGTTGCAGACATTAGTTTGAATATAGGTTTGGACCTTTGACTTGTTGATACTCAAGTTGAGATACGTTTGGTAATTAAATTGTGAGCATCAACGGTTATTGTTTCATGACTTAATATATTTTGTGTCTTTGATCACTAGAAGATTGCTCACTATAATTTGGAAACAAATATTGAGGATTATTAATTTTAAAAAAAATAGAGGGATCATGGATAATTGAAGTAAAAATTAAATTAAAGTACAAATTAATTCTGTCAATATCATATTTTTCATATAAAAAATAGTTTCGAGTCAATCTATTACTCCAATAAATATTTTTTATGCACATCAATGACAAGCACAAACAACCATTTCTGACTATGATATGTCCTTAAAAAGGAAAAAATAGATGGGAATAACTTCTACAATTGGTTGGGACACTAAGAGTTGTTCTTCACATGAGCATAAGATATATGTCATAGACACACCATGTAACAACCTACTTTTCTCTCTCCTCTAATTATGCAAATAGTGACTCATAATACACTCAATTTGACTATATGACCTTCCTAATCATAATTTCGAAGTTTTTTAATCATAAATGGATCAATTGATGAGTATTGATGGTTGAGTTACTTTTTAAACTCAATTGTACTATGTTGAGTGCCTTATTTAACATTGATAAGGCTTTGAATCCACCCAAAATTCTGATATTGATCTAAATATTTGTCCAATGAGTATTAGAGGGAATTTGTGATCCAACGCTGAAGATTTCACCCAAATATGAGATTTGAGGAGAAAGATATGGCAAATTGAATTTGCCCTTTTTTAAGCCTTTTCAACTTGTTATTCTCCTTTTTCTCCCTTATTGGGCCTCGACCATTGCTTTTCTATTGGGTCTGGCCCATTGACTCCCAAATATTTTCCCCTATCACGGTGCACCCCTAGTAAACTCATCGAATGGATGTGAACACCCCCCATGTCAGATTTGAGGGCTATATATCATCTTCTACCTTAGAACAGGAAAGCACAATGCCCTAAGGCATGCCCACCCTAGGAGCATGGATACATAGTCGTCCTTGGTCCCAATCAACAATGTAAAAGTCTCCTTCTCATACTTCACAACCTCACCCCTATCTTTTTCGATCAGATTGGACGTTGGGTAGGGGCATGGGGCACCCTTTCACCATGGTCGGCCACCATGGACGAGGACATGGTAGTTGGCACATCCAACCCTCCTCACACCCTCTTTTTAAGTCCCTTGACTCCGCAGCACCTTGCCCTTCCTTCCCCCATCTTCTTGCACTCTATAGTGCCCCATATCACCCTCCCATATTCTCTTCTTGTTTCTGTACTCCCCTTGCCGGCCGCCATCGTGGCCAAATCGAGGAGCTTGCCTCGATACTCCTTGGCTTCAAATTTGAAGCCTTGCGGCTTCATCATGGTTGGACGAGCCTCTTCGACACCTTCCTAGGTGTCTTCGATGCTAGAACCATGGGTCTCCTTTACCCCACCACCACTGTGCCACTGTGGCATGCAGTTGCTATGCGATGGGCGTCTTCAGAGGAGAAGACGACTCCACATCATCGGATGATGAAGACCACAGTGGTCCATGGATTCAAGGGACCAATGTGATCAGGCAACCTCCTCTCAGCTCCCCTTTCACATAGGATTTGACCATTAACCCACACCAACTGACTTGCATAGACCCACTCACGACACTCAATAGAATAGCACCATGTCGCCCCTTTTAGGTATAAATGTCTCACTCACATGCATATTTATGCTAGATCTTCCAAAATATGTATTAAATAACTCATAAGTCCAAATGAGACATGTTATATATGAATTTTGATCTACTCAACGAGATCTACCGAATTGATGTTATTCTAGAGTCTAATTCTTTTTGTAGATAATATTATGTTGAAAAAGACATCAAATGCATATCTATTACATGATTAATGATGTTTATTGCTCACCATGATCATATAACACATCCACTTACTATTGATGACCTTGATTAGTAATATATGTTATAATATACTAAATAGAACAAAATTGATCATGTCATGCTCTATTAATGTTTCTAATTCATGAACAGAATCATGAAATGTATGTGATATGGACTTTGATGCTAATGATCCTTATATTGATGCTCAACTTGATTATATGAACTCAAATTCATCATGTTTGATCAAGATCAGGAACTCTACATGATTTCATATCTAAATGATTTATTTATCAATCTTATTCACTATTATGAGTAAGTGACTTCACCACTACGAAAATAGCTCATAATGTCACATTTAGAGGTGTCGGATGTATCCAAAAAATCGACGCCTAAACCCTACAACGTTGGCTGAAAACACAAATCGACATCTATATGTGAAGACCAGCCAGACACGGGTATCACTTTTTATTTAGCGTCAGTTTCTCAATAAGTAACTGATGCCAAAAATCATCCGCCAAATACAATTTGTCCATTGCAAAAAATTACCTCCAAAATTTCACATACGGTGTCGGTTGTTTACCAAATAACTGATGACTAAAGATTTTTCACGAGATAGAAATCACCCCATTTTGATCGTCAGTTTGCTTAAAATAATCAACGTTGATGTGTGTGCACGTGTTGTCCCCATGAATATTTTTACCCCCCAAATTGCCTAATTGGCATCGATTTTTTATGCCAACCGACAAATATGGTCGCAATTCAAGAACATTTTTTTTTGTCGGCATATGTAGATAGACATCAGTTTTTCTAGTTGAAACCGACAACTATGATTGAACATAGGTGTCAGTGTTTTTTGGTAACCGACGCTTTTGCATCTTAGGTGTTGGTTTCTGAAACAACTGACGACGACGGTTAACTTAATAGCCCCTGCGAAATAGAATCTTCCCCATTCTCTGTTTCATCATGATTTCACTAGGTCTGACGATTGATCTTGCGATTCCAGTGACGTTGTCGTCCATGTTAGCGGTCATCCCTGCTCCTCCAGTCACCGATCGTCTCTACTCCTCCAGTTGCCGACCGTCCGACCTACTCCTCCAATCGCCGGTGGTCGTCCCTACTCCTCCAGTCGCCGACCGTCCCTGCTCTCCCTGTTACTAGCTTCTCCTCTACCACCGTCCCTACTGCTGGCTGCTCCTCCACCCACCACCGTCCATTTCTAGCTGCTCCTCCAGCCACCGTCACTTAGCCTTCGTTGCTGCTAGCTGCTCCTCCCTCCAGAGCCGCTGTCGCATCTACCTTCTTCCCTCCGAAAAGGTTGGTCTTCTCTACTTTTTTTTCTTTGATTATATTATTGTGATAAAAATGCATGTAATGTATTTAATTAGAGTTGGAATATGTATAAATTCTAATATGTTTTTATCCTAGATCTAATTATATTGTGATGATTGTATGAAAATGTATATATGTAACTATTTTATTGGAATTGAAAATTATTTGTAAACCATAATATGTTGTGATGAATTGTAATGAGAATGTGATGAATTGTAATGAGATTGTGAGGAATTGTAAACCCTAAAATTATAGTGTAATTAATTGTAATGAGATTGTGATAAATTGTAATTATATTGTCAAGAATGGGATAGGTGGTACACATTTATTATATATAATACCTTAAACCCTAATCTTTTAACCATAGACCCTAAACTTTTAACCCTAGACCCTAACATATACTTATTTTCTCTTTGATCATAGAATAGATCATTCTATGATTTACTATTTAGTATTTATTGACAAGCATGATTAAATGATGTTACACAAAACTTAGGATGTGAATGATGAAACTAGGATTGTAGGTACAAGAATGACAACATACATGTATTTGTTGGCCAAGAAACCCATCCAAGATTTACTCATTAGGAGTAAATCTTGGATAGTCCCCGGTTTGGGACTATTCTTGAACACTTAATCTCACTTAGGATGCAAGTGTATAATGTGTATTGGGTTTTCAAGAAAATTATGGTAGCATTTCCCCATTTGTTCTCTAAGTACATATGTACTTCGAGAACAACGGGGAAATGTTGCCGAAATTTTCTTGAAAACCCAATACACATTATACACTTACTAGTGAGATTAGATGTTCAAGAATGGGATAGGTGGTATACATTTATTATATATAAGACCTAATCTTTTAACCCTAAACCCTAATATATACTTGTTTTCTCTTTGATCAAAGAATAAATAGATCATGGATGTCCATTCCAAAACTCTACACCCCAGAGTTTATTTCTGGTCTTGACCAGTTTATCAGATTTTCCGAGGAACATATGAAACAACCTGGAGATGGGTTCTACTGTCCATGTAGGCATTGCGGTAACAACTTGAAAGTCAGCACTGGTGACAAAATCAAAAGTCATGTCATGTGCATAGGGATTGTACAAGGCTATATAGAATGACACTGGCATGGAGATATTTCAAACCTGAAATCAGTTGATGTCTATAGCAGTGCTTGTGTGGATGAAGAAATTGCCTCCGATGACGTAGATGTGAACGAACCAGTTCCAGTTGACATCATGGATGCGATGCTGGATAGTTGTGGGGTAGAGCACACTGATCCACCTCCCATGTTTAGAAACATTGTGCATGATGATGAGATACTATTATACATAGGTTGTAAGTTTACGAAGCTTAGCACTGTGTTGAGATTGTATAAGATGAAAGCTAACAATAGATGGAGAGACAAAAGCTACACGTCATTGTTGTCTTTGTTGAAAGAAATTCTTCCTGAAGGAAACAAGCTGCCAATCTCAACATACCAATTAAAGAAATTGTTGTGCCCAATGGGAATGGAGGCCAAGAAGATACACGCATGCCCGAAGGATTATGTATTATTTCAAAAGGATTATGTGGATTTGAAAGATTGTCCAAAATGTTGTGCGTCAAGGTATGAATTGATGACTTCGAGGGATTCCAAAACTAGTTCTCTTGCCAAGGTGATGTGGTATCTACCTATAATATCACAGTTTCAACCCTTGTTTGTCAATGCGATAGATGCAAAGAATTTGAGGTGGCATGCATATGTTAAGAAAAATAATGATGGGATCCTATGACATGTGTTTGATTCCCCATAGTGAAAGAAGATTGATTTATTGTACCCTGATTTCGGTGAAGAATTCTGGAATCTAAGACTTGGGCTTTGTACATATGGGATGAATCCATACAGGACATTGAGCAACCAACATAGCACTTGGCAAGTTATACTTGTTATATACAATCTTCCTCCCTGGTTGTGTATGAAAAATAAGTACGTTATACTATCGTTGTTGATATCGAGCCCTAAACAACCTCGAAATGATATCAACGTTTATCTTGAACCTATGATTGATGACTTAAAGAAACTCGGGGGTGAAGGTGTGATGACCTATGATGATTCACAAAGAGAGACATTTCATTTGCACACTATGTTGTTTTGCATTGTTAATGACTTTCCAGCATATGGGAATTTATCTGGATATAGTGTCGAAGGATCTAAAGTGTGTCCTATATGTGAAGATAACATTGATTCAATAGGACTAAAACACGGCGGCAAGACTGTATATCTTGGTTATTGAAGGTTTCTTCCAAAATTCCATCTGTATCGTAGGTTGCGTAAAGCATTCAATGGACGAAATGATGAATGGAGTGCACCTAAACCTATATTAGGGGTGGTTGTTTATGAAAGAGTAAAGGACTTTGCCAATGAATTTGGTAATAGATCACAATGTACCATGGCCACACGGAGTGACAAATCTTTATTCAAGAAGAAGTCAATATTTTGGGATCTTCTTTATTCGATTTCTTTGGCAGTCAGACATTGTATCGATGTCATGCATGTTGAGAAAAAATGTCTGTGATAGCATCATTGGTACTCTATTGAATATACCAGGTAAGACTAAAGATGGGATAAAATCCAGAATGGACCTACGTGAAATGGGAATAAGGACAAAATTAACAAAAGTAGTTAGTAGCGATCGAAGAACATACTTACCTCCTGCTTGTTACACGTTGTCTAGAAAGGAGAAGAAAGCTTTTTGTGAATGCTTGCTAAATGTTGAGGTGCCACATGGTTACTCATCCAACATCCATAGATTGGTATCAATGAAAGATATAAAGTTGATAGGTCTTAAATCTCATGATTGTCACACTCTAATGCAACAAATATTGCCTATGGCAATTCAATCTATATTGCCGAAGCATGTAAGGTTTGCAATCACAAAACTTTGTTTCTTTTTCAACTCTGTACAGAAAAGTTATTGACCCTGATATTCTCGATAAATTGCAAAGAGAAGTGGTTGTTACCCTATGTCAGCTTGAGATGTATTTTCCTCCTTCGTTCTTTGATATCATGGTACATCTTGTTGTCCACATGACTAGGGAAGTGAAAATATTGGGACCAATTTTCTTGCATTGGATGTATCCCTTTAGACGATACATGAGCATTTTTAAAGGTGATGTTCAAAACCATTATTTGCCTAAAGGGAGTATTATTGAGGGTTATGTGGCAAGAGAGGTTATGGATTTTTGCAATGACTTTCAGAGTGCTAATGACACTCCTATTAATGATAAGAATATTGAGGAGCATTTTGGCAAATGAATTTTGGGATCACGGATGAAAGTATTTAGCAGTGAGCAGTTGGAACAAGGTCACTTGTATATTTTACACAACATCGACAAAGTGAGTGTTTATATCGAGGAACATACCAAATTCATCAAGAGACAAATTCCTCAAGCCAATTCAATGTGGCTTGCTAGAGAGCATAACAAGACATTTATTAAGTGGTTTGAAGATAAAGTCTTACATCATCTATCTCAAACACCAGATAATCTTACTGAACTATCAAATGCCTCACCTTTAAACTAAAATTGAATGTTATGTCTTATGAAGGGTTTGACATAAATGGATTCTCAAATTACACAAAGCGTCAAGATGATAAGAGTGTCATTCAAAATAGTGGGGTCACCCTTCAAGCATCTTCATTGTTTTTTGCAAGTGCAAAGGATAAGAGTCCACATGAAGCTAAAATGTCATATTACACTGTCATTGAAGACATATGGGAGTTTTACTACGTAGATTTTAGAATTCTGCCCTTTAAATGTAAGTAGGTTGATAACACCAAAGGAGTTATTGTGGATGAATTGGGTTTCACATTAGTGAACTTTGAAAAGATTGATGAGAAGGGTGAACCATTCATATTAGAATCACAGGCAAAACAAGTATTTTCTATCGATGATCCTGTAAATGATAAATGGTCGGTTCTTCTTCATGGTAAAAGACAGTTCATTGAAGATCCTATAGATGAAGAAGAGTACTATGATAAGTATGATGACTCCTGTCCATTCTCAGTTGGGTTGCCAACACCATCAAATATTGAAGCTAATGATGACTTGTATGTGTACGGAGATCAAAATGAAGGATTGTTGATTGATGAAAGATTGCAATATTAGAGGCATGTATGTTTATATTTTTTTTATATGTTTTATTTTTCTGAATGTGAACTTTACAATGTTTTATTATCTTCTAGTTATGTCAAATGATAAATGTTTGATTTTAAATGACACTTTCAGATGGCTAATCATGAGTATGATGACTTTGATGATGATTACCGTGAGGGTGAGGATATCAATGTACCACCTCACAGTAGTTTTAAAAGTATATCCTATATTTCTGTCTATATGTCCATTTATAGTTATATCCTGTAAGTGTGTTTATTTTGTCAAATTTTATGTTGATGATGTACCCCTAGAAGAACTTGGGGCACTTGATGAGTAGCAAAAATATATTGAGAAAGGGAGGGGCATCACAATGATGAACAAGTTACTACATCAAACGGCTAATGGACCCAAACTGGCTGTGGATTTTGATCATGCAGGAAATCTATTTGGAGTGAACCGCAACTCGTTTATTTCATATCTTGGGGTTCTTACTCGTAGCCATTGTAGTCCTAATTTTGAATCTTGGCATAAAGTTCCTAAGGGGAAGAAAGACTTAGTATGGAAGAAACTATGCATGACTTATTATTATTTGCAATTCTATTTTTGTAGATTACTAATTTTTAGGATACTAGTTAATAACAACTCTATTTTGCAGAGTATATTTGATCTGGATGAAAAGATGCATCGTAAATGCGTGATGCAACGATGTGCGAGGGTCCTAAGGAACTATAGGACAAATCTCACCCGAGATTACATACACGATGATGAGAAGAGGTTCTTGATTGATTTCTAATTCTAGACATTGATCACTTTTTGACGAACTCTACACTAACAATTTTTGTTTGTATTCTCTTTAAAAAATAAATGTAGGAAGAAAGCAGCCATTGAGCACTGGAACTACCTGGACCCCAAAGATTGGGAGGAGTTTGTTACCCAAAGGAAAATAGATGAATTCAAGGTATTACTAACCAAATCAATGTCCTTACTAACAAGGCTATCACCAATTCTCAAAGTGAAAGGTGTGCACTAAATGTGCATGACAACACAATGGGTCTAAGAGGTTATGCAAGCATTCACCAAAGACTACATGCTGAGTCTACTGCTTAGTCTGCTGCTACTCAGGAGACTGCAAAGTCCTCTACTATTGGTCCCGCACCTCTGCCTCGCCATGCTATGTGGATAGATGGGAGGAAAAACAAGAAATGAGATATAACGAAGCCCAACACTGCTGAGGCGGCTGTAAAAAAAGTAAAATTCAACTCTTAGATGGAAATTTCTATTGATTATTGTTACATTTACTTACCAATATTTGTTGATGGCGATTAGCGGGAGCTTCACCAACAGAGGAAGGAAGGCAAGTTCATCCCTGAGGGCACAAGGGATGAATTGACAATTGCTATTGGTAACCTAGAGCATCCTTGACATGTTAGGGGTGCAGGCGCTGGTGTCGGCATAAAAGTGTTCTTTGGGCCATCACAGTGCAAATTTGTCCCAAAAGCTGGACTATCAAATGTTGAGGTAACATGTTCTTTTTTTAGAATGTTATTGTGAAAGGGAACTCAATAATCAAAAGCTAGTGTTTCTTTTGTCGATGTATAGGTAGATGAGTTAATTAATAAGAAAATCCAAGAAGCAAAGGTGAATTGGCAGGCATCTCAGGCTGTCACTCAAACAGTACCAGTAGCATGCCACTCCTCTCCAACTGTAGAGGTTGGGTGTAATCCTATAGACCCACATAGCACGTTCATTGTAAGTATTTTTATGACATAGTATCTAGTCTTTTCAAGATGATATTTTTATGTATATATGTATATAACATTCTTTATGTAAATTTGTAGGGGTTGAAGTCATGTCGTCTAAAAAGTCAAGAATATATCATTGCAGAGGCACAAACTTACCCAGCCATTCCAGGGGACATGTTTCATGAGACTCCAGTACCAGCTGGTGCGGTTCGTGTGAGCCCGATACATGTACTCCCCAATTGGAGGGATCTTCCATTGCCATATGCCCACCTAGATTCTAAAATGCTTGATGAGGCAGAAGGTGGAGTGATAATGTGTCCCAAAGCAGATGTCTTATATACTAATATTGTATGGTAAATATACATTACGTTAATTTGTTAGTGTGTATATATGAGTCAATTGATCTGAAATTATATATACATGTCAAAAGAAAGACACCCGCTACATCTCAGCCTCCACCTCCACCTCCTGAAGTACCAAGTTGGCTTCCAAGGGACCTACATGCCTCGTTAGGTCCTAATTGTATGGGTATGACAGTATGGATAGGCGGTCATGATCCAAATTGCCCTATAAATGTTTCTATTCTAGAGGATGTTGTAGGTCAATCATACAATAACAAGCTATTTGTACAAGATATTTTTGGAGTTGTTTCATTATGATTGGCTGAATACATCTATGATAGAGCTATGGATATGGTGAGATGTTGTTTATACATCCATATACCTTGTTTTATATATGGTGATCTAGTTTCTTATATATTAATGCATATGATATGTACATATTTTTCATTTTCCCATGTGGGATTTTTGGTTCCATCTTTGATTAGTCTTGTAGATAAAGACCCTTCTTTGGCTACTTCATACTGCTATGATACTTTTAAATATTTTGGCAATAAAAAGAAGACGGTGATAATAGCTCCATTTAATGTGGAGTAAGTTTACTTTGCTTATAACTTGGACTTTAGAAAATTACATTTTTATTGTGGATTTTGAGTTATCAATTTTAAACTTTCTTACCTGTAGTGGTAGGCATTGGGAGTTACTATTTATTGTCTCCAAGATGTTCACTATCTATTATCTAGATCCTGTGGGGAATGAATTTAATACATTATATGGACACACAATGAAAAAGTCATTATTCCCGTGAGAAATATTTCATATTTTTATATCTGTTAACATTTGTTATTACATTACTTTTTAATTATGCAATTTAATGTGTTACATTAACACGTACAGATTTACATGAGTTCAAAAGAGCTGGTGGAAAGGTGCCCAAGAAAAACAATCAGCTACTAATTTGGGAGAATGTGAAAGTAATTTCCCGACTCCAATGTATATATTATTTATGTGAACTGTGCTTATTTGTATTTTTGAATATTTTGTTTGGTTCAATTTATAGTGTGCTACATAAGACAATGGCTGGGCATGTTCATACTATGTGATGCGATTTATGGACCTAATCATCAAACATGCCGCAATGGAAATCGATACTATACATAAGGTATTATATATAGTCTCATTAGATATATTGAAATATATCAATCTTATTATATATTATTAATTATATATATACGCCATTCTCTTTGAAGGTGTTTAAAACTGACTTCACTATAGGTGGAAAGTTATTAGATGTACATACTCCCTATATGAGGGAAGAATTAGATGATGTAAGAGAACAATGGGCAAAATCCCTACAAGTAGTGGGAATTTTTAAATATGATTGGGATAGTGATGGCAATAATGACGGATGAATAAATAATGATATTTCTAAACTTTGTTCTCATAATTATTTTTGTGTGAATGTGAATGAATTTTTCTGAATTGTCATATGTGTGAATGTGAATATGATCAATACATGAATGTTTCTACATGTGTCTGAATGTGAAAAGTGATGAAATGAATGGAACTGCAGGTTGCTAAATGTGTGTGCAAATGGAAGAAATTTGAAATGGAACTACTGGTTTCTACATGTGTGTGATGAAAAATAATATGAATTAAATGTGTTTATACATGTGTGTGATCATCAATTGTTGTCAATCTTGTTAATTTTGCAGGTTTGTGGCTTGTTGTTGGTTGATATCAATGGATGTTGTAAACCTATAGTTCAGAACTGAACTGCAGATTCCGCATCCTACTCACCAGCCATACAGCAGGCCTGCAAACTGATAAGAAAAAAAAATCATTACATAGGCGTCGATTATTAGTATAAAACCAACAAAAATACATCTTACGTCAATTATTAGCAAAAAATTGACGTATATGTGGCTAGGTAGTGCCAGTTATATATAAAAACTGACGTCGATGGTTCCCTTGCTGGAGCATTTTATTGGTGGCAAGAAGGGTTATATAGTGTCAGTTTTTGTGAAATGCTGACATCTTTGACCTGGATATAGTGTCAGTTTTACTAAATAACCAACACCTATAGTGTCATTGCTGGTGCATTTTGGTGGTCGGAAGGGTTATGACGTCGGTGTTAAAACTGACGTTGAAGGTTTCGACTTTTAGTGGTGCCCACTTGGGTGTCGCTTTGAAGTTGATGCCAAAGGTCTTAAATAATTGACAAGAAAGGTCGATTTTGTACTAGTGCTTATACATAACATTGAAATGTGACCTAATGTGCATGTTGCTATATTTGAGATCTAATCTTGTACAAATGTCACCCTAATGGTCACATGTGCTATTTTATGTACTCATATCAGTAACCTATTGATATCTATGACACAAATTTATCTTAATCTATCTTGTACTCTGTTGTTGACTATCTTGCGTGAAATTGAGTAAATATGACTAAAATGGATGATATGATGATAGAGACTTTACTCATATTCAATCTTATTATTTCCCTATTAAGATCATGAAACCCTAACTTTGAAATCCATGATCTTGATAAAGATGTTTCACCTTATGCCTAAATGATATATGATCTAGTATGTAGCTTGATGATGAATAATTGCATGAACATTAGAGATGCCAAAAATCAATCACTAAGAAATATGAAACTTAGATTTGGTGAAACACCCACCCTTGATATACATGATAAGATGACCTAAATCTTTCTAATGATAATCATATCACACTTTCTTATAAAGTTAGGATCTCTTTTATGGACTCTTTTCAAAGATCTAATCATGTTGTATGTTGCTAGTTTGCTCGTATCGAGGTATGCTTTATCCTCCTATTAGCCAGTCTAGTGGTACTGAAATTGCTTGTATGTATGAAATATAATATGCTTCTCTTATAATACTTGTTTGAGAAATTTTTCCATATGACTACTATGTTTTAGTCTTGATTACATATTTTGAGCAAACTTTAAAACATAAAAATAGATGTCCATTATACAACCTTGTGCACCTGCCTGCAATATCGAGGTAAGGGCACAAGGCTGGGTGTCCTACTTTTGTTGTCATGATAGGACATACCATGTCGATACAATTATTAGCTCTTGGCGATGGCCTTGAGGTCCCTTACGAATATGGTAAACTCTTGACATTTAGTATTGTACTCCCTCATGTTGAAATAGGGTAGCTAATCTTGAGCACCCTCACGGACCCCTTCCTTTGACAAGATGGTCAAAGGCCATATCATATTGTTGGTATAATGGAAATGAACATAAAACACACTTCCATGTTAATAAGAGAGTGTTTAATCATGTTATTACTTCGTTCTTATTATCTACTTTATTCTTTTTCTAAGCAATATATGTTCCTAAACCTACGATTTTATATGTTTGCATAGTGTACTCAGCACAGTTGTGTTGATGTGTACTCATTTTATAATTTTGGGTAACATCTACGCCATGAATATAATAATGATAAATACTTCTACACTTATGATCATATGCTCTTACTCTATGATATACATAATGACAGGAAAATGAAATACACACAGTTGATATGTGGGACCTGAGATCATATATTAGGTATTTGATTAGCTTTCTTTTATGCTTTCTTGTCTCATACCTTAGTTGTTGTTTGTGGTTTTATTCATGCATATGTTATGTTATCTGTTCTATGGATGGACACTTGGGTCCTCTCGTCTTTGGCTTTCTATCCATATGGAGTGAGGATTTGGGTAACAAATGGTTATGTGACACTCAAGTACCTAATGAAACAATTCGAATGTGCATAGGACAGAAAGGGAATCTCCCAAGAATCATTTCCATGATGCATTGGACATCAAATGCCTTATTCTTTTCTTCATGAATCATGAGCCTCAGAAGAAACATGAGAAAATGGATGTTATTGAGATGATAACACCTCTTAAGAACATTTTTCAAGAAAAATCAAGAAAAGAGTGGTATGATGTCTCCAAGGTGCCAATTAAGTGCAAATTGGCTGAAAGTGATCTGGTCGATGCCATGTACTCAAGATGATTGGGTACATGGAAATTATTGCATAATTTGGATTTCCTTTGGGTCAAAAGTTGGCCATACATGTGATTCTACAATTGTTTCCAAATTAATATAAACAATTTGTCATATACTAGAACATAAAAAAACTTATTAAGCCATTAATAGAGATACTTGGCATGTTGAAAAACTATAAGGGAAAAGTGAAAGAGAAGCCCAATTATGTGTTAATGGTCAGTATATGAAAAGGAAAGTCCAAGGTAAAATGCAAAGACAGTAAAGGTTCTATGATTGGCCAAAAGTCAATTGAACTTAAAGATAAAGGAGGAGTGGAGAAAGGAGGAAATTGTAACCATTTTCACTAGGATAAATATTGGAAGAGAAATTGTCCTCTCTACCTTAAGGAACTGAAGAATAAGAAGCAGGGGATAGGGATATCCACATAAGGTATATATGTTATAGTAAGAAACTTATCTTCTTTTTTAGCATGGCATTAGGTATTTCTAAGATGATATTTTTATGGTGGTCTCCCTATGTCTTATGGTCTTTGGTTGTTAGATCTTGAGACACATATCTATAACATAAATACTAAAAGACTAAAACACAATGATTCAATGTACTTATATATGGCATTTTCGTCTAGGACACATAAATGAGGGGTTCAATATTGACTCTATAAAGATGGATAACTACACTTATTTGATTTTAAATGAACTGACACTACAAAAAATTTGGCTTTTGTTGAAGAACATTTGTGAGGAACCAAAAATCGTGAATAATGATGTCCATTTGTGAGGGCTCATCCTTCAAATATGGGACCACATCCCTCAACCGTGTTCTTGACATCGTTAGGCATTTTGTGTGAACATTGGTCCCTCACAAATACATTTCTTACGAATTACCCCCTCGAAAACTCCATGCCAAATGTTCCCTCCATCTCATAATCCTTCCCTCCATTCTAAAACACTGATTCATCTATCAAAATTCATGAAAAAAACCACCCAGTCCCGGCGGGCACTCGTTTCCCCCTCATTTCCTCCGCACTCCTCCACTGAACCCTCCCCCTCCCGATTCTCTCATCGTTTCCTCCGCACTCCTCCACTGAACCCTCCCCCTCCCGATTCTCTCATCGGTTCCTCCACATTGGGTCATCCTTGACGCCAATCGCCCTACTCGGTTGCTGCCGTTCATCCTTCGCATTGGGCTCATCCTTCATAACTCCTTGCCGCTGTTGATGGTTGCTTCCCTCCGCCATTGACGATTGCTGCTGTTTGCATTGGTCGTTGCTGCTACGCAGTCACCGTGCTTGATTGTCGCCGATCACCCTGCTCGGCCATTGGTCGTTTCTGCTACGCAGCTTGCTTCTTCGACCACTAGAATCCTCTCTAGGTTCGTATCTTTTTCTCTTTTTCTCATTTGGGAGAGCACTAGCCCCCAGTTCGACGCCTGATAGCCAAGATTGGTTCTTCCTCCAATGGGCTTCCAGTTCATACCTCATGTGTCCGCCTCATCTCCCCCCAATGTGATCTGCATAGGATTAGCAGGGTTTACTTAGTAAAAATACTAACCATCTAGTATTCATATGAGTTATCTCCTCCTCCCCTAAGGGTTAACGTTCACACGTATAAGAAACATATCACAATGTTGAAAAACTTTGACTATCCTCAGTTGCATGGAGATGGTCATACAACAGTAATAGAGAGTAGTCAGGGGCGTGTTCAATATTTGGAAGCGAGGAAATAGCTCCTTGGGAGTAGCTACCATAACTAAATGGAAGGGAATCAAAGTTGTGATGTACATAAATTCCTAGGATATGCATCTACAGTATAGCATCCTCATAATGCTTTTCTATCATACAACTTTGTGTTTTGTCAATAAGAAAAGAATAATTTACTTATGTGATTGAGTAGATATAGTATTTGATTGAATATTGTCTTTCTCGAATATGTACAATATTTATTAATTGTACAAACTCGAATTTATGTATAATACCTACCATGTAATCCAAGTAATACATGATCAAATATTACTCATATATAATTGTTGAGGCTCAAGCTTGGTTAAAAGCAATACACATGTGTGCATGTATGTTTAATTTTGCTACTCTGTTCTATTCTATATGAACAAGTGTTCTCATGACACACATATATATGGGTCATAGCCAAAGTAGTTGATAATGAATGTATTAATAATATTCCTAGTTTCTTTGAAGACAGTATGAAGGAAATAAGCAATACCTCCTTTAAATTTATTATATGTATCCTTTACTATATCTGGTGGTATAGAAATAAGGTGATTTTTGAGGAATGGTTAGTCAATGTGAGTGTGCTATAATCTATTATCCATAATGAGATAAAAGTTCTTCTTTACTAAACGAGCCCTGTGTTCTTTTTTCTGGAATTTCTATGCTTGTTCTTATTTTCTAAAGATGAAGAAGGGTTCCATCTGATGTTACTGGTTTATTGATGTAGTGGTGATCAAGATGGTTGTATGTGTTCTACAATGTTGGAGTTTCCTACTTGTCCTTATGTTCAGAAGATGAAGTAGAGCTTCTATCTGGTGTTTTTTAGTCTATTGATCCAGTGATGATCAAGATGGTTGCTTGTAAAATTTTGTGTTGAAATGACCTTTCTTTTGAAGAGCAGTTCTAGAGGTGACCAAAGCATCATTCTGATTAAAAACCCTTACATTTAAACCCATTCCTATAAACACATTTCTTATTGGGTGAAAATTGTAGATTGCTTTGGTGGCTGCATTAACTTGCTTCTCAAGTGAGTCAAAGCTTGGGGAGTTACATTCTTCTCTTCTAACTCATCATTGTTGGCTTTTCTTTTCCCATAGTCAATTTTCTTAGGAAAGATCTTGTCAAACATGTATGATGGAATCACCAACATGGGATTATATTTTTATCTTCCTCCATGCCAACATGGTTTAGATAGTTGACTCTCATGGAAATAATATTGTCATGGGGGTTCACTTGATTTTACATGTATTTTCATTCTCATGTGGACACTCTATAGAGTATCAACAAGAGTTCTAGGATTCTTTTGTGGATACTTCACACATTTCATCTAAGTCTCATCCATCTTTTGAAGGGGAAGTGTTAACCTTGTTACCCCTCCCAACTCTGTTGAGAAAAATAACTTAGAACCTTCCTTTGAGTTTCTAAAATGTAATAAGAAGAATACGTCCAGAGGTAGAGGGAGAAAGGGGTAAACTGAGGATAACAATGCTACTTTATCCAATAAGTTTGATAACTTAGCAATTGTTTATCCAATAAATTTGGGTAGTTTTAGTGGATTTCTCATCACACCAGTCATGGTATTGGGAGAGTTTTTGTTTTGTTGAATGGTATCTAATGCTCTGTTGAAAAGCTTTTTTAATATGATAAATTAATACATACTAGAATCACTACTGGGGATAAAAGATTTCTTCTTACTGCTATTTATGGTCACTTGTACGAGTGTTGTTCTGTTTTCTCACTACGTTGTTTTTGAATGTTTTGTTTTTGGTACTAAGTATAATATAGCCTGGTGTTTTTGCATTTTGCAGAGGCACACTAAGTCATTGTCAACATTTCAGAAGTCTAGGCAGAAGCCTCAAGAAAGAATGGGTGTTCTTAGTAATGTGGGTTCTTCCTTGTTCCCTTAATTGTTAAAACAACATTTGTATATATGTCTTTTTTCCTTTACCCCCTCCATCTAAAATAATACCCTTTCTGTAACATGTGGTTGTGATGCAGGCCCTAAAAGCCAATAACTATAGTAATGATCCCAACTCTGTACTTGGAGATTAATTAAAGGCTGACTGCCTAGGGCTCCCATGGGATACATCCATTCCTGATATAATAGTTGGCACTTTGGAGATCTTTGGCATGGATGGAGGATGCTTAGCTGTGGTGAACTTCTATGTAGGCTTATTTAGGATCTCATTCACTGTGGAAACATGAACGGCATTGTAAGTAAATTCTTTTAATGTATTTCGTTTAAATTAGTTAAACGAAATACATAAAAAGATTTTACTGACAACGCACTTAATGTTTCCACATCGAATGAGATCCTGAATAAGCATGTAGAGAAGTTCACCACAACTGAGCATCTTCCATCCATGCCAAAGATCTCCTAAGAGCCAACTATTATATTAGGAATGGATGTGTCCCATGGGACCCCTGGGCAGTCGGCCTTTAAGTAATCTCCAGGTACAGAGCTACAGTTAGCAGAGGATCATTACCATAGTTATATTGGCTTTTAGGGCATGTATGATGTTACCATCTTTTCCTGCATCACAACCACATGTTAAAGAAAGGGTATTTTAGATGGAGGGGGTAAAGGAAAAAAGACAATATACAAATGTTGTTTTAACAATAAAGGGAACAAGGAGGAACCCACATTACTAAGACAAATATACAAGTGAACCAGAAGATACTATAATGATGGTATGCTACTAACTTATAATGATACATATCATACAAGTGAACCAGAAGTTACCATCATTATTTCTGCCCATGCTTTCGTGCTTCTATGCCCATCATTTGATTTTTAAAGATACCAAACTTATTTACATATCATTTTAGTTTCCATTGGAGACTAGAACTTTGTAATTGTACTATGTCTGCCAATCAAAATTTCTGGAAATAACTATTATAAATTTCTTGTGGGGATAGTGTGAAGGCAAAAATGATATCCATCTTATTAAGTGGGATGATGTAACCAAGGTAAAGGATGAAGGTGGTATGTCTATAAAAAAAGTCAAAGACGTTTGTAAGGTTGCTATGATATTAAATATCTGGATAGTAGCTTCAAAGAAAGGTAGTCTATGGATCAAATTGATCCATGAGAAATACCTTCTTAAGGATTCTATCTAAAATATTGATATCAATGGTCAACTTTCTTGGTATTTAATTCAGATGATCATACATCTCAATTTAAAATCCTATTACGAAAGATTGCTAGAAACAACATCTCAGTGATGAACAACCTAAAAAAAGAGGGTTTTTCTATACTTCTATATGTTTGCTGTGTAGAAGTTCTTATGAATTTATCATTCATTTATTCTTTAATTGCCATGTAGCTGATTTCATCGGGGTAAGGTTGTTGAGTGTAAACTCACTGATAGGATTCCCCTGTCATGAAGATTGGACTCATGATAGGGGTAAGGCTTCTTGTATATTGATAGACTTCATGTATGTCTTCTCCCTTCCCTCCCCTTTTCTCTTTTTCCTTTTCATGTTGTATATTCGACCCCCTTTTGCTGCAATTGTTGCAAAAAAATAAGTCCTTTTATACTAAAGTTTCTTTGATTTTTTTCTATTTCCTCTTGTGTCTCCTATTCTAGCTTCTTTTCTTTTCTTTTTTTGCAATTTCTCCTTCATTTCGTGTTCCTGCTATTGCATCTAAATTTTTGTTACTTCTCTGTCCCCTCTTATTGCTATTTCCTTGTTACTCATATCAGAAATTCAGATTCTTACTCAAACCTAGACTACTAGTACCACTTCTATTTGCAAGTTTTCTTCTACTTTTTCTTACTTATTCTTGCTCCTACATGACTACATCTCAAACAGTTGTTGCTGTTTGCATGTATTTGTTAAAGCTTCCTGATCTCTACTTATATTTTCCTAACAGCTGTTTCCTAACATCTCAAATAGTTGTGCTTAACTTATTATATATTTTCCTTCATGTAGATGGATTTTCTAATAGATCGGAGTTGGATGTATATTGGGAACAGAGTGCGAAGTGATGTATTCAAGGCAGGGTTACGAAAGTTCATTGAGTTTGCTCCTATCCATCAGAGACCAACTAGACAGGGGAAATTAATATGTCCTTGCAAGGTATGTTTGAACAGATACCTTAAAACAAAGGAGGAGGTATTCTCACATGTATTACTAAAAGGATTTGTGCATATCTATGATGTTTGGACGTTTCATGGGGAGGTGATTGGTAGGAGCAATCCTGTTGTGGCACCAAACATGCCTAGCACCGACAATATGCATCAGATGTTGGAGGATTTGTTTGGTATGGGTGACACAACAAATGACCACTCTACTGAAGCTACAGAGGAACCTGTAAATGTAGATGCACAAAGATTTTACAAGCTACTAAAAGAGGCAGATCAACCACTCTATAGAGGTTGCACAAGTCATTCTAAGCTATCGTATTTGGTTGCCTTGCTATTTCTGAAGGAGGAATCTGGATGGTCTAACGATTCTTTCACAAAGTTGTTACAGTTGATTGTTTCAGGATTTCCGGAAGAAAATTGTCTATTCCCGGAGACGTACTATGAAGCAAATGCGATCGTGAAGGATTTACGACTTGATCATTCTACTATAGACGTATGTACAAATAATTGCATGCTTTTTCGCAAAGATGCAGCTTCAAAAGAAAATTGTGATACTTGTGGTGCTTCAAGATGGAATGAAAAGCAATACAAAACAAAGGGAAAGAAGGTAGTTGCTAAGTTCATGTATCACTTCCCTTTGATACCTCGGTTAGAGAGGCTCTATATGTCTTCATCTATTGCTAAAGACATGATTTGGCCATCAGAAGTAAAAGGCAAGGATGGTCGTATTCATCATCCTTCAGACACACCAGAATGGTTGTCTATTGATGCCAGGTATCCAGACTTTGTTGCTGAACCACGCAATGTTAGATTGTCATTAGCAACAGATGGATTTAATGCATTTGGCAATATGAGTGCATCACATAGCATCTGGCCTGTGTTGGTGAAACCTCTCAATCTTCCGCCTTGGCTTCTTATGAAAGAACAATTTATTATGATGTCCCTATTAATCCCAGGTCCACATATGGTTGGCAATGACCTTGATGTATACTTGGAGCCATTAATTGAGGAGTTGCAACTACTTTGGGAGCTTGGAGTCAAAGTTTATGATGCATATAGAAAAAGGAACTTCACTATGCGGGCAATGATTTTATGGACCATTAACGATTTCCCAGCATATGGTGACTTATCTAGTTGGAGCACTAAAGGTAAGAATGATTTGGGATGTCCTTGTTGTAATGTGGAGACTGTATCAAAATGGTTACAGTATGGGAAAAAGCAATGCTATGGTTTCCATCGACGTTTTCTTCCAATGAATCATCCGTATAGACGTGATAGGAAAAATTTTGATGGTGAAAAAGATTTTCGACTTCCACCTAAGCCACTATCTGGAGAAGATATAGTGAGGCAATTTGATGGGTATGAAAATATCACATTTGGAAAAATGAATAAGCGCAAGAGGCTTGGAGATCAAATTCAACCATTACCTCATGGTTGGAATAAGATAAGCATCTTTTTTCAGCTACCTTATAGGAAGTATTTATCTATTAGACACAATCTGGATGTGATGCACATAGAAAAGAATGTGTGCGAGAATATTTTAAACACATTATTGGGTGATTCTAAGAAAAGTAAAGACAACTTACAAGCTCGTCAAGATTTTAAGAAAATGCGCATTCGAAGAGATTTATGGCCAGTAGATGCAGGTGACCGCTATTACTTGCCTCCAGCATCTTACACCATGACTAATGCGCAGAAAGATAAGTTCCTATCCGTGTTAGAAAAGTTGAAAGTTCCTGATGGCTATTCTTCTAACATATCTAGGTGTGTTAGCAAATCTGATAGAAAACTTGTTGGGCTGAAAAGTCATGATTGTCATGTTCTTATGCATCAACTTCTACCTGTTGCCTTGAGACATTGCATAAGCTTAGATGTGTACAAGCCTATTGCTAATTTGTGCTCATTTTTCAACAAGCTTTGCTCTAACATTATTGATGTGGAGGAATTCAAAGAATTGGAACAAGAAATTGCTGTCACTCTTTGCCAGTTGGAGAGAATCTTCCCTCCTTCTTTCTTCACCATCATGATGCATTTGCCCATTCATTTAGCTTATGAAGCCAGGCAAGCCGGATCTGTCCGAACTAGGTGGATGTACCCAATAGAGAGATACTTGAAGAAATTGAAGAAGTATGTAAGAAACAAAGCTAAACCAGCTGGTTGTATTGCTAGTTGCTATTTAGCTGAAGAAATTGTGACATTTTGTGGTAGGTACTTGCATAATTTTGAGACAAAACTGATTCGCACTGCTCATAATGTTGATGGATCTCCTATTAGAGTTGGAGTGTCAAGAAATTTTGACATCCACACTTTGTAACAAGCCCATCGTTATGTCCTTTTCAATAAAGAGGAATTGGATGTTTACAGAAGGTAAGATTTAATTACGTCCTAAAATTCTTGCTGATATTTGTATATATGTTGTACATTAATTTAGACACTTCTTATAAAGCAGTGAACACATGTGTATTCTTCAAGATATGGAACCCAACATTGCCCCACGGACCCTAGAAACAAAACATGCAAAGGAGTTCTCTAAGTGGTTGAAAGAGCATGTAAGTCTCAAACATAAATATTGTTGTCACTCTTAATGTTCAAGTTAGTGTAGATTACATTAATGTTTTACTTTTTTATGAAGGTAATGCAAATGCGAGAGATTAGGCCGAACAGTATTAGTGATGATTTGAGATGGTTATCCCAAGGCCCTTGTGCTGAGGGAATGTCTTATGAAGGATTTTCGGTCAATGGATATCGTTTCCGTTCAAAGCACATTGAAAGTACATGTACTACAAAAAATAGTGGAGTATATTTGTGTGCTGACACTTCAAGTTATTCAAGTGGTAGAGATCGAAATCCTATAAATGCTGAAGTCACGTACTATGGCTACTTAGAGAAGGTTATTGAGCTAACTTATGGTCCAGGAATCAAAGTTCCGTTATTCAGATGTTCTTGGTATGATGAAAGCACTTCTAACGGGTTGCGAATTGATGAGTATGGGTTCACACAAATCAACACTTCAAGGATAAAAAAAAAGGAGGAACCATTTATTCTGGCTTCTCAAGCATTGCAATGCTTTTATGTGAAGGATCCTAATGATGATGATTGGTGCACAGTGCTAAAGCATCCTCCTAAAGATTATTCTGAAGTACCTCTTATTGAGAATTGTTTGACTGGTTTACAATCTGATGGTGGTGTAACTAGTGATGTGTCTTGCACGAGGAGTGACACCGGGGGATCTTTTGTTGATAGAACTAAAAAAAAGAATGATGGGGCTAATGTTTAGTTCATTAATCTATCTGTTTTGTTTGCAAGTCTAGAATAATTTACTTGGGGAATAAGTTGTATTGCATTTTTTGGCAAACTGTTACTATATGGCATATTCTTTGCAATTTATTTAGTCTTGTTTCATATACCGGCAAGTAGGACATCATTATTCTTTTTTGGGATATGAAACCAAGGTACTCTACAAGTTATATGTTTTTCAAATGTTGAATATTCATATGTTGGTGTCTCATATTCTCTGCAATTTATTTGTTTTTCAAATGTACCTACTACTTTTGTTACTGACATTTCTGCACTAATAATCTAATTTTTTTCCTTGTCAATTGAAGGATGGCAGGAAGAAGATTCACTAGATCTAGTTGTAACAACACACCCAGTCAACCTATTGCTGTCCCTCCATCCACAATTGAAGAAAATTGTGAGGATCAACCTATTGCTGTCCCTCCATCCACAATTGAAGAAAATTGTGAGGATCAACCTATTGAAAATGATGTAATAGTTGAAGAAAATGTTGAGGATGAACAGGAGAATAGGAAGTATGGACGTGGGCCTGCAAGTGAGCAAAGCCTACTTCCTAAGCAAGGGCAGCCACGTCACAAGGTCCAATGGGATGATGAAGGAAATGCTATTGGGGAGAATGGTGTCAAATTGAATCGTTATTGTCATATGCTAGCAAGGAAACCACACTTATAGCATCTAGACTTGAAGTGGAACGAACAACCAGAACAAGCTTTTGCAGATAGAAAATCATTTATTGAGGTAATCCTTTTCATAAAAAGACCAACAAATTGTATGATTGTGATATCTAAAGTAATATTTTCTATGTTTTTGTAGACATACTTTGATTTAGGCAGTCACCCTAATGTATGGAATCACATTGATGAACACATTAGCAAAGGGATATCAGTGTGGAGGGCATGTGTAAAGAAAGATTACTATGAAAAGTACAAGATTGAACCAGAATTGATGATGAAGAAAGTTGAGAAAAATGCTTCCATAGATATGGACCATTTTAAAAATCTTGTTAAAGAATGGGGAACTGAGAAATCTAAGGTACAATGGTTTCATATAACTTTTTTTTTATCAATAAGTGTGTTTCTCTTTCATTACTCACAAAATTTACAAAGGGGAGCAAAGCTCAATACATCTATAAAGATAGATATCAAAAGTAAAAAAGAAGGATGCAATTTATCTATGCAAACTTCTATAATCAGTATTTATGCAATGCCACACACTATTTGGTTTGCTCCTACTGTCTTAAGAAACACATCTATTTCTATGTATCCATATGTGATAAATGATAAGAGTATCAAAGTATTGTTGTTCATTTCTGTTCATTAGCAGGTGTACTTCGTTTCTGTTCCAGCAGCAAAGTATTGCTCAATTCCTGAGCATGCAGATATCATCTCCACTTCCCAGCTCAACGCTGCTGCAGATTTTTTGAATCTGCTCAATTCCTCTGATCTCAGGGAGCTTCCACACTCCACACTTCACATCAGTCCCCTTTCCAATGTGGAATTGGACATTATAGAGATATCTATCTCTTATATTGAGAATGTTCTTCCACATCCAGCTATTGGCTTGCTTATATTGAGGATGTTCTTCCACATCCAGTTGTTGGCTTGCTTATATTGAGGATGGTTTCATATAACTTGCATGTATACCTATCTACTTTTTCTAATTATATGTTTCTTATGGTTTAGAAAATTTCCGAGATCAACAAGGCAAACAGAGCAAAAATAGTGATGGATCATACCACAAGATCAAAGCCATGGAGTTGTTATCGGGCAGGAATGGTATTAATAATGGACACTTGCCTTTCTTAGTAGGAGTTGAACATATAACATGGACAATTATTATGTTATCTATCATGTGTAGGTCAGTGAAGATCAACCCGTTGTGCCTCTTAACAAATGTTTGGAAAAAGTTTACAAAAAAAGCCCACAAGTGGTTAGAAAATGGATATTTGCTTTCCTATGATGTCTACAAAGCTACATATGCTTAAATATCTCAATTTATGCTTTCCTTTTATGATGCTTTCTAATTACAGCTTGAAATCTCTGATATCGTGGAAAACCAAGTAGCAAACCAAGAAGAAATAGATCCTAGAAGTGTTGATAATCTAACACGTGCTGCTTATTTGCAAGTTTTAAATCCTTCCAAAAAGGCTAGGACCCGAGGTGTTGGAATTGGGCACAAAGAGATAGGACATAGGGGAAAATCTTCCCGTATAAGATATGAAATGCTTCTTGAGGAAAGCAATGCAAAGGATGTATGTTGGAGAGAATCTAAACTTGAACTATTAGTTACAACTAGTCTATTAGATTGATGTTTGTAATTTATTTTCTATTTCAGGATAAACTTAAGGAACTTGAAGAAACAGTAAATGGATTGAAGAACTCCGTCTCCCAATTAATGACTTGGTATAATCAATCACATGTAACTCAGATTCAGTTGTCTATGTCAATGTAATATATAATTTTTTTTTGACATTGTTGATGTATTTGTTATAGGATGGCGGTATTAATGTTGATTGTGCAGTTGAATACCCCAATCAGAATACTACATGTGTCTTACACATGCAAAGTGGCACAAATAGGTCGGATGTGGGTTCTTTTCACATACAAGACAATACAAGTAATGGTGCAGATGTAGGCATGTTTCCCAGCCAAAATAATTCAAGAGGGGATGGCTTAGGAAGACTTTCTAGACCAAGCAATTCAAGGGAGACTGGAGTAGGCATGCTTTCCATACAAGGCAATTCAAGGGAGAATGGAGTAGGCAGACTTTCCATACAAGGCAATTCAAGGGAGAATGGAGTAGGCAGGCTTTCCATACAAGGCAATGGACATCAACGGATCTTTCCGCAACAGGTAACTCATTACAGCTATAGATTATTTTCAATATTCATACACATAAGAATATTAACATGTACACTTTATTAAAGGCTGCAGTTGAAAGTTGGTCCCCTTCCTCTGGTAATAATCGACAAAGTTATCCTCAAATGCAGAACACACCAACCACATCTTCATCGGTGTCTTTCACACCAAGAAATCAGCGTTTAAATCCTGTAAGTAATTCATTTCAGCTTATCTACATTTTAGCCATATCTTGGTCAAGCCTCAATTCATAATATTTCAGATACAAAGTTTATAGTGACTTTTCTTTAGTCAGTGCTGAAGAAGTTGCACATGTTTAGTCTAAACTTTGAATCAAACCTCTGTTTTCTAGACTATCTAAATAACTAATAGTTGAGTAATTAATATAGAGTGGTCGTTCCAGATTTTGCTTAGGAACAGAGTGAATCTTTTGCCTACTTCTGAGTGGACCAATACTCTCTAGGTTATACCTGCTTGTGCACCAACACTCCACAAACTTTAACGATGGAAGTAATTGTGATGATGAATACTGTTATTGCCTACTATTTCTGCTCCAGATGCTCTTGTCCCCTGCTTGTCCCCTTCTTTTGAGTCATTTTCTTAAGGGGTTGTTGATATTAATAACCTTGGGAATGGCCACTCTCTGTATGGGCTAACTCTATCTACTTTGTTTTTAATTTTTGGTTGTCCAAGCTGCTCCAAATTGTTGGGAATTGTTCAAAAACATATACTTGTTATTCTTATTATTCTGCGTTGTAATATGGGTCTGAATTGGTTTGTGGCCATATGTGATAAATGATAAGAGTAGCAAGAAGAGCTTCATTTCTGTTCTTTAGCAGGTGTACTTCATTTCTGTTCCAGCAGTAAAGTATTGCTCTTTTAGGTGCTCGACTCTTCCACAACCACTTGGTCCAAGGAAAGACCTCATGTTTAGACCTGCAGACCTCCCAAGCGTCTTTTAGAGAGATAGTTTTTAGTTTCCCGAGCATGCAGCTGCAGATTTTTTGAATCTGCTCAATTCCTCTGATCTCAGGGAGCTTCCACACTCCGCACTTCACATCAGTCCCCTTTCCAATGTGGAATTGGACATTATAGAGATATCTATCTCTTATATTGAGGATGTTCTTCCACATCCAGCTATTGGCTTGCTTATATTGATGATGGTTTCATATAACTTGCATGTATACCTATCTACTTTTTCTAATTATATGTTTCTTATGATTCCTTTTTGTATTTATATTGATAGGGTAGAATTACTTTTAATGATGGATTTCAACGGACAATTCACCTTGGAGTAGACCAAAACCAAAATATAAGGGTAAGTTGTTTGTTGTACTATGATTTATGTATTAACTTTAAATTCTATTAATATAATGATTTGTCATTTTTAGGAGAAGAATATTCAAGTACCTAACCGTATGAGGCGTGGCATTAATGAAGAACACAACACCATTTGAAGGAATATGGAGACATTATAGATCTTAAGAGTTTCTAGCATGATATGTTGATTGTCATCAATCTCAAATTTTAAAACCATATGTACTCTTTATTTATATCAACGTTGAGCACGCAATGTATGGATAATACTTTGTTTCAATATCAAAAATTGGTTTGAGGTGATTTAACATTTTTATGTGTCATTTTGGTGTTGAATCTTCTTATGATGCCATGTGAATTAGTATAAAAATATTGCTTGAGGTTATGTATACAAAGTTTTCATTTAAAATTTAATATTCACTATAGTAACAATTAATTAACATTTAATAAATCATTCAATAATCAATAACCAAATCATTTACAATAGTCCCTCATAAATATATTGATGAAGGTCCAGATTGACCATCAAAATTGCATTCATGACTACCACATAGCCCCTCAAAAATATATTCTCCAGGACCATCAAGTCCCTCAAAAATGTATTCATGAAGGCTAAATAGTCCCTCAAAAATGTATTTATGAAGGCTAAATAGTCCCTCAAAAATGTATTTATGAAGGCTAAATAGTCCCTCAAAAATGTATTTATGAATGCTAAATAGTCCCTCACAATTGTATTCGTGAGGGTATTGGTGAGGGCCATTGGTATTTGTCACGCGAGTTCTCTTCACGGACCATTTGTGAGGGCCAGACCCTCAACCGTCCCTATTTCTGAGGGCCTGTAGAGAGGGGTTTGTGACAGGACTCTCCCGTGAATAATGACCCAGTTTTTTGTAGTGTGAGACATGCAACTTTTGTGAACACTGAAAGGGCATGTGACCTATAAGTACTCATGCATATTGATGTATGTTGACATTTTAGCAAAAATTCTAGAGGTGGATAGCAATATTGTATTACATTTACTATTGATCTCAGTAGACTTGTCTATGTTTAGCTGATGAAATCTATGTCAAAATCCAATATATGGTTCGAGGGTTATAAAAGTGAAGTAAGAATCAACTTGGTAGAAGAATTAAAGCGCTTCGATTAGATTAAGGTGGTGAATACTTAAGTAAAGATTTTAATTCCATTCTGAGGTATTGTGGTATTGTATGACAATGGACTCAACTCAGAACACCTCAACACAATGGTGTATCGGAAAGAAGGAATCATAAATTGTAAGCCATGGTATGATCCATGATAAGTTTTAAAGTTCTTCCAACTTTCTATGTGGGATATTATGTAGAAACCACATCATTAATCAGGTACTTTCTACATTGGTTTGATGGACAGAATATGAGATATGGATTGGGAAATATCCCAATTTGTCTTTTATGAAGATTTACAAATATGAACCTTATGTCCAGAAACTACTTTCTGAAAAGCTTGAACCCAAATATGACCATTCTTTATTTTTTTGTTTTACCTAAGAAAACAAGGGATAATACTTCTATATTTTTTCTAGAAAAGAAATGTTTGTTTCCAAAAATAATGTATTCCTCAAAAAGGAATTCATTTCCAGAGAAACCAATGGGAGGAAAATAGAACTTGAAGAATTCAATTCCACCAAGATAACATTAAATCTATGAAGGTTGATAAGGAATAATAGGAACCACAAATATTTGTGGAACCATAATACCTACAATGAGTTTATTGATGGACTAGATCCTAAAAATGTGTAGAAGCCATGAGATCTGAGATGGACTTCATATACACCAACAAGGTATGGACCTTGTGAATCCACCTTAAGGGGTAAAACCCAAAGGGTGCAAATAGATCTTCAAGAAGAAGACTGACATGGATGAAAATGGACAAACCTACAAATGTAGAATGGTAGTAGAAGGTTCAAAACAAATTGAAGGTGTTGGATATGACAAAAATGTTTCACCAATTTTCATGTTTAAATCCATCAGGACCATGTTTTTCATTTCTACTTATTATTACGATGAAATCTAGAAAGTGGATGTTGAAACTACATTCCTTAATGAGAATTTCTTGAGGATGTGTACATGACACAAATTGAAGGTTTTATTACTCCAAATGAAGCTAGAATGTTCTATAAGCCACAAAGGTTAATCTTTGGACAAAATCCAACATCTTAGAGATAGAATCTTCAATTTTGATGATACAATCAAACCATTTGGAAATCTCCAAAATGAATATGTACCTTATGTTGACAAGAAGCTTAATGGGAGAATAGTTGTATTCCTCATATTTTATGTAGATTGCATACTATTGATGGGGAGTGATATCCCTACACTACAAATGGTTAAAACATGTTTGGAAAATCCCTTCTCTATGAAGGACTTAGGGGAAGCCTTCTATAAACTAGGGATCTAGATTTACAAAGATAGGTCTAAATGGTTTCCTGGTCTAATTCAAAGTACATAAATTGATGAAGTGTTCTAAATATTTATCACAAATGAGTCTAAGAGAGGAAATTTACTCATGTCACATTGAATAAGTGTCTCTAGTTCTCAACATCCCAACTCTTTTGAATAGAGGGCACACATGAGTAAGATTCCATATGCATCTGCAATTGGATATATCATGTGTGTTATATTGTGGGATGTATCATATGCTTTTAGCATGACAAGAAGGTACCAGTCAGATCCCATTGAGGGTCAGTGGACTTTTGTGAAGAATAATTTTAAGTACTTTAGAAGAAATAAGGATCAATTCCAAATTTATGGTGGTGAATAAGAGTTGGTTGTAAGAGGTTACACAGATGAAACCATTCAGACCTACAAGTATGACTATTTATCATGATCAATGTTTTTTTTTCTGCCTTAACAATAGAGTTGTGAGTTAGAAGAGTTCCAATCAAGAGTTATGGTTCCATCATTGAAGGTGAAATAGTCTAATGTGAAAAAAAATTAAGGGTCAATCTTGTAATCATGATCACCATTCTAAGCACATATAATGTAAGGTGACAACACCCTATAAACCACCAGTCTAATGTAAAACACCCTAAAAACCTTAGGATGAATCTTGTCATCATTTGTATTGATGCTATGACTTATAACTAAGAACGAAAAAAGCCAGGAGCTCCCAATTCAAACGTTTAATCACTCTAATGAGATTTTCCAAAATACATCACAGAGTGTTTTATGAGTCGAGTTTCCCCTGTAACAAACTCGACCAACCCTTGATGCATTTTGAGAATGTCTAGGTTCGGTCAAGTTTCAATACACAAAACTTGATCGACACCATGCACTAATAAAAATATATTTAAGCATCCATCAAGTTTCATTTAGGATAAACTTGACCGAGGATTCAAAATTTCTTTTTCATATAATAAAATGGGTCGAGTTACCTTTATTAAAACTCGACCGAAAGCATTATACAAAAAGTGCAGAAAAAGTGATTCTAACCGTTAAAACTTGAAATTATATTTGTTGCAACACCCCAAATGGCTAGGAAACATTCCTCAGTTCTCCTAGCCTCTAGTGGATACCCCCAACTATAAATGATACGTCTTAGAGTTCATTCCAAGGTTGCTCCTTCATTCTTTCAAGTTTTTATCAATAGTTGACAGCATATAGTCCACTTGAGCCCCTTTCTCTCTCTTGTTTGCAAATCAAAATGTTCATATGAGTGAGATAGGATAGTGTGAGAAATCGTATTTATCATATGCTTCTAAATCTCTCAATCTTCCCTTTCCCCAACCCTTTCCTGCAAGATTAGTTGGTGAAAGCTTATCCAAGTGAAGGATAAGGTGCGTTTCTCCAAGGTGAAGGAGAAGGTGCAAAAGCTTATCTAAATGAAAGAGAATGCCAAGGCTGAAGATATGAGATTAGAGTGGGTAAATCCTTCAAGGCAAAAGACTCGATGCAAGAAGGGAATCTCCTTGGTGAATGTGTCCATATACTTGCAAGAGTGGGTAAGACCTTGTAGAGGTAGAAGACTCTAGCTCAAAGGAGAGGTAAGTCCTTGGTTGGTTTATTGGCTCCTTTTGGTCCTTGAAAAGGAGGCTGGGAATCCTTATCCAAGGAAAAGGAAGGACATCTTGTATGTATTATAATGGAATATAAGTATACAAGGGTTACAAAATCCTAGAGATTGACCTCTATAGGTGGTGGACTGACTTTCTCCTAGTTTGGAAATTGGAACCACTCTACATAGATTATTCTTTTGTTTATTAAATCTCTCTCATCCTTGTTATGTATGCTTAGTTTAACTACAAATTAAATGTTTATAAATCCCATATCTTGTAGGAACTTAAAGGTCTAAAAAATTTTGTGTAAGTGTATTTATCTCTATTCACCCCCCTATAGAGCCCATTGATCCAACAATGGTATTACAGCCACATTCTTCTTTGAAAAATTCCTACAAGATGAGAAGATGGGCGACAACCTACTTGGGTCACTCTATTTGGAAGGTGGTTTTTCCGTAAGACCCTCAATCTTTGACGACAAAAATTCCTCTATTAGAAGAGACAAATGTAGTTCTACCTTTAAGGAATGAGCTCCAACACGCGGAAAATCATCATCATTCCCTACAAGGATCTGGGAGGAGATGTAGCTACTTGGGATGAAGCTACACTCTAGAAGGTGCAGCTCAATGCAAATCATATAAGCATCATCTATGCTTCCCTTACTCCCTTCAAGTTCAATTGGATATCCTATTGGGACATAGCCCATGAGATATGGAACAAGTTGAGCATCACTTGTGAAGGCACAAAGCAATTCAAGGAGTCCAAGATCTAAACGTGGAAGGGTATCCTTGAAAACTTCAAGATGGGCAAGAAGGAGAAAGTGGCAGAGATGTACACAAGGCTCAACACCATCATCAACAGACTTGCTTTTTTGGGCCAAACCATGGATAAAGAGACAATCAACTACAAGATTCTAAGGTCTCTCCCCAAGAGATGGGAATCCAAGGTGACCTCCATTGAAGAAGTTAAAATCCTTGTTTACATAGACACCAAAGATCTCATTGGAAACCTTCAAGCTCATGAGCCAAGACTTGACAAACAAGAGAAAAATGAGAAGCAAGAAGACAAGGTATCAATGAAGATCAAAGACAATGAATTTAAAGCTGAAGTGGAGGAAATGATTCTCCAACAACAACTTGCTTGTCGGTCCTCTCCTCCTTCCTCATGTATAGATGAAGCCCCTAGTGACAATGAAACTAACTACTCCAAGGGTAAGCACATCAAATGAAAGCCATCATCCTTCTCCACTCCAAGATGTTATGAATGTGGACAAAAGGGGCACTACACAAATGAATGCCTCAAGACCAAGAAATCCTACCACAAGAGCAACTTCAAGAAAAGGGAGGACTAGAAGAAGGATGGCAAGTATAAGAAGAAGGTCAAGAAGGAAACAAGAAGAAAGGATGCAATCTATGTTGCATGCGAGGAGTCTTCTTCTAGTGATTCTAGCTCCAATGAGGGAGAATGCCAACTTGCATTGATGGCCTCTACTAGTGAAGACATTGGTGAGGTAAGTGAGGTAAGCTTGCATGCGTTATCTAAAGAAAACCTCATTGATATGATTTATGCTTCCCACTCTTGTTATTCATATTGCAAATCTAAGAACAAGAGGTTAGGGAAGATCACAGATGATTTGTATGTTATAATTGAGTTTCAGGAGGAAAATGAAAAAAAAATATCATAACATTGATTGGTTGTAAGGTGAATTTATTGATCTTGACATCCAATACAATGAGGTTCGAAGTAGAGAATGGTTTCTATCTTAAGATCATAAACACTACTACAAAAATGGCTTACAACATCACATTTACAGGCGTCAGTTGTATACATGAAACTGGCGCCTAAACCATACAACGTCGGTTTAATACCAAAATCGACATCTATATGTGAAGACTGACTAGACACGAGTATTGCTTTTTATTTAGTGTCAGTTCCTTATTAAGAAACCAATGCCTACAATCGCCCGCCAAATCTAATTTTTCCAGTGCAAAAAATTACCTCCAAAATTTCACATATGGCATCGTTTTTTTACCAAAGAACCGACGACTAATGTTTTTTCGAGAGACTAGAAATCGGGCCAACTTTTATCGTCAGTTTTAGTAGACGAACCGACGCCGATGTGTTTTCACGCACTGTCCCCACGAAAAAAATTTCCCCCCAAATTGCCCAATTGGCGTCGGTTTTAAGTGGCAACCGACGAGTAGTTTGCTATAGGTATCGGGTTTTTTATAACTGATGCCAAGTATCTAACTTAATCGCAAAAATAGACGATTCTCCCAGTCTATGTTTCACTGTGATTTCCTTCCCCCGCTTAGGGCTGTGGCAATTTTCCTCTTCACACCACAACTGCTTGCTACCGCCAGTGCATCAAAGCTCACCATCGCCTCCGCATCATCGCTAGCTTGCCACCATTCTCTAGCTTCTTGCCATCACCTCTGCTTGCCACCGCCGTTATCCAACTGCTCGACGCTGCCTCTTCTCGTCATTGTCGATCTACATTTGCTCGCCACCGCCTCTGCTCGCCACCATTGTTCTCCAGCTGCTTGTTGCCACCTCTGCTCGCCACCGTCGTTCTCTAGCTGTCGCCGCCTCTGTTCGCCACCGTCGTTCTCCAACTCCTCACCATCGACGTTTTCCAGCTGCTCGTCACCGCCTCTACTCACCACCGTCGTTCTCCAATTGCTCGCCATCGTTGTTCCCCAGGTATATTTTGTCCATATATCTTTGTCTTGAATACAATAAATGCATTATGTGATCCAATATATTGTATGAGTTTTTTCTTCAGTCAATTGATCATGTCATTTACTTGGTGAGTTTTATTGATTTCTACTGATTTGTGGTTACTTGGTGATATATATATTTCCATCGAGGTTAATCACTAATGTATATGTTTCAAGATTGTATAGTTGATTAATATTGGTTAATGATGCATGAATGAACTAACTCGAATAGAAGAATGAATTAGATGTGTAGTTTATTAATATTGATTAATCAGGGTTAATGATGCATGAATGCATTTAATTAATTGATAGTGCTTTGTTTCTTTATTTCTATCTTTCTTTCTTTCCGATGGTGATGATGATGATGATGATGATGATGTTGTTGATGATGATGATGACGACGACGACGACTAATATTGTGTTAATGATGCAAGGAACTGACGATTAATATTGGTTAATGATGCATTAATGAACTTAATTAATTAGATTTCAACTTAGTTTCTCTATGATTGTGTAGTTGATTAATATTGATTAATCAGGGTTAATGATGCATGAATGAATTTAATTAATTGATAGTGCTTTCTTTCTTTATTTCTTTCCGATGATGATGATGATGTTGATGATGATGATGATGATGACGACGACGATGACGACATCGCCGCCGACGATGATGATGATGACAACGACGATGACGACAATGACTACGGCGATGATGATATGATTGATGATGATGATGATGTTCCAATAGCCACCACTGGCCACCGCCCACACCTCCAGTGCTGGCCACCTTGACCTCCAGCCCGGTGACCTCCACCTCCGGCCGCCGCCACCCCAGCCTGCTCGATCCACCAGTGTGGTGAGTGGTTAATTAATCAGTACTATATTTGAACTTAGGATTAATGATGCCACCATTTAGTTGATTACTATTGAATAATTAGGGTTAATGATGCATTAATGAACTTAATTATTTAGATTTGTACTTAGTTTCTCTAAGATTGTGTAGTTGATTAATATTGATTAATCGGGGTTAATTATGCACGAATGGTGGTAAGTGGTATGGTGGGAGGAGGGTAGGGGTGGGGTACGGTGAAGGTCTAGGGGAGGGTGAGGGGTGTGGAAGGGTGGGAGGAGGATAGGGGTGGGGTAGGGTGGAGGGCCAGTGCATGGTGAGGGGTGTGGTAGGGTGGGAGGAGGATAGGGGTGGGGTAGGGTGGAGGGCCAGGGGAGGGTGAGGGGTGTGGTAGGGTGGGAGGAGGATAGGGGTGGGGTAGGATGGAGGGCCAGGGGAGGGGAGGGTGAGGAGGGAGGGTGGTGTGAAGAGGGTAGGGGTGGGGTATGGTGGAGGGCCAGGGGAGGGTGAGGGGTGTGGTAGGGTGGAAGGAGGATAGGGGTGGGGTAGGGTGGAGGGCCACGGGAGGGGAGGGTGAGGAGGGAGGGTGGTGTGAGGAGGGTAGGGGTGGGGTAGGGTGGAGGGCCAGGGGAGGGTGAGGGGTGTGGTAGGGTGGATGGAGGATAGGGGTGGGGTAGGGTGGAGGGCCAAGGGAGGGGGAGGGTGAGGAGGGAGGGTGGTGAGAGGAGGGTTGGGGTAGTGTTAGAACCCCAATTTTTGGGTTCTTTTGGTGAGAAATGTAATCTCTCTTATTAAAGATATTTGAGAAAATAATGATATAATTTTTTTTGAATAAAAGGATTTCGTTTACAATAGCCTTGTTGGTTGTTTTGTGGGCATTATTGGCTATTAGTCCCAATAATTCAATTAGTAAATGAATAATTGCAAAATAGAGAAAAGAAAGGTGTAGAAACCTCTAGAAGGCAAAATAATATAATCCAAAGTTGGATTCCGTGCCTCTTGTGTTCCAAGCAGTCCAAAGTTGCAATGATAATGCAACAAGAAAAGAAAATATCAATTAAATATTTCTTAATTAAGAAAGAAATTGAAAACAATGATAAAATATGAGAAATAGACTTTTATAAGAGGAGGCAAATATATATTCCCCAATATGGGAATCCGTGACTTTAGGATTTCTTGAGGTCTAAGGGACCCAAAATAACAAGATAATGGCAAAGGGAAAAGAAATACTAATTAATTTTGGATTAGTTAAAGGATAACTTGGGAGAGAAGGAAGCCTTCTCATCCATTGGAAGTTGTTTCCTAAATTTCATAAAATAGAGAGATAATGTCAAGATGAACTTTCCCTTAAAATTTGAGATAAAAAGGAGCTATAGTTTAGGAGATATGAATTTATAAAATTATCTCCAAATTATAGCATTAATTTTGCAATTAGGAATATACTTTTTCTTTTGGTTGATCGCGAGCAAGGAGGACCGTCAGATCTTGATCTGACACCTGACACTCATCCTCTAAGTCCCACAAGGACTGGGACTCTGTGAGTTATAGAGGGATTTTCCCTCTCATTTTTCTCATGATCCAGAATGATTGCGAGCCAAGTGTTGGTTCCTTTGAGTTCATGAGACGAAACCAAAGGAAACCTTCCCTACTTTTTAGGGGATTGGTTGCCTTTTGGGAGAATCCCCAATCCAGCAGGGACCTTCCCCGACCCTATATATAGGGGAGGGTGAACAAGGGAACCAACACGCATATTGGCTACCCTAAATGCTGCGACAGATCGAGATGAGTCTTCCTGTGCGCTCAATTCAAAGAACCACCCTGACCTACGCCCCTATCTTCTCGGCAAGCCTCGTCGGAGTCTGGCGAGTAGGAGGAGGACAAAGTGTGGTCGTGGCACACAATTGGAACCATGGTCGAGTTCAGAGGTGGAAGATAAAGCTCACTGACCCTCGGTGCCATCGTAGGTGGATGAGATCGAGAAGTCAACTCCCAAGTTGACCGCAGGAGTCGTTGTGCTCGGGTGCGAGGTAGGAGAAGACCTCATGGTCTTTTACCAAACTGCCCCTTCATACCTTCAGTCCAGGTTAGGACATACTTGTCCATCACATTCTTTTGATCGCAAAATAGGCGTGCACATCCTTGGTCGTTGGATCTTGAGTGGACCAGCAGACCATGGATCTAGCGATCCTCGTTTTTTTGGAGTTAGCAAATAAATCAGTTAAAAGGATTTTATTTACAAAAATCATATCTTTTGTTAGAAAACTCAGATGAGAAAAGTTTATACATGAAAATTGATCAAAAAAATATGAGGAATAAGTTAAAAATAGTTTGGAAACCTAATTCAATATCTTTTTGCAAAAGTATATATTTTGATGGAAAAAGTATTTAATTGTGGTTAGAAACCCTAATTGTTGATAAAGAATAAATTTAATCTTGCAAATAAGTTAATTCAAGCATTATTAACTTGTTAAATGATAAAGATGGATATTATCCTGTTTTGAAGATGAAATTTCATGGTTTAGGGTTTTAAACCTAATATGATGATTAATATGCTTAGAAACCCTAAATAAGAGAAAAAGAAAAGAAAAGTACTTATAATCCGAAATTAGGGTTTCATGTTGCTAAAAGATGATCTTAGGATCTTTTGTGAAAGAACGATGAAATAATTAAGGTTGGTAAGTAATTTTCTAATATTAGGTTTCAAAGTAATAAAAATGAAGTGGAACCCTAATTGTAATCAACACCCTAAAAAGGACTAGTAACCCTAGGAAACAACTAGGATTAATAAACCATGATGGCATGATTAATGATAGGAAATTGTATGCATATTTCAGGATCTCTTTATGTGGTTGCTTGCCTATTGGATTTCTTGCATTGATTGGATTAATTTTGTCTCAAATCATCCTGATAGGTATGTGGTTACCCTTATGGTTAATCGCTTTAGTTTCACGGAGATTCCCGATTGTTTTATCGGTTGCCTGAAAATCATTGCTTGGATGACTTTTATTTCATGCAACTATAAAGTGACTATGATTATCACCATAAATATGTATACATGACTGGCTCAGATCATGGTCCTCCTCTTTGGCTTTGCTAATGATGAAAAGGGTAACGTGGTAAAGGGTCTACTTGTTAAGTGGGACCATTAGGTTATTAAGAGTTAGGGATTGGGCTACCTATGGGCTATGTCATGCGACTCTTTAGCACACCCTGAGTTAGGGATTGGGCTACCTATGGGTAGTGCCATGCGACTCAACCCTAGATATTGATCTACCTGTTAGGTAGGATCATGGGGGCTTTAATGGGGATCTACCATGAGGAAGGTAGCATCCAGGTCCACTGTAGGGATAGCGCAGAGGCTAGGGTATGTATGGATTGAGCAACTGTGTTTAAAATGTAAAGTTGATTTTTAAATCATAATTGACCGCAATATGTTGTTATAGTTAATTGCACAAATAATGTTTCCCCCACATACCGGCTTTATGTTGAACGAAATTTTGTTTGTCGGCATTTTAGGTACAGACCCAAAAGGATAGTAAATTGGCAAATTGTGAGTACATGAATTAATGTGCAAGGAGGATTTGTTAGAGTAGAATTCATACATGGATAGAGGTTTAGAAATCCAAGTTCTGAAAAGGTATGAAATTTTTCATTTTATCACAGTTTTTTAGTATAGCCTGATAGAATTTGATAATTATTATTGATTATTTGTCAAACCTTTGATCTGGAAATTGGGATAATGACTCTGACCTCCTGGTCTCCCTTAATTGGGTATTATTGGGAGGTGGGGTCGTTACATTTGGTATCAGATCATAGGTTCTTCATTTAATATTTAATAATTATTGAATTTTACAAACTCTATAGAACCCAAGGGAGTTATTAGAGGATTTTCCAAAAGACAGAGGTGTCTAGAAAAGGATCACGTCCGGGGGCTGGCAATGTTTTCCTCTGCACCGCTAGTCCGAATATGAGGACTCCCAAATATGTGACTGCCTATCTAATGTCTCAGGATTTGACTTGAAATAAGATACCTTTAGGACTCTCTCATCTTGTTCATCCCTTCTCAACTCAAATGTTGTTAAGGACCATAATAATTAGGGTTTTCTCTCTTTTCCTCACCCTCTTGAGGTATGGGTAGGGTTGATAAGGTTTAAGAAATCCTTCACCAAATTAATAAAGCATGTAAATAAGATGTCATGGCCATAAGCTTAATAGTTTAAGAATAAACAAAAGAATAGATACATGCTTAGGTCGTATGACATGAGTAGTCATTGCCATCAGGAGAGACCTGAGGCTAGACCTTCTTGTCAAGAGGATGAGTAGAGAGAATTGGTCATGGAGGAAGAGATATCCATTAAAAGTAGAGACCTGGCACATTGTGAAAGACTGGATTTTCTAGCTTAATTCCAAGGACAGAATTTCTTTTAAGGTGTGTAGGATGTGATGGAGTGGAATTTTGGAATCTTAAAATGTCCAATGGTATAAGTGAGTTCTTGCATGTTGAGTTGCTATGGGAGTTCCTAATGTTTTGTCAAAATTTGGAAGTCAAGTGATATTAATATCATGTTTTGGATCCCTATGTTCATGCCTTTTGGAGGAATTTTATTCAGTGAGCAAACAATAAGTTTTGGACAACGAATTCATGTACAAGGTAGCTTGGGTTGTGTTAAAGCTATGGTCAAATTTTGGTGAGAATCAGAGGATCCTAGAGGAAGTTATTTAAGTTTGAACATGATGAAATAATGTATACATTGATGTTTTTGATTAATAAAGTTTGGGTTATATAGCCTAAGTTCTGAATATCAGATCTGTCACC
Source organism: Alisma plantago-aquatica (assembly GCA_963693085.1). Lineage (NCBI taxonomy): Eukaryota > Viridiplantae > Streptophyta > Magnoliopsida > Alismatales > Alismataceae > Alisma > Alisma plantago-aquatica. Next base: position 781,789,603 of record OY856409.1, read on the forward strand.
CACCCCTTTGATATATGGTTGGATCGCATGGCCAAAAATTGGGCCCTAGATCATCAATTATATGGTCTTAAGCATTCATAAGAGAAGCCACGAATCTGTCTTGTTAGACGTAGAGTCTGACCCTTAGATTTTTGATCAAGAGCTGTCAAGTCCTCACCTACCTTGCGGTTAGAGCAAGGTAGTGGGAGAGATGATGCCGAGGTCATCCCCGCCACCACTTTCCCAGAACGTGGGGTGAGGGGGGGGATATCTAATCGGGGAGTTGAAGTCTCGTCCTCATTGCGAGTGGTTTGAGACCCTGGGCATAGAAAATGAGGTAGAGACGAGGGAGAATGGACCTCCACTTCCTCTCCCATCTTCATTACAGAGAGCAGGTCCGAACTAGAATGAGGGATTTGAGATAGAGGAGGAGTTTTAGGGAAGATAAGAAGGGAATAATGATCCTCGTAGTCGGCCGAAGCTAGTGTATGGTCTAATCGTAAGCCATATGAAGTTCTGTAGGCTATCGAGCTCCAGTTTGGTGGTGATGAAGACCCGATTCGGGAAGGGATGTAGCAGGTTTCTCACTGAGTTTTGTAGCTGAGGTGGAATAGAGAAAGACTTATAGGTGCTAATGTTGCCTTTAGGCGGAGGTTTGGTGGCGTGGAGGCACCATGCCTCTACTTCGCCGGCGCTACGGAAGAAGGCGGCGGCCCACCAGTGGAGAACGAGATCCACGACTGACGACCACGGGGAAGGTAACCGTGGGCACCCGAGAGAGGTAGACGAAGTTGATGAAGGCCTTCAGAGCTGACGAGGAGCACTCGGTTGCGGCGGATTGCTCGCCGGAGAGGCTGTGTGCGGTGGTGCACGCGGAAGGCAAGGGATGCGGGGTTCGCGTCGTCCGTGACCAAGGGGAAAAGAAAGCCCCGACCGGCTGAAAGAGATGATAACCGGCCGACTCAATGTCAAACCAGTGTAGAACTGAGCTGAACTGGGGAGGACCAGCCAGATCAAGCCTGGAAGAGAAGCACCCTCCAAAGTGCCACGTGGCAGCTACTAATTCGCTGAACAAGGTAAATATCTCAGAAATACTTAGATCTTCTTTAATTCACAGTAATTAGCCTGTTCATCAGAAAAATACAAGTAAGGTATCAAAATTCTCAGAAAAATGTGTAGAATAATGTGGAAGCATAATATCAGCGTTTTAATGCTTTAATATCAGTGATACCATGTAATATGTGTAATGCTTGTGTAATGGATAATAAATAGCAAACGATGACATAAAATCATGGAAAAATGTCATTAAGTCCATAACCAAGTTTATAATGCATATGATGTCAGTTATGGTCATGAGGTTGTACGAAATCATGTAATTCAATTAATATGGCTAATTAGGGCTAATAACACTAAAGATAGTGCAATAAATACATACATGCTTAATAAATGATGAAATTTACAGAGTAAGCTCATATCTGTGTTTGGATCCTCACATTTAATTATCAAACCATGATGATGCATATAATTCATGTTATATGAAGAGAATCCTTAATACATGTGATGTAACCCTGATATGGTTAATGAAAGTGACATAATGTTAAATATGTTCACATAATAATGTGACACATGAGTATATCCAGTTAATGAACTATAATTTGGAATATAACATTAGTAAGATAAATATAAGGCAAGGATACAAGTAAAAGTGGGAATATCCTACTAAGTTAAGTAAATCCTAAAATTGGTCATAATTAAGGTTAAGATGAGAACCTGATGATAGTATATGATCTTATCTTAATCAGGGTTGACCAAGGATATAGATGACATGAGGAAGATGTGTTTAGTATGATCTATATCTTTAGAAGGTATGCCATTACCTCTTACTTGGCTTATTATACAATATGCTTGTGTTATATGCATAGTAAAATACTTGGCATATGGTATTGGATGAAATGATTGTTCTTGTATGATATGTTGGTTGGTTTTCTATACTTACTGCTATGAACACATAAAACATAATATCTATGTTCCATTATATGAAAGCACCAACTCTTTGGCAGTGTGCTTGGAAGTGACTGAACTCTTTAGTAGTGGTCACATTGTACATATGGAAGCACCAACTCTTTGGTAGTGTGCTTGGAACCAACTCTTTGGTAGTGGTCACAATGTGCATATGATCCAACTCTTTGGTAGTGGTCATAAAGGCCTTGAGATATAATGGAAAATAAGCTTAAAAGATATGTTCTCATTTGTTAATGAATATCTTTGTGCAAGTATAAGATTTTCTTACATTCTTCTGTTACTGCCAAGTATATTAGTTTTATCTTATTTCCAAGATATGATAAGAGGTATATTAAAAGACACGTAGGCGTACTCATTACAATATTCTTGAAATATTGTGCTGACGTGTACCGCATGTAATATTTTTGTTTAGGTTGTGGTTATGCTCTTGAAGATTCAGGATAGCTGAGAGTTGTATAGCGAGCTGATGTACAAGTGGACCTATTGTCTTAAGATCCGATAGTTTAGATATAGTACATGTATATGTATAAGTTTGCTGCTCAATATGTAATATCAAGTGATGTAACAATTCATGTTGTAATTATATGTTGAATGGTGAACATGTGTGTATGGTTTTATTATTGTTCATGTACATGTGCTACTGATTGTTTCCTTCAGACTTCCTCTGATTTTCTTCTTCTTAGCCTAGTGTGGGATGTTTAAATTGGGATGCTCACTGAGGTGAGGTTTCAATTTGGACGTCACACATCAGATTAAGTTTTAGAAAATCCGGGGACGTCACAGTTGGTATCATAGCATGAACAATAGCAAAGCCTGACATTTGCTCATTATGCAACTCAAAACTAAAGAACCTTGAACTTAATAATCTTTTAGGGTTAGATTAGTCGTCTTTTAGAGACTAGATCTGACCTAGCCTCTAGGTTAGCACCTAGATGTCCGAGAACTAGGTCTAGACTGGTGCTTGTTGTATAGCAAGTCCTTAGATGTCGTTGTTTCCTTGTAGTGCAGCGGTATGGGACGTTGCACTATTTGGAAATGACATGCATCAAGGGAAGAGAAACCCTAGACATATTGTGCACGTTGTCTAGAGTAGCTACACTAGTCTACCCCTTGTTCTCACCCTTTTCACTAGTTTTCATGACACTGTACTCTCTACTATGTGTGGGACACTCGTTTTCAAGATTTGGTTTTGGATTCCAACCGGATCAAACCGTGATAGTTTTCTCTGACGTTTGTTTTATCAGATAAAAACTATATAATATTTTAATATGTATATGTATTATAAAAATGTGTCCCCACACATGTACGAGTAGGAGGTGGTCATGCAACCTAAGTGAAAGTGAATTACATCAGTCTAGAAGAGAGAGTAGTTCTAGATTAGATGTCTAGAGCCTTCTTAGAATATATGATAGATGAAACAGATAGAATAAGTTTGATGATATGATATAAGTCTTATATATATGATATAAGATAGTTTGTGATGATCTATGTTTGTCTTTGAGGATGTAAGTTTAGTTTTGAGGATTTGAGATAAGTTTTGATGATGCATGTAAATATGCTTTTATGAGATAAGATATGTTAAGCTAAGACAAGGTTGTGAGTCAGCAAGAGCCTCAATCTCTTTTATGAGGGAGGACCTCTAGTGTTGGGACCAGTTATAGGGTTAACTCTAGAGAGAGTGAGACCCATTGGGAGAAGGTTAGAGAACCTAAACTCCAAGATATGAGAATTATGAGATATGTGTTATGATATGTCCAAAACTAGACTAATCCTGAGTGATTGAGTTGAGTCGCTTTATGCATGATTCCTATAGTCTTGCTGAACCCTAGATGTCCTTGGGAGGACCAAACCCTAGAGACAGAGAGAGGCTAGTTATATGCATAAATATGAACATGGATATGAGTGCCTACCATCTGGGTGAGGGAGAGAGTCCCAAGACCCTGGAGGAGGCAACTGTGTAAGTTTATGGAAAACCTCATGCTCAGGTTGGTGGTTCCCATATAGGAATCTAGTGGTGTGTATATAAGAGAAAGAGAGTTGAGAACTAGTGTTTCATCGGTATAGAACCTATGGAGGGTATGTCGTGTCATGTTGTGGTTTTGTTTGTGCCTATGTGGCTAGAGCTTAGAAGGCTATCACTAGTGCCAATGAGGTAATCCGAGGACCCTAGACAAAGAGGGAAGATATAGTTTTCACATATGAGATACTCATAGAATTGAATGAGCATGTCACTACCCTCATTATATGGGTCAGGATAACCTCAGTTGGACTAGGTGAAGTTTTGATATATGTTTGATTAGCCATTGACATAAGTTGGTTTAGCACAACCATGATACAATATATGTAAGCATGTAATCTGATCTAGATATGTGATATATAGACATGATGTGAAGGAAACCTAGAGATGGTTTAATAGATATCAATGTATAAATCGCTAACCATATACATGAATAATGATGATAAAGTGAAATTGTTGGCTAATCTTGTGAAGAAATCACGTGTAAATGTTGTAATTTATTATGAGCTATGAAATGAGATCAAAAGAATGAAACATGTTACATGAGGTGTTCATCTTAGTGCTTAATAAAGATGAAAAAAATATAGTTTGGTAGTTAACACAACATAATGATTACGACACCTTGATATAATGGGTTAACTTTGGTTAACTCCTTTGGAACATGGTAATATGATGTTGAATAATAATGCACGGGTTAAGATAAGGATGCAACCCTGATATATGAGATATGTCATGACATAACCTAAGTTTCTAAACCTTGAGTTTAACCTTGAATGGAGTGTTTGTGCACCCAAGATGGTTGTAAACCCCCCTAATAGTGCTTTGGATACATGGTTCTAGGTAACCTTTGCGGATATGTTACACATAGAATGGTGCCTACATGTGGATGAGAAAATGATAAGGTTTTCCCTGGAAGTATGAGTATGGTGTACTTTCGATGACGAAAGTTCTTTTAAGATGTATATGATGTGAAAGACTGGATTTTCTGGCTTAATTCTAAGGACGTAATTTCATTTAAGGTGTGTTGGATGTGATGGAGGGGAATTTTGGAATCTTAAAATGTCCAATGGTATAAATGAGTTCTTCCATGTTGAGTTGCTATGAGAGTTCCTAATGTTTTGTCAAAATTTGGAAGTCAAGTGATATTAATATCATATATTGGATCCTTATGTTCATGCCTTTTGGAGGAATTTTATTCAGTGAGCAAACAATAAGTTTTGGACAACGAATTCATGTACAAGGTAGCTTGGGATGTGTTAAAGCTATGATCAAATTTTGGTGACAATTAGAGGATCCTAGAGGAAGTTATTTAAGTTTGAACATGATGAAATAATGTATCCATTGATGTTTTTGATTAATAAAGTTTGGGTTATATAGCCTAAGTTCTGGATATCAGCTCTGTCACCCACCCCTTTGATATATGGTTGGATCGTGTGGCCAAAAATAGGGCCCTAGATCATCAATTCTATGGTCTTAAGCATTCATAAGAGAAGCCACGGATCTGCCTTCTTAGACGTAGATTCTGACCCTTAGATTTTTGATCAAGGGTTGTCAAGTCCTCACCTACCTTGCGGTTAGAGCAAGGTAGTGGGAGAGCTAATGCCGAGGTCATCCCCGCCACCACTTTCCCAGAACGTGGGATGAGAAGGGGGGATATCTAATTGGGGAGTTGAAGTCTTGTCCTCATAGCTAGTGGTTTGAGACCCTGGGCATAGAAAATGAGGTAGAGACGAGGGAGAATGGACCTCCACTTCCTCTCCCATCTCCATTACAGAGAGCAGGTCCGAACTAGAATGAGGGATTTCAGATAGAGGAGGAGTTTTGGGGATGATAAGAAGGGAATAATGATCCCCGTAGCCGGCCGAAGCTAGTGTATGGTCTGATCGTAAGCCATAGGAAGTTCTGTAGGCTGTCGAGCTCCAGTTTGGTGGTGATGAAGACCCGATTTGGGAAGGGATGTAGCAGGTTTCCCTCTGAGTTTTGTAGCTGAGGTGGAATCTAGAAAGACCCGTAGGTGCTGATGTTGCCTTTAGGCGGAGGTTTGGTGGTGTGGAGGCACCATGCCTCTACTTCATCGGTGCTACGGAAGAAGGTGGCTACGCACCAGTGGAGAACGAGATCCACGACTGATGACCACAGGGAGGGTAGCCGTGGGCACCCGAGTGAGGTAGACGAAGCTGATGAAGGCCTTCAGAGCTGATGAGGAGCACTCGGTTGTGGCGTATTGCTCGCCGGAGAGGCTGTGTGCGGCGGCGCACGCGGAAGACAGGGGATGCGGGGTTCACGTCGTCCGTGACCAAGGGGAAAAGAAAGCCCCGACCGGCTAAAAGAGATGAGAACTGACCGACTCAATGTAAAACTAGCGTAGAACTGAGCCGAACCGGGGAGGACCGGTCGGATCAAGCCTGGAAGAGCAGCACCCTCCAAAGTACCACATGGCGGCTACTAATTTTCTGAATAAGGTAAATATCTCAGAAGTGCTCAGATCTTCTTTAATTCACAATAATTAGCCTGTTCATCAAAAAAATACAAGGTATCAAAATTCTCAGAAAAATGTGTAGAATAATATGGAAGCATAATATCAACGTTTTAATGCTTTAATATCAGTGATACCATGTAATATGTGTAATGCTTGTGTAATGGATAATAAATAGCAAATGATGACATAAAATTATGGAAAAATGTCAGTAAGTCCATAACCAAGTTTATAATGCATATGATGTCAGTTATGGTCATGAGGATGTACGAAATCATGTAATTTGATTAATATGGCTAATTAGGGCTAATAACACTAAAGACAATGCAATAAATACATACATGCTTAATAAATGAAGAAATTTACACAGTAAGCTCGTATCTGTGTTTGGAACCTCAGATTTAATTATCAGACTATGATGATGCATAGAAATCATGTTATATGAAGAGAATCCTGAATACATGTGATGTAACCCTGATATGGTTAATGAAAGTGACATAATGTTAAATATGTTCACATAATAATGTGACACAGGAGTATATCCAGTTAATGAACTATAATCTGGAATATGACATCAGTAAGATAAATATAAGGCAAGAATACAAGTAAAAGTGGGAATATCCTACTAAGTTAAGTAAATCCTAAAATTAGTGATAATTAGGGTTAAGATGAGAACCTGATGATAGTATATGATCTTATCTTAATTAGGGTTGACCAAGGATATAGATGACATGAGGAAGATGTGTTTAGTATGATCTATCTCTTTTGGAGGTACGCCATTACCTCTTACTTGGCTTATTATACAATACGCTTGTGTTATATGCATAGTAAAATACTTGGCATATGGTATTGGATGAAATGATTGTTCTTGTATGATATGTTGGTTGGTTTTCTATACTTACTGCTATGAACACATCAACAATAATATCTCTGTTCCATTATATGAAAGCACCAACTCTTTGGCAGTGTGCTTGGAAGTGATCAAACTCTTTGCTAGTGGTCACATTGTACATATGGAAGCACCAACTCTTTGGTAGTGTGCTTGGACCCAACTCTTTGGTAGTGGTCACAGTGTGCATATGATCTAACTCTTTGGTAGTGATCATAAAGGCCTTGAGATATAATGGAAAATAAGCTTAAAAGATGTGTTCTCTTTTGTTAATGAATGTCTTTGTGAAAGTATACGCTTTTCTTGCATTATTTTGTTACTGCCAAGTATATCAGTTTTATATTATTGCCAAGATATGATAAGAGGTATATAAAAAGACACGTAGGTGTACTCAGTATAATATTCTTGAAATATTGTGCTGACGTGTACCACATGTAATCTTTTTGTTTAGGTTGTGGTTATGCTCTTGAAGATCCAGGATAGTTGAGAGTTGTATAGCGAGCATATGTACAGGTGGACCTATTGTCATAAGATCCTGAAGTTTATATATAATACATGTATATGTATAAGTTTCCTTCTCAATATGTAATATCAAGTGATGTAACAATTCATGTTGTAATTATATGTTGAATGGTGAACATGTGTGTATGGTTTTATTATTGTTCATGTACATGTGCTACTGATTGTTTCCTTCGGACTTCCTCTGATTTTCTTCTTCTTAGCCTAGTGTGGGATGTTTAAATTGGGATGCTCACTGGGGTGAGGTTTCAATTTGGACATCACACATCAAATTAAGTTTTAGAAAATCCAGGGACATCATACACATCCTCTAAGGATGATGCTGACCCTAACCCTAAGTGGTGGTTAGATAGAGAGATGGCATGAGGACCTGATTTCATGATAGATCAGGTGGGTGAACATGCTTTTGGATGCTTGTATGAGCCATGAGAGGTTGGATGACCTAGCACCTTTGGCAACCCAACCCTAGGAAAGGGTCGTGCATGTTAGAGAGAAGGATACCTCCTTCAATGATGAGGTTAGTGAAGAACCTATAGAAACTCTTTGGGCTTATGCGAGTAGGGAATTACGTGCACCCAGAGTACGTCAGTAGTGCTGACAGTATACTAAAACCCTGACTAGGAGAGTATGTGGGATATATTATGAGGTAAGAATAAGGAGCTCTGGATAATCTTGAGAAAATAGAGGCTTCACCCATGTAGGGGTATGCTTGTGAGCTTGATCCACTTGCATGGAGAGAGGACCTCTAGTAGTTAGGCTGGTTGTGGAGTTAGCTCTAGAGAGAGAGAGAAAGTGTAGGATCCAAGCAAGAAGGCTGGAAACTTAGACTTTGATATATGAGGAACGGTGGGGAGTTGAGGATGATGTGACCTAAGTAGATGATAGTGGTTGGCTCATGCATGATCTCTGGAGGCTGAGGATATCTTAGTTGCCTTTGGAGAAATCAAAACCTAGAGAGAAGGTCAAGATGCTGGTACCTATGAGCTTATGGTATAGATGTTCCCCTTCTAGGGTCAGGAAGAAGGGTTCCTTAGACGCTGAAGAGGTTTAGTAACAGGATGTGAGGCCTTATAACTTGTTGGTTGTCCTTGAGGAGGACTCCACTCTGATGTGTTTTTCGAGTAGATGGATGGCAGGAAGTGTATGTCATACCTTGTACATGTTCGTAGTTAAGAGGTTGAGCATGCAGTTGGACACCCAAAAAGTGAACCTAGGGTTCCTAGGCCTATGAGGGGAAGTGGTGTACCTGATACTCCTGATGAGATTTGTGTTTCTATAGTTTTGAGCATGGCACTCCTCATGTTTAAAGGAAATGGAAAACCCCTTTAAGTTTAAGGTATGGTTGATGAATCCCTCACGGCCAAGGTGGGGGCATGAGAAACGTTTGTTCTTGGTCCAATGTTGAGGAATGAGAACTAGTATGACCTAGCATGGTTAATAGATGGTCTGCTTGTGCCTTAGTACCTTTCTAGGGTTAAGCACGCTCATGTGGATGTAAACCCTAGACATAAGCACGTTTGTGACCTTTGTTATCAAGGTGTAGTTTCCCCCATCCTGGGAGAGGGACCCTTTTGTAGGGTGTATACCAGTTTTGTAGGTTTTGAGGAAACCTAAAAAGGTCTCATAGGATCTTGAGAATCTAAGTGAAGAGTACATGGTAAGAGAATGAACCTATAGACCCATAGATAACCATCTCTAAGTGCATGTGGATGTGTTACCATGGAGGTAACGGGTATGGGGCCTGACCAAGGTAGGCAGGTTGCCATGACCACTATGAATGGATGAAAGTCAGCCCATGAATGCAGAGAGAGATGATGGATACTTGGGTAAGGTTCTAAGTTGGACATGTACTATGTTAGAATCCTAATACTATCCTAGGGTCAGGTAGGGATAAGACCGATGGAAGTAGGAGTTGTCTAATTCCCTAGTTGCATATGAACATAGGGTCGGGAGGTAACAACTATCATTGTCTGAGGGCCATGGGTTAGAAGATTGATCATCTTCATGAACTCATGGGACCCAAAGGGCATATGAGTAGAGCACTCTTTGGATGCATAAGGGAAGAGGGATTACCCCAAAAGTGTCGACACCCTACAGACCTAGAGGAGATGACCAAGGATTGTGTGGTGACCAAGTAGGTTCGAGACCAATTTTCCATGGAAGTAACTTTGATATCATGATGTTTGTGATGTAGGGACATATGTTGCATGTTTCAACATAGATTTTAAGGTGTACTGGAAAGGTGGGATGTGCCATCTCTACTCTTGGAATGGGAAGAACTTTGTACTTGGACTGCATCCAAATGCTTATTTCCTCTTGTTATGGGAGTGAGAGATAGGACAATACACATGCCATACACCAAAGATAAAGATCATGTGAGTTGGAACGTTGCTATGAGGTATGAGGACAGAGATGATAACATACCCTTGTGGAGTAAATGATACATGGATGGTTTAAAAACACTAAGAGTATTAAGGTCGTCATCTTGTGAGGATGTTTTATCATGAGCTTTGTGGTACTTGCAAGTCATATAAGGTTGTGTTTGATAACCAAGAGGATGAGCTCAGAATTTTCATGATGAAGATAAACATAGAGTCTGAGATGAGATGATAAGTGAAATACATGGAGGTGTATGTCTTCAACATTACCTTATATCTAAGGATGTGAAGTGGTAATGGATGCTCTGGTTAAGATACAGTTGTCTAGTTTAGCTAGAAACTAGAAGAGGCTGTTAGGATAGCCCTAAGTTTAAAAAGAAGATATGTTTAGCTAACACTTAGACGTAACAAGATTTGTTGAACAAGTCAATGGTTGTTTGGTTAGCCTAGGCCTTGATGTAATAAAAGGATGGTGGTAGAACCTCAGATACACTTCTCTGGAAATGAAGGTGATGAAACCCTGATTAGAGTGGTTTAGGGTTCTGAGGAATTGATCTTGAGGAATCATGACATATAGGAGATCATGATTTTAGATCACCATACACCATGGTACTACGAAGATAATAAGTGGCAGTAGTACATGGGATTCTTAAGATGAAATTGCATGTGGCTTGTTGTCATGCAAATCAGGAGGTGAAGGATGAACACCAGTAACTCAATGTATTGATATATAGGATAAAAGAGTCCCCGAGAGGGAATGGGAGTTCATCACTATGGATGTTGTGGTAAACCTTCCCTAGACCCAAAAAGGTCAAGACGCAATATGGGTTATGGAAGATCACCTTACCTAGATGACATGAGAAAGAGAGAATACTGTCAAGGGATGGATCCGGTTGAATTGCATAGAGATGGTTCAACTACACCATGATGCGAGTTCAAAATTTCTTGAGTATAACCTAAAGATTCACTTCCATAAGGTGGAAGTAGATGCATGAAGGACTCTATGTGAGTACATCTTATCACTCCTAACTAATGGTTAGTATGATCCAGACAAGAGCGTCTGATGAGAGCATGTGTGCTCATTTAGGGTGATACATGGGGGGAAGTTCTTTCCCTATGAGAGATGTGATGATAACCACCATAGCCAGTATCGGGATGTAAAGAAGCTCTGTAAGGGAGGTTGTGTCAGTCACCACTTCATTAAGATGATGTTGGTGAAGGGGCCTCACGAAGGTAAGAAAATGACCACAGTGTGTGCAGATGAAGTCACTTTGATTGTGCAATGGTTGAAAGAGGGCCCAGGGGCGACATGAGTTGTGAGCTTATGCAAAGTAGACTGACATGCAGTTCACTGTGAGAGAGTATGTGATGTAAAAATCCGATCCCTCTAAGCTACAACTGAGAAAGCTGAGTCCCTAAAATATGGGTCCATTTGAGATGGATTGGTGGAGATGGTCATGTTTAGCCTTACCCCTTAGGATAACATGATGTATAATGTGTTCCATGAGTCTGATCTAGAGCACTATGTGACGTACCCAAGCCATGTGTTGAGCCCTGAACTTATTTCATCTTTAAGAGAGGTTGAAATGTCTTGAGTCACCTATGAGGGTACGATATACCAAGGTAAGAAAGAACTCAGATGAAGGAACATGAGATGATAAAGGTTCTTTGAAGTGCCATGGATAGGGCAAAGCCACATAGGGGTCAATGATGGACATGGAAACGTCTTATCCTAAAATTTTTATTTGTTTGATGGAATTTTGAGGACAAAATTCTTATAAGAGGGGAAGGATGTTACAACCCCAATTTTTGGGTTCTTTTGGTGAGAAATGTAATTTCTCATATTAAAGATATTTGAGCAAATAATGATATAATTTGTTTTGAATAAAAGGTAAAGGCACGAATTCCCATGTTGGGGAATATCTATTTGAATTTATCCTCTTATAAAAGTCTATTTCTCATATTTTATCATTGTTTTCAATTTCTTTCTTAATAAAGAAATATTTAATTGATCTTTTCTTTTCTTGTTGCATTATCTTTGCAACTTTGGACTGCTTGGAACCCAAGGAACCCAAGAGGGACGAAATCCAACTTCGGATTATATTTTTTTCCTTCTAGAGGTTTCTACACCTTTCTTTTCTCTATTTCTCAAATATTCATTTACTAATTGAATTATTGGGCCCAATAGCCTATAATGCCCACAAAACAACCAAGAGGTCCAAGGGACCCAAAATAACAAGATAATGGAAAATTGAAAAGAAATACTAATTAATTTTGGATTAATTAAAGGATAACTTGGGAGAGAAGGAAGCCATCTCAACCATTGTAATTTGTCTCCCAAATTTCGTAAATAGCTAGATAATGTCAAGACGAACTTTCCCTTAAATTGTGAGATAAAAAGGAGCTATGGCTTAGGAGATTTGCATTTCTCAAATTATCTCCAAAATATAGCATTAATTTTGCAATTAGGAATATACTTTTTCTTTTGGTTGATCGCGAGCAAGGAGGATCGTTGGATCTTGATCTGACGCCTGGCGCTCATCGTTTAAGTCCCACAAGGACCGAGACTCTGTGAGTTACAGAGGGATTTTCCCTCTCATTTTTCTCGTGATCCAGAATGTTTGTGAGCCAACTGTTGGTTCCTTTGAGTTCATGAGACGAAACTGAAGGAAACCATCCCTACTTTGTTGGGGATTTGTCACCGTTTGGGAGAATCCCTAATCCAACAGGGACCTGCCCCAACCCTATATATAGGGGAGGGTGAACGAGGGAACCAACACGCATATTGGCTACCCTAAACACTATGGCGGATCGAGAGGAGTCTTCCTGTGCGCTCAATTCGAAGAATGACACTGACCTGTGCCCCTATCTTCTCGGAAAGCCTCACTGGAGTCCGACGAGTAGGAGGAGGACAAAGTGTGGTCGTGGCACACAATTGGAACCGTGGTTGAGTTCGGTGGAGGAAGAAGAAGCTCCTTGACCCTTTGGCACGATCGCAGGTGGACGAGATCGAGAAGCCAACTCCCAGGTTGACCGCTGGATCCGTGCTTGGGCGAGGGTAGGAGAAGACCTCGTGGTCTTTTATCAAACTACCCCTCCGTGCCTTCAGTCTAGGTAAGGACAATCTTGTCCATCACGTTATTCTGATCGCAAAATAGGCACGCGCATCCTTGGTCGTAGGATCCTGAGTGGACCAGTGGACCATGGATCTAGCGATCCTCGTTTTTATGGAATTAGCAAATAAATCAGTAAAAAGGAATTTATTAACAAAAATCATATCTTTTGTTAGAAAACTCGGATGAGAAAAGTTTATACATGAAAATTGATTAAAAAAATATGAGTAATAAGATAAAAATAGTTTGGAAACCTAAATTAGTATCTTTTGGCAAAAGTGTATATTTTGATGGAAAAAGTATTTGATTGTGGTTAGAAACCCTAATTAATGATAAAGGATAAATTTAATCTTGCAAATAAGTTAATTTGAGCATTATTAACTTGTTTAATGATAAAGATGGATTTAGCCTATTTCGAAGATGAAATTGCACGGTTTAGGGTTTTAAACCTAATATGATGATTGATATGCTTAGAAACCCTAAATAAGAGAAACAGAAAAGAAAAGTACTTATATTCCGAAATTAGGGTTTCATGTTGCTAAAAGATGATCTTAGGATCTTTTGTGAAAGAAAGATGAAATAATTAGGGTTGGTAAGTAATTTTATAATATTAGGGTTTAAAGTAATAAAAATGAAGTGGAATCCTAATTGTAATCAAAACCCTAAAAAGTACTAGTAACATGAAAATAACTGCTTGGATGACTTTTATTTCATGTAACTATAAAGTGACTATGATTATTACCATATATATATATACATGACTGGATCAGATCCTAGTCCTCCTCTGTGGCTTTGCTAATGATGAAAAGGGTAACCTGGTAAAGGGTCTACTTGTTAAGTGGGACCATCAGGTTATTAAGAGTTAGGGATTGGGCTACCTATGGGTAGTGCCATGCGACTCTTTAGCACACCATGAGTTAGGGATTGGGCTACCTATTGGTAGTGCCATGTGACTCAACCCTAGATATTGATCTACCTACAAGGTAGGATCATGTGGGGTTTAATGGGGATCTACCATGAGGAAGGTAGCATGCATGTCCACTACAGGGACATCGTAGAGGCTAGGGTATGTATGGATTGAGCAGTTACGTTTAAAATGTAAAGTTGATTGTAAAATCATAATTGACTACAATATGTTGTTACAATTAATTGCACGAATATTGTTTCCCCCACATACCGGCTTTATGCTGATCGACGTTTTGTTTGTCGGTGTTTTAGGTACAAACCCAAAAGGACAAACAGTAAATTGGCATATTGTAAGTACATGAATTAATGTGCAAGGAGGATTAGTTAGAGTAGAATTCATACGTGGATAGAGGTTTAGAAATCAAAGTTCTCAAAAGGTATGAAATTTTTTATTTTATCACAGCTTTTTAGTATAGCCTGGTAGAATTTGATAATTACTATTGATTATTAGTCAAACCTTTGATCCGGAAATTGGGATAACAGCTCTGACCTCCTGGTCTCCCATAATTGGGGGTTATTGGGAGGTGGGGTCGTTACATGTAGGATAGGTGGGATCATCAATTGAAAATAATGAAAGGAGATGGCATACTCATCACGCCAAACTTTTTTTTTGTTCTCAGTGTAGAACTATTTTCATTTCAATGCATTTGTGTGAACAAAGTTACTATGAATTGGGCATAACATCTTTATATATACTTACAATTGTTAGTACTTACATTTTTCAGTCTATGTCCACCCACAATGCTTACATTTTTCAGTCTATGTCCACCCACAAGAGTCACTATGAATTGGGCCTCTATGCCAATGTTAATGTTCCCGAATGAAGAACAATTGAACATCGTCCTAGATGATCGTTCCTTAAACCAACTAACCATACCCGAACATTGGCATTTTCTAAATGGAAGACACTACAAGCCTAGTGAAGTGACCCTAAATATTGGCAATTCTTCACATGTTATCGAGGTTGAGTGTGATTTGATGGGAAATCTTGTATCAAAATCCATTTGGCATGATTGGATTAGAAAGATTCTAGTGGGCCATAGTGACAAGCTTTTTCTTCGTCCAATGGACCATAATACCATCAAAGTTTGAATAACCAACATCAACAATGAGACCCCCGATCATCTATGGCGGTATGAGCATACGATGGACAGTATCAGCTCGGACGAATCTGATGTTGAGGCCCCTATCATTTCAGATTTGTCTAAATACATTGAGGAGCTCCGTGACACAACGCAATCATCAAAAAGAATACGGTAGGTCTAATTAACAAATATAATTGTGTTGTCTTGTTTTGTGTTTACACTTTTTGTCTTAATGTAATCAACCCTCATAGCTACTTTCTTTTCTGAACTTCAAGAGAAGATCACCACAATGAAAAGGCCTCTAAATTACTGATGCATGACCATGTTGGTATAGTATTTAGTTGTCTATCTATCTAGACTTGTCTGTATTCATATATGCATGCTGTTCATTTTTATGAATTTGCTTCTTATTTGCTTATGGAAGTTGCATATGATGGGTATATACTACTTAATTATTTTTGTATTTGATGACATGTGAAACTTTTATATATACATGTCTGAATGAATTTTCTACATGTGTCTGAATGTGGGAATGTGAATACATGAATGTTTCTACACGTGTCTGAATGTGAAAGGAGATGAAATGAATGGAACTTCATGTTGCTAAATGTGTGTGAAAATGGAGGAAGTTTGAAATGGAACTACTGGTTTCTACATGAGTGTGATGAAAAATAATATGAATTAAATGTGTTTATACATGTGTGTGAATCACATATATATAATATTGTCCATCAATCTTGTTAATTTTGTAAGTTTGTGGCATGTTGTTGGATGATATCAATGGATGTTGTAAACCTACAGTTCAATACTAAACTGCAGGTTGTACATCCTGCTGACCAGCCATACATCATGCTTGCAAACTAATAAGAAAAAAAAATCAGAACATAGGTGTTGGTTATTTGAATAAAACTGACAACAAAGACATACGGCGTCGGTTGTTAGCTAAAAAATGACGTCTTTATCCCTTCCTAGCGTCGGTTGTCGGCACGAACCGACACCTAAATTCTAACTACTCTATCTGGTTGATCATATGGGATCTTCTCGTCCCCTTACAAGGTTTCCTTGCATTGCCACCTATACCTTTCCCTCCAAACATACGAATCCTAATGCCAGACCCTTCAACCATTTCACCGGGGGTAGGTTTAATATTAAGCCCCGAGGGAAGATTTTTAATCAACAGATCCATCGGGAAATCTGCATCAACTGTGGCCAGGTACCACGACCGTGCTGATAGGGATATGGGCGTCGATTTTTATTTAAAAACTACGTCTGTAATCATGCTATAGTGTCGGTTTTCTTAAATAACTAACGCCTATAGTTCCATTGTCGGCACGCTTTCGATGGCGGGAAGCATTTTGGCATCGGTTAGGAAACCAACTCCGAAGAGGTCGATCTTTAGCGACGCCCACTTGGGTGTCGCTTGGAAACCGACACTAAAGGCCTTAATCAACTGACGCCAAAGGCATGTTCTGTAGTAATGAGAGAAACTAAAAGATGAAAACCAAAATCTACTCAATGAACTTGTCTTGATTAAATCCGATAATGATAAGCTTGTTACTAAATGCAATGATCTTAGACATACTTGTAATGCTATTAAATATGAAAATAGAATTATCTTGATGAACTTATAATGCTTATAACAAAAAATGCTAGATTTCTTGCTCAAATTAATGATCTTTCTTGTAGACCTCTATTTCCTAATAATGAGGTAGCTAGAATTACTCAAAATAAAGATTCATATCATTATAAAGACCTCTGTTTGGAGGCTGACTTACTTCATGCACAAGATGATATTACTATGTTATCGTCTATGTAATTACTCTAAGTGATGATAATCACAAACTTAGAGCTTCCTTTTAGAAATTCCTCTAAGGGAAAAAGTCCCTCAATGAAGTTCTAAATCACTCTACCAAAAATGTTGGTACTAGTGGTTTGGGAAATGTAAGGGGAGATCCAGAGAGAAAGTGCAAGGGAAATGGTAAGAAAAAGAGAAAGGAACCTCCTATTTTCCATGGAGAGTCATCCAGATCTAAGAAGCCTATGGCTTTTGTGCATTGCAAGAGTGATGACCATTACTCTACTTATTGTCCTTATAGAGAGAAGGGGACCAACCCAAACATGAAATGGATTCCCAAGTTAACACCAGATCCCAAGGTTTGAATTGGGAACCAATATCTTTCTTTCTTGTAGGTAGAAGGAAAATCGATTGTTGATAGTGGTTTGTAAAAGAACATGATAGGTGAAATCATCCACTTCAACGCATTAATAAAGAAGAAAGGAGGATCAATGTCATTTCATGACAACAACAAAGTCAAAGTAATAGGTGAGGGTGAGGTAGGTGATTCACTATGCATCTAGAATATTCTTCTTGTTTATGGCTTACATCAGAATTTAATTAGTGTTAGTCAATTATATGACAATGGCCATCTTGTTCTTTTTACCTCACTAGAATTCTTGCTTCTAGATTCCATCTCCTACAATGTTATATATAAGGGAACTAGAAATGGTGATATTTATGTTATTATTCTTGACTCTATTGTTTTTTGGTAGATGTCTTTTTGTCAATTTGAATGATATTTCATTGTGGCACTATAAGCTTGATCATGTACATATGCATCGGTTGAAGAAGTTGAACAAAAAGGAATTGGTCAAAGGACTTCTAAAACTAGATTTTGAGAAAGATGAGGAATGTCAACCTTGTACCTAAGGAAAGTAAACCAAATCATGCTATAAAATCTGAAGGAGTCCTTAGTACCAAGAGAGATCTTTAACTTATTCACATTGATCTATTTGGACCAATCAGAACTCAATCGCTTTGTAGTGGAAAGTATTGCTTTATGCTTGTTTATGACTTTTCCCGCTTTACTTGGACATTTTTCTTGTTTTAAAAAATGATACTCTCAATGTTTTCTTGACTTTTTGCAAGTACGTAGAAAACAAAGCTTCTTGTCAGATTATCTATATCCATAGTGACTGTAACACATGTTATCACACTGACAACAAGATTACACAAAATCACACAGAAATAACCATTAATAGAGGATCATTAAAAATTAAAACCAATATCCATAAAGAACCACTGCTAGAAAACTCTTTGTATGAATGCCCAAAGCTTGTCATGTATATATATATATATATATATATATATATATATATATATATATATATATATATATATATATATATATATATATATATATATATATATATATATATATATATATATATATATATATATATATATATATATATATATATATATATATATATATATATATATATATACACACACAACATGCTGCAATACTATTCCATCTAACACAAGTTTACCATTACCCAAAATATGTACATGACTAAACTAAAAGCAACAACATATTAGTTCAAAAGCTCAGATCGATCATGAAACCATAGCGAGAATATCCCCTCAAGAACCCGAGAGTATATGGACGACACATTGGACTTCTATCTACAACAAGACACAACTAACATCACACCACCTCAAAACATCAGGTCTTTTTCCTAATTCTATCCTATGTCATCTTACACGATCTCTGCTTCCTTGAGAACGTCCACCTAAAAAGTTTTGGCACCCACAGGGTGAGACAAAAGTCTTAGCGCGAGATATAACTCTCTGCCAACAATGTTATTATCAAAAATATATTGTTATTCGAATAGAAATTAAAGCTACACTATACTAAACAAGTTTGACCATATAATATGAGTATGGTAGAATATTATCATAACTATGAAGTTCAGATAACTATGATTGAATAGTATATCAAGTAATCACTTACAAGAAATATGA
This sequence comes from Alisma plantago-aquatica, assembly GCA_963693085.1. Classification (NCBI taxonomy): domain Eukaryota; kingdom Viridiplantae; phylum Streptophyta; class Magnoliopsida; order Alismatales; family Alismataceae; genus Alisma; species Alisma plantago-aquatica. The sequence continues at coordinate 781,808,852 of OY856409.1, forward strand.
ACAACATGTATGACAACTACTAATTATGTCATATAAATACCATTGCAGCCTCATTCAATATTTTTGTGTTCCATTCTTAAGAGAAATATTCTACAAAGATAACTAAATGTTTCAATAATAAATATCATGATTATGAACATACTTAGGAACACAATTCTCAAGCTTGTGATGCACACATTCACATTCAAGGACATACAATAGATTCTATTTTATGCCCTACCTAATGCCCCGAGGATTTTGGTCGTACCACCCAAATCCAGCTGCCCCCTATAAAGGACCATCAACGGTGTTGTACAAGGTCTAAGGAGAGTTAAACTCCAAGACCTCACCCACAACTCCCAGTAAGTACAAGAGACAACATACAGACATATTTGTCAGCTGTTGATAGTGATATATAGTCAACTATTTAATCAACTATCTCGCCTTGGTACAGGTGATGACACTAGAGAATAAATCACTCATGGATATTTAGATAAATATAATTGACTCACTCATGCCCATTCTAATACATAAAGAATTGGCTCGCTCATGGCCATTCTAATATATAAATAATTGGCTCACTCATGGCCATTATTAATAATGGATTGGCTCACACTTTGCCATTGTTCACTAAAAGGAATGGCTCACGCATGGCTATTATTTAAGGAAAGGACTGGCTCACTCATGGACATTTGTATTATAAAATAATTGGCTCATGCATAGCCATTGAAAAGGATTGGCTCACTCATGGATATCCGTATCACATAAATATTTTACGGATGCAGGAAGATGATTAACTATACACCCACACATATTAAATAATATACATTCCGAGTTAAACTCGTTTCACCATCCATCAAGTTCTGACATTGAATGGATCTAAGGCCAGGGAAACCTACAACCTTAGGTGTATCACATCATAAATCTGCCACACAAGTAAATGCTATAAAGAACAGTGTAATACATCCTTCATGAAGTCACATAGCATTTGCAACACATACTTATTACTTTATCACAATTACGCATGAGATCTAATTCTTTTAAACACATTACTGGGAACCTCATCTCATCATCATTATCACATGCTATGAGGTTTAAATCATCTTAATTCATTATTGAACAATGTCACCTCTCACTAGGCAACAACAATCATTAGGTCATAAGACCCATATAAATATCATACTTATTGTACAAGTATTTCACATGGATCACACATGGCCCATGCAATCTATATAATGTCACAACACCATAGCTCATAGTTGGCTATGGTCATTATCTCAACACACTTGCATGGTTAAGATCTCATGATTAAAGAGATATCACTTTAAATATCAGCTTTGTGCCATAAAAGAAAAATCCATCAATCAAGTTACAACCCTCTCATAATTAGGGTTAGGGTTTTTATTGTAGCCAATCTGGGTTTCTAGGGTTATATTCAACAACCGAACCCTAATTCATAACTCCTTACATCAAGGAGCTTATTTCATTTCCATAAGTATTCAATCTTACTTGGTTACTCTCATTAGTTTTCATTAATTGATTATCAACATGGGTGATATAAGTTTTGATCTCATCCTCATTAGGATACTAGATTCAACTTTAACTCATAATATTAACTTGACCCTCTTTAGGGTGTATTGACCTACATTTATCAAAGTATATCCATTCACTACAACATAGTGTATCAATTTGATTATACTCTCATGTGTCGGCCTACACTCATCCAAGTGTATCGAGCTAGACACATCTACTTGTGTCAGCCTAGACACTATCACTCATTTCGTCCTAGACACTATCACTTGTGTCAGCTAAGGTGTGTCGGGCAACACTACTTAAAGTGTGATGGGCTATTAGGGTTAGAGTTAGGCATGTCAACCTCTCACTTAACTAAGGGTGTCACGGGCTAACACTCAAAGAACGCCATTGTCACAAGATACCATCCTCATCATGATGGGCTAACACCCTCAAAGCATGTCGGTTTAGCAAACATATCGGTTCAAGCATCAGTTGGGTGTCACTATTTGAGCGTCAGTTGGGAGTCACGGTTTGAGCATCACAAGTCACGATGACCACTCAACTTAGTGTATGTTTTGAATTTGTCATCTTCAAGATATTGGCATACCCTCATCTTTAGCCTTAGGTGACATGCTAGACAACTGCAAGAACAATCATCCTTCACATATCACAAACTGGTAATGGTTTAGGCACACATATTTATCGCTTTTCCCTTCACATAAGCCCATATCGGGTTAGGGTTCCTCAAACCTATATCAGTTTGTGAACAAATTATTTCGTCATCTTCAAGATCCAATCCTTCATCCATTAACACTCTAGTTCATGGAAAACATCCCCATATATCCATTTGATCTCATAGCATCATCATTCAGTCAAGTAAAGTCAAAATGGAAAAGGAATCACCAAGTATTGCAGGATAGAAGGTGAATAATAATAAAGTTTAGTTCAAGTTATATAACCCTCCTCAAGATCACCACTTGATCTTCAAGCTCCAAAGAATCACATTTCGATGGTTGAAGATGACTTATTCAAAGGTCCAAGATTCGGCTATAGATTCACCTCCATTAAGAAGAAGGCATCATGGTTAGAAACTTGGTGAAGGAGAAAAGAAAGAAAGGAAGAAACCATGATCCAAGAAGCACAGTCCACCCAAGGTTAAGATGACCATGGCTTCACCTAAGGCAAGATGCTCGACCTTCATCTTGCTCCTTGATCTTCCACCAAGAAAGGAATGATATGAGGGTCGAAATGTTTACTAGTACGTTAAAAGAAAGGCTGATATAGTTGAGGATCGTAAGAGAGAGTGTATGTGAAGTGTCGCCACCATATTCACTTAGGTGACATGTGTCCATGCATGGTGACTCCATGCATCCATGATTATCTAGACATGAAAATTTCTTGTAGGTAATTCAAGGATGAGGTATCAACCATTGGGTATCTTGCTTGACAAGATATCACAACCCAATATCACTTTTCATGCAAACAAATACTACTTTTGTAAGGAACTTCTAAACCAAAATGCTTCACTTACTTGATGTTCTTATACCGATATGAATACTACCAAAAAGTTTCTAAAACAATATGGAACCTCCTCTATGGCTTCAAAGCTGATAGGCACTCCCATATACCCTTCATAACTCGACACAACCTTTTTTTAAGTTCAAGGTACTCAACATTCTTTAGTTCTTTCACCATCAAGAGTGCTATCACTCACCCAAGACCCTAACAAGGATCCCCCTCCTTCTATTTCCTCTTGATGATATCAACAAAAAGGAGGAACCCTCTAGAAATGCGAAATTGCATGTTAACCCTTTACTTTGGGTAAATTCCAATGTATACCAAAACTAGCACATAAGCACAAACTTCATCCACATAGGCTCAACTTGAAACTTAAGCCCTTCATAAGATGCCCCATAGAATCATCCTCTCTCTTATTATTCTAAATCATTTATTGCACACTCAACATGTGACATATTATATGATAACCCCTTATCTTGAGTCAATCGCACTCTGGTCCAAAATAAGCAAACATTGTACAAACATTATACAAATGGGACCAAACTTGAAACACAAGTGAGTCACATGTTAGTAAAACACATCAAAGGATTATATTAAAGCTTTAAACAAATTACTTAAACATAACAAATAGGGTTATCCCAAAATCTTGGTCAGGGGTGTTATAGTGACCATGCGGGAGAATTTGAAAAGGGCTGCTTTGAACATATTTGTGAGGAGTCTGAGTATGCACATAACTTTTATTCACCTCAAACACCTCAACAAAATGGAGTTGTGGAGATAAATAATAGGTATCTATAGGAAATGTATGGGACCATGCATCTAGATTATGACACACCAAAAAAGTTTTGGGCTAAAGCTGTTAGCACTTCATGTTTTGTACAACACCGTGTTTTCACTCTTACATCTTTGAAGAAAAATCCCTAACCTTGCTATCAATTACTTTCATGTTTTTGGTTTACACTATTTTGTTTTGAACAGAAGAACTTCCTTGACAAGTTTATTGCAAAATCTTACAAGGCTTTCTTTCTTGTCTATAGCACTATTAGCAAGGCTTATAGAGGGTTTAACATTGAATTGTCTAAAGTTGAAGAATCTATCAATGTTAATGTTGAAACTAACCCCTCTATTTATAAGAATATTGTGAATGATGATGGTGTAGATGAGATGATCCCTCACTTGAAAGAGCTCAACATTGTTGACAAAGGAAAAGAGGTGATAATTGATGAAGAAGATAAAGAAGAAGAAAAGAAGGATCTAGCTCCCCACTTTGCAAAACACCACATTAAAGAGATAGGTAATCCTTTTGAAAGGGTGAAGACGTGGGTTGCATACAACAAAGAACAAGCCAACAATGCCTTCATCTCACAATTTGAGCCCAATAATGTGTAAGAAGCTCTTAAAGGTGATGAATGAATCACCATACAAGAAGAGTTAGAACAATTTGACAAGAACAAAGTGTGGACCATATTTCCAAGACCAAATGATAGGAACATGATTGGCACCAAGTGGGTCTACTGCAAGAAGTTGGATAAAAAAGGCAAAGTGGTAAGAAACAAAGCAAGGTTAGTTGCTCAAGACTACAGTCAACATAAAGGTATTGATTTTGACAAAAGCTATGCTCCTGTTGCTAGACTTGAATTTATTAGAATGTTACTTGCCTTTTACATCTATAAGAAGTTCCAACCTTAATCTAAAGGATGTTAAATGTGAATTTTTGAATGGTATAATATAAGAGGAAGTCTATGTGGCTCAACCTCCTGACTTTGAACATGATAAATTGCCTAACCATGTTAATTTGTTCCAAAAATCTACCTATGGACTCAAGCAAGCCCATAGAGCTTGGTATGAGAAATTAAAGAACTTTTTACTAGAGAATGGCTATATCATGGGTGAAATAATTTCTACACAATTTCTAAACCACACTTCTAGCAAATTTTTTATCATTCATATTTATGTAGTTATATTTGGTGGAACTGATCATGATTTTTGCAAGGATTTAGTTGTATTATGCAGAGTGAGTTTGAGATGAGCATGATGGGGGACCTTACTTTCTTTTTTGGTTTCCAAATCAAGAAAACCAAGGAAGATAACTTCATCAACCAAGGAAAATGCACAGATGAACTCTTGAAGAGGATGGACACCCCCATGTGAAATACTACCAAGCCTGATGAAGATGAAGAAGGTGAGAAAGTGGATGGGAAGCTCTATGGAGGTATGATGGGAAGTTTATTATATTTAACTACCTCTAGACCTGACGTAATGTTTTGTGTTGGATTGTCTGCTCGATTACAATCAAGTCTGAGAAAATCACATCTAATAGATTTTTTGAGGATTTTGAGACATCCAAACAAAACTCAAAATTTTGGACTATGGTATCCTAAGGGACTTTATTCATATTGCCTATAGTGATGTTGATTATGTAGGGTGCTTGATTGATAGAAAGTGCACAAGTGGCACTTGGTTCTTCCTAGGACCATGCTTAGTTTCTTGGTTTTGTAAGTAACAAAGCACAATGGCTCTTTCAACTATTCAGGTTGAATATGTTACAACTGGGAGTTGTTGTGCCCAAGTCCTATGGATGAAGCAAATGATCCAAGACTTTAACATTCATTTTGGTTCTTCTTCTATCTATTGTGACAATACTAGTGCAATTAATCTCTCTTATAATCCTATATTGGATAGTAGAGCTAAACATATAGAGACCCATCATCACTTTCTTTGTGACTGCATTGCCATGAAGGATATTTATATCACGCATGTGTACACAGAGAGTCAACTTGTGAATATTCACTAACCCTCTAGCTAGAGAGATTTTTACTTTTATTAGATCAAAACTACTCATAACATCTCTTCATGATATAGACATGCAGTATAGCTAGATGATATCATTCCTATATGTTTCTTGCTTAAAATTGGTCATGTTTTACTTGAAAGTGCTATTATTTCCATCTTATCACGCCTTGTTTCACTTTTTTTTTGTTATTTTTGCAAATTCATATTTTCTCGCAAAATAGTAGCCAATGATGAGTGAAATGTGCCTCAATATATTTAAAATACATAATAGGATAGAAAATTTAATTTGTATAGTACTATAGAGGCTTAGAATTATATTTTCTATGTTGACCAATCGATCAAGTTTGACGTGGAAAAACTCGACCGATCCCTGACTGAGGACCTAGATATATCACACTATCGGTCAGGTTTCCTACACATAGAACTCGACTATGTGACTGGACGCAAATTAAAAAGAGAAATTGTTCAATTTTTCTCCCTTTAAACTAGAGACATTCAATCAATAGTCAACCTCTAGTGTGCGTCCTCCAACCCTAGGCTAGCCCAACCTCTCCTACACCCTTCCAAGACTCCTTTCAGCCCTCCTTACCTCTCCCAACTGTGACCTAGGTGGTTTGGAAGCCTTCTTATGGCATTTTCCTTCTCTTTTTGTGGTCATTGGATCTCAATGCGACCTAGATGGCCTCCAATCATAGGAAATGATCTACTCCAGCTGGAGCTCCATCATCCTCCACTACTCCTCACCATGTATCCTTTGATGACACCTCCTTCATCTCAACTCAATCCACGAATATGTATAAGGAACTCCTTCCTAGGACCCCCTTTGTTACGACCCCGCCTCCCGGTAACTCCCAATTAAGGGAGACCGAAAGGTCAGAGCCGTTAACAAATAACCCGGATCAAAGGTTCAACAAATAATCAATAACAATTATTAATTTCTACCAACTATACTGAAATATGGAATAAAATAAAAACTTTTGCATACCTCTTAAAATTGGGATTTCAAAACTTCTATCCACACAGATACTAATCTATCTAATCCTCCTTTGCACTTTAATTCTTGTTTAGTACCACATATGCCACTTTACTGTTTATTCTTTTCATTGTACCTAAAATGGCGACAAACAAAACGTGGGTCAGCAAGAAGCTGGTATGTGGGGGAAAAATAATCATGCAAATATGTTAACAACGTAATCATTCAATTAATCATTTATCAACCAAGATTACGTTTTAAGCCAAACTACTCAATCCATACCTATCCACAACTCTGTGTTGTCCCTGTAAGGACTTAGATAATACCTCTATAAAGGTAGAGTCTCATGGAACCACCCAAAGGTAGCCCAATATCTAACTCACTGTGACTTGATGGACCTACCCTCTAGGTAGCCATGTACTAAGTCATTCCACGACCTGATGGACCTACCCTCTAGGTAGCCATGTACTAGGTCAGCCATTAAGACATGGAGAGGACCAGGATCTGAGCTAGTAGGCACTTATCTTATGTGATAGTCATATCCACATTATAGTTTCCATGAATTAAATTCATCCAATAGTTAATACATGTCATCGATGAAAACTTTGGAAAACCTCGGAAAACTAACTCGAGATATTCATAAGAGTAACCACATACCTGTATTGCAGATTCAGATACAAAATTAATCAAAACATAGAAATCCCAATCAAGCAACCAATCATGCACAAAATTCTGAAATAGATATACCAATTTCCTTTTATTAATATTTTTTCAATATCATCATCATCCTTAGGATTTCTATTCCAATTTTAGGGTTCCCTCGGAAATTAGGGTTTTTACTTCCTCTTTCATTATTATAAACCTCAATTTATCAAAACTACATAAAACCCCTAATTTCTCATTGTAGCACTCTCAACATGTTTAGGATCTTTATTAAGCATCTGATTTTCCTTAATCCAGATAAATATGATTTTTATCTCCTTTTATTCAAATTAGGGTTCCCATATAGATTAGCCTTCCCTTATGGATTACAATTCTAATTTAGGCATCTTTGCATTCCAAGATGATATTTAAACCACCTTTATCATTAACAGGGTTATGCTTATCAATTTGACCTATTAATTCACCAAATTACACCCTTAATATTCAATTAGGGTTTCTCATCCACTTTTAATACATATTACTAGAAAATTAGGATACTTTTGCAAAACGGAGTATAATCAGGTTCTTAAAGTATTTTTATCAGATTCCTTGCATTTTTCTACACCACTTTCATATATAAAGTTTATCCATCAGAGCTTCCTAGTAATTTCTAGGATTTTTGCAAGATAAGTAAATACCGACCAATCATGGCTTGACACATCAGCGTATATCATATACTCGATTATCGGCGGCTGGATAAAGGGAAAAAAAAATCAAATTACCTTTACGCCCTTAAGACCCCCAGCTTCTAGCCCCGCCTGAACTGGGTAAAATAGTCTTTTTGGACTGGTCGTCTTCCTCCCTGCGCTCGGCTCCCGCTCGCGAGCCAGGTTGAGCAACCGGTCAACTCGATAGTTGACCTTGGGTTCTAGAGCGCCAAAGGCCAAGGTGAAGGTTCCATCTTTGTCGCCAGGCCCGACCGAACTCACCGGTGGCCTCCATCCTTTGCCCGATGGTGTGAAACAGGGACAGCCATAGAGCAGCCATCGTTGGCAGAGAAGGAGCAGAACCTGAGAAATCCTTGCTCTGCACAAAGTAATAACACAAGGGAAAACTTCTATAGACCCTCCAGAACCTTGCGATTGAGTTTGTTCCCTTACAGCATGACCTCGGACCCTCTTTTATACCCCTAGACATCCAACCTGATGAGGACCTCCCTACGGTTTGGGGAAATCCTACACAGTTCCGGAAAGGTCTGCAATCCCAGGTCGATCCGATGCAAAATTAACTCCTGAAACCAATGGAATCGTTTCCATCATTGCACATTGCTTCTACTTCAAGAAAATCCAAAAGGAAGGTCACCCTTCCAGGTCATCATCTTGCCAGAGTTATCGTAGAACTGGGATTACGTCTGGTCCATTGGATCTTAGATCCACAGTCCCCATTTAATCCGAAAATATCAAATAATCCAACTTCATTGTGACATTTAATATGATTCAAGGATTACCCATTTACTTTAGGAAACTTCTAAAAATCACAACTCATTATTCCTTCATCCTTTTTCTACAAAATTTTAGAGGAAGCTTTGGGTCGACATCATCTACATGTGATCCAAATTGGAGACCCAAATTCCAAAGAAAAAGTGTGTTTTCTTTATAAGCAAGCTATCTTTTAAATTAAGCCAATTTAATTTAGGATTTTCTCTTTCTTTGCCATTAAATATTTATTTTGAATTCCTTGAACCTCAACGAACCTTAATCGTTCAGAATACCATCTTAGGAATATTCCTTAGCCTTTTACTTATTTTCTTATTATCTTACTTATTTCCTTATTAGAATATCTCTTTTTGAGGATTTCTCTTTATTTGTATTCTATTTTCCTCATTGGTATTCTTTTTAACATTAGGAATCCTTGGGATAAGAAATTCCACTAAGGATTACTCAATTATACCTCTTTTTACTTGTTTCCCATATTTTAACATTGTTTTCAATTTCTTTCTTAATAAAGAAATACTTTTCTTTTATAGTTGCCTTCTCTTCACAATCTTGGATCCCTTGGCACCCAAGGAACCTAAAGGCACGAAATCCATCCTTGGATTACATTATTTTGCCTTCTAGAGGTTTCCACATCCTTCTTTTCTCGAATTCTCAATCATTCATTAATTAATCGAAATTCGTTGTTATTGGGCCCAATAGCCAATAAGGCCCATAAAGCAATCATCGAGGCTATTGTAAATAAAATTCATGGATTCAAAATATATTATATCATTATTTGTCCCAATATCTTTTAATATGAGAAATTACATTTCTCACCAAATGAACCTAAAAATCGGGGTTGTAACACCCTTCCATTTCAATATTTGTTTGAACCTTGTTTTGCAACAAGTGAGGTGATCAAATAGGTTTCTAAGGTGTTCAAAGAACACCATGTCATTGATTTGTGTGTAGAACGTTCATGCTTTGCAAATGCCATGTCTACCAAGAAGGATGTCCATGAATTTTACACCAATCTTAAGTGGAATTACAACATCAATGTGCCACCTCCTAACACCCAGGTCATCTTGATGTTGATGATATCCAGTACCATGATAACAATCTCTTAGGATTCATTGAATACCTATTTATCTACTAATGACATTATTGCTTCTTGGGTGGCTTCCTATCCCTCTTACCATAACATGTTGGACCCTAAAGATTTCTACAAAAGCTTCCCACCCACACTTACCCTTCTCGATATCCATAAGTTTTTGAAGAAGCATGATATCCCACACCGAAAGAAGTCCATCTTACCTTCCTCTTCCCCTAATATCATACCCAACTGATCTCTTTGGTCTTCAATCACAATATCCTTATCAAGTGAAATCAAACAGAGAATATAGTGAATACTGCAACGATCATGTATTGTCTATTCAATGACATCAGAGTCTAGTGGGCTCGTTATATTCTTCATCATATGACATGCTTTGACTCAAGGAAGAACACCACAATTATCAATATCCCTTATCCTAACCTAATTTGAGGTATGTTTTCTCACCATGCTGAAAAATCTCTCTTCCATGACATTGGCTACAAACCAAGTCTGAAAGGAGTTTGCATTAGTGAGAAAACCATAAAGAAAACCTTTATTCCTACCTCCTACACCACACTATGTGCCTCTACCTCCACCTAGGCCCCTTCACCACCACCATCCCAACCTAATCGTACCTCATTTTATATATCCAATGAAGCCCTCATGGGATATATGATACATGAACAGGTGTACAAACTTCAGGTTTAGGACCACATCCACTAGGGCCTCATTCAAATCATGTCTCATATGAACCTATCCTACAACCATCCCAAATCACTCTAATAGGATTACTTAGGCGATGAATATGCTTCTTATGCATATAGTCAATTCTACCTTGAACCACCACCTGCTGCTTCCACTATACACCCTATTGCTTCTGATTGTGGACCTACCCCTACCTTTGGTGATCTTCTTCTTAGGGATCTTCTTGTTGGCCATACCCCCACTCTTCTTTCTGGTTATGATGGAGTTTCTACTCCTAGTTTTGAGTAAGAAAATGCTTTACATTCATGTGGCATGTCTCGGGCTATGAAGAATGCCATGTGGCATGATACTCATGCTTTTGGACCTCCTACTGATGTGAAGATGTCTGACCATGATGTTGAGGAAGACGTTAGAGATGGTAATGATGATAAGGATGATGGAGATGTTGGTGATGATGGCTCCTCTAATGGTGATGATGATGTGCCTAATCCTACTGCACTATTGCAACCTCGACGATGAGGAGGATTACCAACTAGAGCTCAAGGATGATGATGTTGACGACAACCCTATGGACATATAGCCTATATATTTAGTTTTGTATCCTATTAGGTTGCTCATACATATCTCTTTTTGTATACTATCATGTACTAAACATTTGGGAATTGTATCTGAGGCATACTATTTTGTTATATGATCTTTTGTTTTTGTCTTGTAGTTTTCATATCGAGAGGACATATCTAGTGTTGTAATATTAATATTATGTACCTTAACACTTTGTTGGTTACATCTTATGATTTGATGATTTGTGCTCCCATATTTTGATTAGGACTCTAGACAGCTTATTTCTCTCTTTTTTGTCTCTATTTGGTACTTGCTTTAGTGTTTTCTTGTGTAGTTTGTGCTTGTGGCGAAGACATGTGTTTTATAGTTCTTCTACCCCCTTACCTTTTTGAAATGACAAGACAATAATTTTAGAGCTCATGTATTGCAGGTACCATAAGGGAGAAATGAGCTCAACAACATTGAATTTATTCCCTATCTGATCCTTTTCTAGTAAATTATCTGCAATATCATATGACTTTCTAGAGGACAGTGTAGTCTATATGTGTTATGTTTTTTGTGGAAAGACTAACCATGTAGGCATAGGCAAGCATGAATTGTGGAGGAACAATTAACCTTGTTCATTCATGTATCCCCTTGCAATACACAAGGTAAATGTTTAATTTTGATATCCTTTTCAATATGTTGATGAATGGTTTGTCATTGTCAAAAGGGGAAGAATGTCGACCTGTGAATTATACATTGTCCATATTTTGATAATGACTTAACCATTCCATTCATATGTATCTAATATGTCTACTTGAGATTGATTTTAGGCATTAGGAACATGCAAGGATCAATCAATCAACCCCTATCTTGATCAAGTTCAAGTCAAAAGCAATGCAAATTGACTATTGTGGAAAACACCCTAAAACCCTTAAGATGATTTTTCTAATCATTTATATTGATTCTATGACTTGTAACTATTATGATAAAAAAGTCAAGACCTCTAAATTTTTACGTTTAATCAATCTGATGACAATTTCCAAAATACACCACAGAGTGTTTTATCTATCAAATTTCCCTTCTGACAAACTCGAATGACACCCTTGATGCATTTTGAGAATGTCCAAGATTAGTCAATTTTCAATAAACAGAACTCGACCGACACCTTGCACTGTAATAACTAAATTTAAGTGATCGGATGCGTTTAATCCAGGATAAACTCAACTGATGCTTCAAATTTTCTTTTTCATATAGTGCAACGGGACGAGTTACCTTTATTTAAACTCAACCAAATGTAGTGTACAGAAAGTGCAACAACCGTGATTACAACATTTGGAGTGTTGCAAAACTTGAAATTATATCTGTTGCAACACCCGAAATAGCTTGAATATGTTTCGTAGTTCTCATAGTCTCTAGTGGATACCCCCAACTATAAATATGACCTTTTAGAGTTCAATCCAAGGTTTCTCCTTCAAGTTATTAAAGCTCATAGATATAGTTGAGTGCATCTAGTCCACTTGATCCCCTTTCTCTCTCTTGTTTGCAAATTAAAATGTCCATATGAGAGAGATAGGATATGTGTGAGAGAGATACTTCATTGTATTCTTGTAAATCTATCAAAGCTCCCATTTGCCCAACCTCTTTCATCAAGATCAAGTTGGTGAAAGCTTCTCCAAGTGATGGAGAAGGTGCAAAGCTTCTCCAAGGTAAATGATAAGGTGCAAAAGCTTCTCCAAGGTGAATGATAAGTTTAAGGTTGAAGATCTGGGAGTATAGTGGGTAAATCCTTGAAGGCAAAAGATTGGGTGCAAGAAGGGGATCTCCTTGGTGAAGGTGTCCAACTGCTTGTAAGAGTGGGTAAGACCTTTAAGAGGTAGAAAACTCAAGCTCAAAAGATAGGTAAGTACTTGGTTGTTTATTGGTTCATTTTTGTCCTTAAAAAGGAGTTTGGGTATCCCAATCATGGGAAAAAGAAGGTCATCATGTATGTCTTATCGGATGTCATGACTCCCTTGGTCTGCCACCCGATATCAGGTAGTGTGAACCATTTTAGTAATATAGTTATTTACCATACATTTGTTTGATGATAACAGAAATGGCCCGCACCAACAAACCATTGTACAGGTAGACGAACAAGGCCGGAGGATCAACCCTGAGGCCACAGTGGAAGCCACCACAGTCAGGCAGAAGCACCCGAACCCCGATGTAGCGGGGCCATCCAAGGAAGAGAAGCTGCCTAGGATGGAAGAAGCAACAACCCCAACAACATTCTCAACCACGGCGACCGAGCCGGAGCCTTTAGATCACTCACTAGGCCGGTTCATGCCCAGAGATGATGAGCACAGGCAGCGGTACATAGAATTGGCAGCCAAAGTCTACAGGCCAAGCCGCTTCTGCCACTAGTTGTCCTTCTATCAAATAGGCATTTTCCATAGGCTGGAAAATGTCCTAGCAACTACTGGGCTGAGGAAAATCTACTTCAGCTACTCTGCTTCTTACACAGAACTCACAAGGGTGTTCATGTCGTCCCTCCGCCGGGTGCAGAATAAACCAAAAAAGTCGAAAGATTCGGCGGAGTGGACATACTGCAAGGATGGCTAAATAACACAGAGCATGACATATATGAAAAGCTGCTCAATGAGATTTTCTCCTCCAGCAAAGCAGAAAAGGAACTACTCAACAACAGTGTTAGAATCATCGAAGGCGACGGGTTCAACCCGGTCGCACTCTGGAGGAAGTTGACTCGCGAGTCAACATTCAAGCCAGCAAGCAAAGTGGCGGCAGTGCACTCCTATTTTTGGAGAATAGTGCACAAGATCATTGCCTACCTGCTATTTAGAAAGTACGAGTCGAGCAACCTCTACACTGAAGAGCTCCACCTAATTTGGCACATGATGGATGGATGCACGATCAACTTGGGGCGATTCCTCCTCAACCGTCTTCATCTAGTAAAGGATGCCACCAAGGACTACAACATGGATGGACCGGTGAATATGATTTTGGTAGGGTTAGGATACCCCAGGGAGCTACGTAGCCTCTCAAGGATGAGAGGTAATGACAAGATCGACCTCGAATTCCTAATGAGGGCTAGCATCATCAAGAAGGAGGGGTGTTGCTACTTTTATAAGTTTGTAAGAACAAACACCCTCCCGTCGCTCCCACGTTGCGCCAGCTACGACGCAAAGAAGATGGTCTTCACCATAGCGGATTTTGAAGCTATGCTGGTCAAAGTCACTTATGCCACCACCACAAGAATACAGGAGAGGGAAACCACGTCTGGAAGAGCAAATCCTCTCGACGCCCGGGAAGACAAGGCTGCAACTGTAGTCACCCCCACTTTCGAGCCAGCCACGACCACAACAGAAACAACCACTGTGGCCGTTGAGGAAATAATGGTGATTGTAGAGGTCGCTGAAACAACCGAGGCTGAAACAATGACAATAGCCCCAGGGAAGCTACCGCAGCTCCCGAAGCTTCTTCTATGCCTTCAATGGCAGAAGAAGTGGTGCAGCCAGATGCCAGCAATGGGGTGTTCGTTGAGCTCCTTGAGGCGGAGCTTAGATCTTTGCATCCCGCACTGCCGCCAACATCTCTAGCGGTAGTTACGAAGGAGGTCATTGACAACCAATTGGTAGACCAACACCCACCTTCTCCGCGCCCCTCCCCACCACCAGAAGCAAGCGAGGCAGAGGTATCCACAAAGGCACCAACACCCCGCTCTGAAGCAATGCCCTCGCGAACAATCTGCATGGATTCGGACATGAGTGGAGATGCACACTCATCGAGCCGAAATTCTCACACGAGGGATGTCAGGAGGTCGAGGGGCAGATCAGCCGCAACCTCTCCATCACTGGGGCAGATCTTGGGTCAAAAATTTGACTACTTGTGGGAGGTAACAGGCAACCACTCCATTACTTTTGCTTCCCTCACCTGCAAGTTCACTATATTCCAAGAGAGGCTGAACGACCAGGAGCGGAAATTGTTGACCCTAGCTGGCCTTCCCAGCCAACTAGAAGCCCTTAACACAAAAATGAAGTTGGCACTCCAATGCCTAGACGCAATAGAAGAAAGGTTGGACTTGAGAAATGACCACCCCCGTTCAAGACAGCCTAGGAGGTCTCCATCACCTCCTGGCTCCGGCTCTCTGCCTTCCTCATCAACCTCCTCCTCTGGGACGTCATCTCCTTCCTCCTCCAGTGGGCCCTCCACAACGCCCGAGGAAGGGATGATGTACAAGCCAGCCGATGGGGCTCCAGCAGGACAGGAGAGCTCCCGCAGTGTAACATCCCTGACCTGGGTTATGTTTTAACCCTCGGTGTTTTGTTTAATAAAAATGATTATATGCTTTCTTTTATTTTTTGAAAAGTAATTTAGGCTCAAGAGGAACTTATATTGCAATTTTAGTCCTTTTTGAATATTGTTGAAATCAATGTTTTACTTGTTTGGACTAAAGTGAAAATTACCCAAGTTGAGGGGTTCATTTGCAAATTTTGCATGATAATATGTTCCTCATGTGTTGAAGCATCATGAGAGTGAAGATGATGCATAGGTATGGCTTGTGATAGCCTAAATACCAAGAAAGAGCTGATAAAGCAATGTTTGTGCATTAAAACCTAGTTTTGGTGTAATGTGCAATTTACCCAAAACCTAGGGTTCAATATGAAAATTACCACTTCAAAATGGTCCCTATTATTTCTTGGGATCATGTGGAGCAAATAAAATGAGAGGGGCGTCTCATTTGTATATCTTTGAAGGAGAGAGAATCTTGATATTAAAATAATCAAGATTTAAGCATAATGGAAACCCTAGTTCAAATTAATGCAAAAATAAATAAAATAATTGAAGGACCTTCAACCAAAACAGAAATGGTTGCATTCATATATGTGTCGACGTCCTTGTGATTTTCAAGAGCCACGAAATATCTCAAGGAGGTGAAAAACCCACTCACCTTATTATTAGAAAACGAAATATCCACCAACTTATGGATATTAATATAAAAAGGGTTAAGGTGCTTATTTTGCTTTTCTTTAAAACATGGATAATTGAGAGGAATAAGAGGAAATAAGGATAGCCTCGTCTCTAAGGAAGAGAAGGGGGCAAGTGTCAAGGGAATTGAGGAGATAATTCCTACTTTCTCTCTCTTAATTGAATTTTCAATAAAATTCACATATATGACATTTATCCATACAGTAAAAGGGGAATTTCAAATTCACTTCCACTCTTTTCTTGCAAAACGACCAAGTAAACTTTGAAGAACTAGGAGGACGACCCCCAACCTATTGGTAAGCTTCTTGACCTTCTTTCATCTTGATTTCATGGTGGAAATCACAAATCAAGCATTGATTTCTTGCTTTCTTCACTCCATCTTCAACCCTAGCCGATCTTTTCACTCCAAAACTTGAGGACAAGCCTTGGGGGAGTTGAAAAAGCTTCATCCACCATTGTTGATATCAAGCTCCAAGCCTTGAAGCTAAATTGAAGGCGGGTTATATAACTTGAACCCTTAATCATTGTTATTGAACTCAATTTCTCAATTCAATCGATTCAATTGTTCTTCTTGCAATACCTTTGATTAAATGATGCAACTTCCATGGGTATGGCAATAGATTTCGTGGGGATGAAGTTTGATGGTGATGACATCATCACAAGCACACATCTCAACAAATTTGAGTTGCAAACGGTTTCCCCAAACCGTTTGGAGATCAAACACTTTGCAAACCGTTTGATGACTTGGACTCGAAACCGCAAGAGAGGGTTGACCATTTGGTTAGGTTGACCGTTTGAGTTCTGAACCCAAGTACATGTTGGATGATGATCCAATGGATCCAATTTATTAATTCAATGTATGTACAGTCCTTCAATTGGAAACCCTAATCAAGTTGATTGAAGAACCCATGAATGATCCTAACGATTTCAAGATAATTTGGGTCAAACTATTTTGAAATCGTTTGAGACCAAACGGTCTTGAAACCATTTGGGACCAAACAATTTCAAAACCGTTTAGAGAGTTAATGGTTGATCCTTTATTATTGGATAAAGATCTAATGATGTTGATTGATGAATCCTTCAATTGTCTAATCAATGGTCAGTTCCATGATGCGAATTACATTCAATTTGATTGATGAATATACCTAATGAACCCTTGCGGTTTTGAGACTAAATTGTCCCAAATAGTCTTGAGACCGTTTGAGCCCAAATGGTCTTGAAACTGTTTGGGGACAAACAGTTTCAAAACCATTTGGGGTCAAACAGTTTCAAAACCGTTTGGCGATGAAGCCTCAAAACCAAACAAAGGTCAATTGTGATTCAATCAATTGGAAATTGAAGGTGATGATTGTTCCAATGATCCAATGATAGATAGTGATGGTAATCAATGAAGGTACAAATGTTGAAATCCTAAAAGTACCTAAGTGATTAGTACCATTAAAGGGATAAACCCTAATTTCTTATAAGAACAATAACTTAGTACACTATGGCAATCATAGTTGTATGTACTTGATTGAAGGGTTGATATAACCTAATCAAGTTGAGAGGATGATAGAATGGAAATCATACATGAGTATAATTCATGTGGTGATTAAGGGTATGATCCTTAGCAAAAAGATCATGAAACCCTAATCATGAGCAAAAACCCTAATTGACAAGGTTATTTAACCATAACCCTAATTCAGGGCAATTATATGTGAAACCCTAATCCAAGGTAAGGATGTAATCCTAATCCAGGGTGATGATATGTGTAAACCTAATTTAGGGTATTGTGATTCAAAATCCTAATTGCGATTAATAGTAAATCATAATTATGGATAATGGAACATCAAATCCTAATTAGAATGAATAGTAACTCTAATTGTAGGTTATTGAATGTAGACCCTATTCTGGGGTGAGATTTTATGTGAAACCCTAATATAGGGTGATTTTATGTGAAACCCAGATGTTTGATGTGATGTGGAGCTCAAATCCAAAGTGATACTATGTAATGCTTTATGAAATCCTAATCTTGGGCAATATGGTGATAAACCATAACCTTGATCTGGGTAATGCGATGAATGTTCCCAAAAGACATGAAATGAGAAACCCTAACCCTGGTAAGGGAATAGTGGTGTTACCCTTGAATAGTGAATCCATAATTATTTTACATGGTATTGATATGCAATTGATATCAGTGTTATCATTTGTACTAACCATGCAGGTATTTTGAAATGATGGTCATAGCCAGGTATGTGCTATGATGTTTAATTCACTATTGTGATTGGGCCTCGTGTGCCATAATATATCTTGTTGCCTGGTAAGAGGTAACAAGAGAGTTAATGGGCCTCAAGTACCATGAGTGATGCTTGTAATAGAAAATATCAAGTTTACCTTGGTCAGATGACCTGAAAGTGATAGTTACCCTAGAAAAGCGATAGCAATGCTCAATGTTGAGCTAAGGGTTTGAATACCTAGAACCATATGATTATGGTAATGAAATTGTGAAAGGATGAGAATTTCCAGTATTGAAATGAGGGACTGAGTTCCCAATGTCTTTCAAAGACTGATAAGTAATTGATGAATATAGTACATGTCTCTTTATAGCATTGTCATAAAAAGTTATGTTTGAGAACTTGATTGATGCTAAAAAATATGAAAATGTACTTAATTAATCAAGTGAAATCTATTCATGTAGTGCTCTGACCATAGATCCAACATCGTCAGTAGTTGGTGATGGTGAAACAAGTTTTCCTATGGAATTTCCTAGAATTCGCATATTCTGAATATGTGGGGGTAAATGGGTGAAGATATCCTTATGTCCTTGTGAAGAGATTGATGGAAGGTAAACATTAAGCCTCTCAATCCTTCATGTGTCGGGATGGATGTATCACAAATCTCCCGATGGTTGGGATGGATGTGTCATTAATCTCCCAATGATATTTAATGTCGGGTCGATGGAAACATTAATTCTCTCGATTGCTGATGAGAGTGCAGTTGACACTGTAACTCTATAGCGAAGTTCCAGTATACCCTGGAAAGCTATATTGAGCAGTTGACATAGTCCTTCTTGTGGTCTCGTACTGACTGGGATGTGGGAGCTCATGGGAATCTGGCTCTTCCATTGACCTATTTATGGTACCAATTTCGATTTAACAATGGTCGGTTGGAGTATGAGTGGTATACCTCATCTCCTCAGAGCTTAAGTATGTTTGAAAAATGTAATCAGCCATGTAGCATATTTGCATAATATCGAAATATGATAATCAATGGTTGATGTTATCTGACTTAGTATATCCTAGATGGATAAGTGATATAAATGTTCTTCAATTCTTTATTGAATATCATACATGCTGCTTATCAAGTTATAGCTGAAATATTTGCATAAAAATGTTGCTCTAATCTTCATAGATGTTGATTTATCTGCTAGTTAATATACGATTCCACAGCTCAGTTGATTTCTATTAATCTGCAATAATAATGTTTTTGGCGGAGAGTTATATCTCCCGTGGGGGCAATTTTTATAATTGTCTCACCCCCATGGAATCCAAAGTTTTTAGGTAAACACAGACAAAGAGGAAAAACCTCTGTAGTAGAGGAAGAGCAGCAACAACAACAGCAAGGACAACAGTGATCCATCGGGTGGAGATATTGGCTGTCTGGTTATGTATAGTTAGTCCTATGGGTCGTCACTGTACTCTCGGGTCCTAGGAGTTAGTGCTTTTAATAATTCACTCTGAGATTTTGGGCTTCAAGCCTCTAGGCTCTTATACTACATGTGTACAGTTGAGACAAAGTAGTGAATGTTGGTATGCCTTGAGAAGCAATGATACATGATATGTATATATGAACCAGGATGTAATGATTTATTTTGGTTCTGAATGAAAGAGTTTAACTGTGAATGAATCTCTTGATAAATGGTTTTAATTTTTAGTAATTTTCAGTAATCCACTGCTAATAATATGCTTCCGCATTAGTTAATCTTGTTTTTGTGAGTTGGATACCACAAATTTAGTGGAATCAGAGCTCTAGGTTTGCTAAGTCTACAGAGACATAGGATTAATGTTGTTGAGTCTGTTATAGTGTCTTCTAGTTTATCTGATAGTGTCTTTTGCTCATATAGGAGGAGAAGAAGAACTAAAGATGTCTGGATCACACGATGAACATGCTGTTGAGAGCAGCGTTGCTGCACCAGGAGGAGGTGCATGAGACCATGATAGGGAGGAGCCCATACCTAAACAACCCCAGTTCAACCAAGCTGATATGGGGAATCCAACTTTCCAAAATATGTTTGTACAGTTTATAGTAGCTATGACCCATATGAAGGATAGATGCCTTTACCTGCACCTAGGGAACCGACCCATGATGAAAGACATGGAGTCGGCAAGACTTTTGAACGACTTAGGAGGGTAGGATCCATAGAGTATGCTGGTACAACTGACCCAGTAGATGATGATCTATGATTGACTGAACTAGAGAAAGCCTTCAGAATCCTCATGATTCCTGATGATGAGAAGGTGAGGCATGCTGTATATCTCCTAAAAGGGAGTGTTGGCCACTGGTGGACCATTGAGGAAGGCAAAAGACCAGATGTTGTGATCGGATGGGATGAATTCTGGCGTGAATTCGTCACTAGATATTTTCCCAAGACATATCTAGATGAGAAAATCTCTCAATTTGAGAGGTTGAGGCAAGGAAAAATGAACATTAGCGAATATGAAGCTAGGTTCATGGAACTTTTACAATTTTGTCCGCATATGGCATCTACTGATGAGGAGAGAATTCAGTGTTTCGAGAAGGGGCTGAACGCTGAATTGACCACTCCGGTGTCTACTTTAGAGAATCGGGAGAGGTTTGCCACTTTTGTGGAGTTTGTAAGATGAATAGAGAGGTCTGTAATTGAGAAGTGATAGACCAAGGGTAAGAAAGAGTACCCACAGTTCCAAGGACAGAGTTCTGGAAGTTTTAAGAAACCAAGGTATTATGTGCCTACACCACCACCAAGGTTCTGTACCCAGACGCAATGGACGTCATGTCAGGGTAGAGGCCGTAGTTTACCACCGAAGGGAGCTCACAACTCAGTCTCAATGTCTGTAACAGGACCACCCAGACCATATACGGGAAATGTAACCTATTATAGATGTGGGAAAGAAGGCCATGTGGTGAGGAACTGTCCTGAAAACATCAGGAATGTGACCCAGCAATCAAGGCAGAGTCAGCAAGGATCCCAGAGGCAACAGTCTGGCAGTGGTGCTAGAGGACGTAGACAAGCATCCCAAGATGGATCATCGACATCCAACAATCGAGCACAGGGGAAACAGAAACCAACGACTAGATTCTATGCAATGAATCAACCCAAAGCAGTTGTCAATCCCAGGGTTGTGACAAGTCAAATGGAATTATTTTTTTGATATGTCTTCATCCTGTTCTGTATCTGTATTAGTTGATTCGGGTGCTACACACTCTTTTATCACTCGAGAAGTGATTCATGACTGCAACATGATCGTCAGTCATAGAGTAGATAGCCTGTTGTTACAAACACCTTTGCTGGGATCTGTAGTATTGTGGGAAGTGTGTTCTCCCTACAATATTTCCTTTTATGATCACCACATTCAGGTGGATCTAATACCACTTGAAATTCATGGGTTTGATATAATTCTTGGGATGGACACCTTATAAAAGTATAAAGTTGTCTTGGATTGTAGTTCCAAGCAGGCTGTATCCACAGACAATGGTGACACATGCATCTTTCAGGAAGATAGAAAGATTCTTCCAACATGTCTTGTGTCAGCTATGGTAGCTGAGAAGTTGATGAGACAAGGATGCTTTGCATTCTTAGACCATGTGGTAGATACCATTATGGAGAGCCCTCATCTTTTTGAAGTTCTAATAGTCAGGGGATTTGAAGATGTATTTCCTAAAGAACTTCCAGGTGTTCCACCGCCCCGAGTGATTGATTTTGAAATTAATCTAATCTAAAGAATGCAACTAGTAGCACAAACGCCGTATAGAATAGCACCTGCTGAGATGGCAGAACTCAAGAAACAACTGCAAGAGTTGCTTGAGAAGGGTTTTATCCGATCGAGCACTTCACCCTGGGGTGTTATGGTCCTCTTTGTTAAGAAGAAGGATGGGTCTATGCATTTATGCATCGACTATAGGCAGTTAACTAAAGTACCTATAAAGAACAAGTATCCTCTACCAATAACTGATGACTTGTTTGATCAGTTGCGTGGTGCAACTATCTTTTCTAAGATAGATCTGAGGTCGGGATACCATCAGTTGCGTATCAAGGAAAGTGACATACCTAAGTCTGCTTTTAGGACAAGATATGATCACTATGAGATCATAGCTAAGTCGTTTGGACTA
Organism: Alisma plantago-aquatica; assembly: GCA_963693085.1. Lineage (NCBI taxonomy): Eukaryota > Viridiplantae > Streptophyta > Magnoliopsida > Alismatales > Alismataceae > Alisma > Alisma plantago-aquatica. The sequence goes on from OY856409.1 coordinate 781,831,425, forward strand.
ACTAATGCACCTGAAAATCGAAATTAAGGAATCAAATCGAACTCTAGGACAAAGCAAGGGGGATAATCTAACGATTCAAGAACTATCCCTCGGCTCCACTCCCTTAATGGAATTCAAGGAGGAGAATAGAAATCCACCAGCCCATTCTGCCATAAGTCTCTCTCCTTTGGCAAGCCCTTTCTTCGATGGGGTGGGCGCTTCCTTCGCCTACCGTCCACACCAACCCTCTCCGTCCAGGAGGAGACCTCTCTCTAGGGGCCAAGGAAGGGGAAGCCCTTCGAATACCAATCCGGTCCATGTGCTGGATGAGAAACGGAATTTGAGGAATCCATTAAGTGATATGCCCCCACTTAACTCATGAATAGAAGCTTTCGACCTTTTCTTGATCAATGTGTAGTCATCATTATAGATGACATCTTGATATACAGTATAGATGCTCAACAACATGAGCAACACCTGCGTCAAGCTTTGACCTTGCTAAGAGAGCATAAGTTGTATGCTAAGTTTAGCAAATGTGAGTTCTGATTACCAAAAGATGCTTTTCTTGGACACGTAATATCTACTTCAGGTATTTGTGTTGACCCTAAGAAAGTAGAATCTGTCCTACAATGGGAACAACCAAAGACACCAACAGAGATACGCATTTTCCTAGGACTAGCAGGCTATTACATGAGGTTCATTAAGAACTTCAGTTCAATAGCTTTACCTTTAACCAAGTTGACCAGGAAGGAGATTCCTTTTGTCTGGAATGACAAGTGTCAACAATCTTTCCAGTTGCTGAAGGAAAGGTTAACCAGTGCACCTGTGTTAGTGCTACCTGAGCAAGGGAAGGGGTACATAGTCTTCTATGACGCATCTAAGAATGGCTTAGGATGTGTGTTGATGTAGGATAAACAAGTGATTTTTTTTTGCTTCTCGACATCTTAAGAAACACGAGGAGAATTATCCAACACACAATTTAGAGCTAGCTGCTGTGGTCCATGCCTTGAAGATCTGGAGACATTATCTCTATGGAGAAACATTCCAGATTTTCACAGACCATAAGAACCTAAAGTATATCTTTTCTCGGCATGAGCTAAACATGAGGCAACGCCGCTGGGTGGAATTAATCAAGGACTACGATTGTACAATTGATTATCATCCAAGGAAATCCAATGTGGTTTCTGAAGCACTAAGTAGAAAATCATCAACACCAGCCTTAAATAAAGCACAATTGAACTCCTTAGAGTGCTCTAAGAGAGATATGCTTATCTCTTACGGCAAGACAATGTACAACTCAAAGTGTCATTGTTAGTCGGGTTGTTAGCTAAGATGCAAATAAAACCTACTCTGAAACAACAGATTAAAGAACCATAGTAGAGTGATACTGTGATTCAATAGATCAGGTCAAAGTATGGTAGTGAGAAACATGATGGTTTCCATGATTCAGATGATCAGGTAGTCTGTTACCATGATAGGATGGTAGTACCTGATGTTGATAACTTAAGAAAGTTAGTTCTGGAAGAAGCTCATTCTTCGATGTATGCTATGCATCCAGGAAGCACCAAGATGTATCGTAACTTAAAAGATATGTATTGGTGGCCTGGATTGAAGAAAGATGTTGCTGAGTTTGTTATGCGGTGTCTAGCATGTCAGTAGGTTAAAGCTAAACATCAGAAGCCCTCAGGAACAATGCAACCTCTACCTATACCATAGTGGAAATGGGATCATGTAACCATGGACTTTGTGATTGGTTTGCCTAGAACAGTCAAAAGTCATGATTCCATTTGGGTGGTAGTTGATAGGTTCACAAAGACAGCACATTTTATTCCTGTCAAAACAACCTACACTACTAAGAAGCTGGCACAAATATACATAGATGAGATAGTGTGTTTGCATGTGGTTCCAGCTACTATCGTTTCTGATAGAGATCCCCAGTTTATGAGTCATTTTTGGGAATGACTGCATAAAGTTGGGTATGCATTTAAGGTTTAGTACAACCTTTCATCCTCGGATAGATGGACAATATGAAAGGACTATGCAAACTTTGGAGGACTTGCTTAGAGCATGTGTCCTTCAATTTGTAGGAAGTTGGGATCTACATCTGAGCTTGATAGAGTTTGCTTATAATAATAGCTATCGACACAGTATTGAGATGGCTCCATATGAAGCATTATATGGTAGACGTTGTAGATCTCCCTTATGTTTGTATGAAACAGGAGAGTACCAACTCTTGGGTCCTAAGCTAGTTCAGCAAACAACTGAGAAAATTAAAGTCATACAACAATAGTTGAAAGTTGCCCATGATAGGCAGAAATCATATGTTGATAAGCATCTTAGACCCTTTGAATTCCAAGTTGGAGATAGAGTATACCTCAAGGTCTCACCTTGGAAAGGTATCCTTAGATTTGGAAAGAAGGGAAAGTTAGCTCCTAGATTTATGGGACCTTATCCAATCATTAAGAGGATGGGAAAGGTAGCCTATAAACTAGAGTTACCACCTGAGTTGCATAGATTGCACCCAGTATTCCATATTTCCATGCTGACAAAGTATCATCCTGACACTGAATTAGTTCTGCAACCGGTGGAGGTAGAACTAAATGATGATATATCTTATGTTGAAGGACATGTGTTGATTCTTGACAGAAAAATCAAGAAGTTGAAAAAGAAAGACATTAGTCTTGTGAAAGTTCTCTGGCATCACCATGGCATTGAAGAACCTACGTGGGAGCTAGAGGAAGAGATGAGGAGGAAGTACCCTTCACTCTTCTTTTAATGTTTACGTTGATGATTTTGGGAACGAAATCCCTGTAAGGGGTGGATAACTTGTAACATCCCTGACCTGGGTTATGTTTTAACCCTAGTTGGTTTGTTTAATAAAAATGATTATAAGCTTGCTTTTATCTTTTGAAAAGAAATTAAGGCTCAAGAGGAACTTATATTGCAATTTTAGTCCTTTTTGAATATTGTTGAAATCAATGCTTTACTTATTTTGGACTAAAGAGCAAATTACCCAAGTTGAGGGGTTTATTTGCAAGTTGTGCATGATAATATGTTCCTCATGTGTTGAAGCAACATGAGAGTGAATATGATGCAGAGGTATGGCTTGTGATAACCTGAATACCAAGAAAGAGCTGATAAAGCAATGTTTGTGCATTAAAACCTAGTTTTGGTGTAATGTGCAATTTACCCAAAACATAGGGTTCAATATGCAAATTACCACTTAAAAATGGTCCCTACTATTTCTTGGGATCATGTGGAGCAAATAAAATGAGGGGGCATCTCATTTGTATCTCTTTCAAGGAGAGAGAATCTTGATATTAAAATAATCAAGATTTGAGCTTAATGGAAACCATAGTTCAAATTAATGCAAAAATAAATAAAATAATTGAAGGACCTTCAACCAAAATTGAAATGGTTGAATTGAGATATGTTTGGACGTCCTTTTGCTTCGCAAGAGCCACGAAATATCTCAAGGAGGTGAAAAACCCACTCACCTTATTATAAGAAAAAGAAATATCCACTAACTTATGGATATTAATATAAAAAGGGTTAAGGTGCTTAATTTGCTTTTCTTTAAAACTTGGATAATTGAGAGGAATAAGAGGAAATAAGGATAGCCTCGTATCTAAGGAAGAGAAGGGGGCAAGTGGCAAGGGAATTGAGCAGATAATTCTTACTTTCTCTCTCTTAATTGAATTTTCAATAAAATTCACATATATGCTCCTTTATCCATAGAGTAAAAGGAGAATTCCGAATTCAATTCCACCCTTTGCTTGCAAAATGACCAACGAAGATTTGAAGGACCAGGAAGATGATCCCCAACATTTTGGTAAGCTTCTTGACCTTCTTTCATCTTGATTTCATGGTGGAAATCACAAATCAAGCATTGATTTCTTGCTTTCTTCACTCCATCTTCGACCCTAGCCAATCTTTTCACTCCAAAACTTGAGGACGAGCCTTGGGGGAGTTGCAAAAGCTTCTTCCACCATTTTTTATGTGAAGCTCCAAGACTTGAAGCTAAATTGAAGGCGGGTTATATAACTTGAACCCTTAATCATTATTATTGAACTCAATTTCTCAATTCAATTGATTAAATTGTTCTTCTTGCAATACCTTTGATTAATTGATGCAACTTCCATGGTTATGGCAGTAGATTTCGTGGGGATGAAGGTTCATGGTGATGACATCATCACATCCACACATCTCAACAAATTTGAGTTGCAAACGGTTTTGGACTTTTGGTCCAAACGGTTTTACCAAACTGTTTGGAGAACAAACGGTTTGCAAACTGTTTGATGACTTGGACTCCAAACTGCAAGAGAGGGTTGACCGTTTGGTTAGGTTGACCGTTTGAGGTCTGAACCCAAGTACATGTTGGATGATGATCTTATGGATCCAATTGATTAATTCAATGTGTGTACAATCCTTCAATTGGAAACTCGAATCAAGTTTATTGAAGAATCCATGAATGATCGTAATGATTTCAAGATAATTTGGCTCAAACGGTTTTCAAACCGTTTGAGCCCAAACATTCTTGAAACCGTTTGGGACAAAACGGTTTCAAAACCATTTGGAGGGTTAATGGTGGACCCTTGATTATTGGATAAAGATCTAATGGTGTTGATTGATGAATCCTTCAATTGTCTAATCAATGGTCAGTTCCATGATGTGAATTACATTCAATTTGATTGATGAATATACCTAATGAACCCTTGCGGTTGAGACTGATTTGGCCCAAATGGTCTTGAGAGCGTTTGAGCCCAAACAGTCTTGAAACCATTTGGGGTCAAACAGTTTCAAAACCATTTGGTGATGAAACCTCAAAACTGAACAAAGGTTCATTGTGATTCAATCAATTAGAAATTGAAGGTGATGATTGTTCCAATGATCCAATTATTGATAGTGATGGAAATCAATGAAGGTACAAAGGTTGAAATCCTAAAAGTACCTAAGTGATTAGTACCATTAAAGGGATAAACCCTAATTGTTTATTAGAACAATAACTTAGTACACTATGGCAATCATAGCTGTATGTACTTGATTGAAGGGTTGATATAACCTAATCAAGTTGAGAGGATGATAGAATGGAATTCATACATGAGTATAATTCATGTGGTGATTAAGGGTATGATCCTTAGCAAAAAGATCATGAAACCTTAATCATGAGCACAAACCCTAATTGACAAGGTTGTTGAACCCTAACCCTAATTCAGGCTAATTATATGTGAAACCCTAATCCAAGGTAAGGATGTAATCCTAATTCAGGGTGATGATATGTGTAAACCTAATTTAGGGTATTGTGATGCAAAATCCTAATTGGGATTAATAGTAAATCCTAATTATGGATAATGGAACATGAAATCCTAATAGAATGAATAGTAACTCTAATTGTAGGTTATTGAATGTAGACCCTATTCTGGGGTGAGATTTTATGTGAAACCCCAACTTAGGGTGTTTTTATGAGAAACCTTGATGTTTGATGTGATTTGGAGCTCAAATCCAGAGTGATACTATGTAATGCTTTATGAAATCCTAATCTTGGGTAATATGGTGATAAACCATAACCTTGATCTGGGTAATGCGATGAATGTTCCCAAAAGACATGAAATGAGAAACCCTAACCCTGGTAAGGGAATAGTGGTGTTACCCTTGAACAGTGAATCCATAATTATTTTACATGGTACTAATATGCAATTGATATCACTGTTATCATCTGTACTAACCATGCAGGTATTTTGAAATGATTTTCATAGCCAGGTATGTGCTATGATGTTTAATTCAGTATTGTGATAGGGCCTCGTGTGCCATAATATATCTTGTTGCCTGGTAAGAGGTAACAAGAGAGTTAATGGGCCTCAAGTACCATGAGTGATGCTTGTAATAGCAAATATCAGGTTTACCTTGGTTAGATGACCTGAAGGTGTTAGTTACCCTAGAAAAGTGGTAATAATGCTCAATGATGAGCTAAGGGTTTGAATACCCAGAACCATATGATTATGGTAATGAAATTGTGAAAGGATGAGAATTTCTAGTATTGAAATGAGGGACTGAGTTCCCAATGTCTTTCAAAGACTAATAAGTAATTGATGAAAATAGTACATGTCTCTTTATAGCATTGTCATAATAAGTTATGTTTGAGAACTTGAATGATGCTAAAAGAATATGAAAATGTACTTAATTAATCAAGTGAAATTTGTTCATGTAGTGCTCTGACCATAGATCCATCATCGTCAATAGTTGGTGATGGTGAAACAGGTTTTCCTATGGAATTTCCTAGAATTCGCATATTCTGAATATGTGGGGGTAAATGGGAAAAAATATCCTTCCGTCCTTGTGAAGAGATTGATGGAAGGTAAACATTAAGCCTCTCAATCCTTCATGTGTCGGGATGGATGTATCACAAATCTCTCGATGGTTGGGATGGATGTATCATTAATCTCGCAATGATATTTAATGTCAGGTCGATGGAGATAAACATTAATTCTCTTGTGAGAGTGCAGTTGACGCTGTAACTCTATAGCGAAGTTCCAGTATACCCTGGAAAGCTATATTGAGCAGATGACATAGTCCTGCTTGTGGTCCCATACTGACCGGGATGTGGGAGGTCATGGGAATCCGACTCTTCCATTGACCTATTTATGGTACCGATTTCGATTTAATAATGGTCGGTTGGAGTATGAATGGTATACTTCATCTCCTCAGAGCTTAAGTATGTTTGAAAAATGTAATCAGTCATGTAGCATATTTGCATAAGATTGAAATACAAGAATCATTGGTTCATGTTATCTGAATTAGTATATCCTAGATGGATAAGTGATATAAATGTTCTTCAATTCTTTATTGAATATCAGACATGTTGCTTATCAAGTTATAGCTGAAATACTTGCATAAAAATGTTGCTCTAATCTGCATAGATGTTGATTTATCTGCTAGTTAATATATGATTCCACTGCTCAGTTTATTTCTATTAAACTACAATAATAATGTTTGTGGCGAAGAGTTATATCTCCCACTGGGACAATTTTTATAATTGTCTCACCCTTGTGGAATCCAACGTTTTTAGGTAAACGCACACAAAGAGGAAGAACCTGTATAGCAGAGGAAGAACAGCAGCAACAACAACAAGGACATTAGTGGTCCATCAGGTTGAGATATTGGTTGTTTGGTTATGTATAGTTAGTCCTATGAGTCGTCTATGTATTCTCGGGTCCTAGGAGTTAGTGCTTTTAATAATTCAATCTGACATTTTAGGCTTCAAGCCTCGAGGTTCTTATACTACCTGTGTACAATTGAGACAGAGTAGTGAATGTTGGTATTCCTCGAGAAGTAATGATACATGATATGTATATATGAACCAGGATGTAATGATTTATTTTGGTTCTGAATGAAAGAGTTTTAATGTGATTGGATCTCTTGATAAATGGTTTTAGTTTTTAGTGATTTTCAGTAATATGCTGCTAATAATACGCTTACGCATTAGTTAATCTTGTTTTTGTGAGTTGGATGCCACACGCGACATCGAAGAAGCTGCTCCCTCAGCCTCCCTCGATGAAGCTGAAGACAATGACGAATCAATCAGTATCGGTGAGGACTCTTCTAAAGAATCAAAGGGAGAAGGGGGGACATCTATACCGCTAACAACAGACAACCTCCTAGAGGATGGAGTTCGACGACAGATGCATTCTCTACGCCGTCTGAAATCCCCTCCTTCGAGATGGCAGACTTTGACAGAAGAGCCATCGGCTACCTGACGATCAGAGACTAGAAATTGCTGAACAAGGTACTGAGATCATAGGCAGATGAAGAAGACATCGTCTGGAGCGACGGGTACTTCTTCGTACGACGGGGAGCACTGAGGAGCATGTTCCTCTCACCGGCCGTCGTCGGAAAGAAACTCTTCAGGGTCCTACAAGGTGTCATGATCGAGAACACGAACATCAAGACAAGCCGGAAGCTCATTCACAACACCACCCCGGCCTTGGCGAGAAGATTGATGAAGGGGATATACAACTCTACACAGGTGGCAAACATGCTGGAGTACATCAAAGAGCACAACCCCAACCTGGTATTGGCTCCTACAAGCATCGAAGAAACTGGTTCCTTTGTGTGGTGGACCTCCGGAATCACGACGTCCAGCTCCTCAGTTGCTGCAACAAGGAGGTCCCATGCTCAGGATACACCTTTGTTCACCCCGAAGATAGATATCTAAGGCTTCTCTCGCCACGTCTCCACCACATAATCAAGTACGGAATCCAACACCACAGTGGCGTCTGGAATTTCTTTACACTCAGTGATTTCCCCGTTCAAGAAGAAGAGGGAAGCGGACACAACACCTTTGTAGTCATGTGCTCCATTGAGATGCTACACATCTTCGGATACCTAAGGCATCTCAAGGGCCAAAATTGCTATCAGTTCAGGAGCACTTATGCTTTGCTTCTTATCAAGGATGGGCACTATTTCTGAGATGCAGACATCCCAGAGAAGTTGTTGGACAGCGGTCAAGATGACGAATCCTCCCAACCCAGCAGCCTTCCTAAGGGAGAAGCCGAAATGGGCACAGACGTTTACGGGACTGGCAAGCAGATGGAAATTTTGCGTGATATTCTTAAAGCTGAAGACCCTACATCACCTAATGCTTCATAAGAAATGGTCAGCAACTTCGATCGTTCTGCGTGTTCTTCAGTAACCCAGGAACAGGTCAACAAAATTCTACAAAAGCTGGATGATTCTACCCCCATAGATGTCATCTATGAGGCAGAAGACGTCATTGTCCCAGTGGATGATCTTCGGGATGTGATAAAGGTAGGAGGATGTATGGCAATGTTAGTAGTGGCAGCCTACATCCAAGTACTACATAGAAAGTTTGAACACGCATACATCGCCCATCCTATGATGTTCAACGATATCTGCCTAGCTCACGAGTCAGGAGCAGAGCAGACATTTCTGGCAAAGATACAAAGCAGCATGTCGTGTATCATCTTCTTTTCGATCATGCACTACAATCACTGGACGCTCCTGACAGTGTACCCTTGCCCACGAGCAGCGATCTTCTACAATAGCTTGAACAACAATAAAGATCATTCGATGCAGTGTACATCAACCACGTTGACACCCCTCGAGCGTTTAGCCAGAAAATACTACACAGAGGTGGCAACGCTGATCTAGTCGTCCCTGGATACACGACAAACACATGGCACGAGCTTTAATTCTACCACAACAGTCCACAACAAGTTCTACAATCAAATGACTGTGGCATCTACGTGCTAGAATGGATCTCTAGCTCGGTGGCACTACAACAAATGCCTGACAAGCTCCACCACATCGAGTACCACAACAAATGCGGAGAATATGTGTGGGAGCTCATATCTGAAGGAGGCGCGCTCACCAGCTAAACCGTCACTGACTTATCACTATCCTACATTATTTATCTCACAACTCTGGGATAGAGTGTGGGTTAAGTTTGGGGGGTACTATATATCACTGAGGGAGGTACTAAAAGTTCTTCCATTTTGTCTTTCTTTTTGTTCTCTTATACATATCTTGTGTACATATACATATACAAGTCTGATAAAAAATAGTGTATATACAACTCCTTGCCTCTTCACAATGGTACATATGCATTCTAAAGTAAAAAACAGATACAACATCTCCCAGCTTGTTCTCTTTGTGTCTAAGGTGGTGCACACTTTTGTTATGATCATTCTAAAAATATATTCTCGAATGAAAAAAAGGGCTACGACTTTTTCTACGCCAACTTTGAAACAAAAATAATAATCTCGCAACAGCTAAGAGAGGTGCATATGAAGGAAAATGTTGCCCGAACAGCAAAACTCTTTTTCCCCCTTATCAGCCAAAATCCCATAAAAATGAAAAAAGAGAGAAAAGCCTTATGAGAGTGAATAAAAGCATGAGAGTTGTACCTAATAAAAAAAAAAACACTTGTTCTTCCAAAAGTACCATCTTTAGGTATGGTAGATCCGGGGTAGTGGTACATAGGATGTGAAATCACTGCTCTAAATCCAACTGGCTTGGATTGTAGGGACCACTTTCCCGCTAACGGAGTTGTACCTGGATGGACCAATGAGAAACAAGAAAAACCCAAAAAGCCTTTAGCCTTCCCAAAAACCGAACTTCTAGCTCCCAAAAGTTGCTTGGTAATCTAACTTCGAAACCATGCACCAAAATCTCGCCGAAGCCGAAGAGAATTTTTGTGTGTAAATAAGGCAATGAAAAATAATAAATCTCATTGTTCGTGGGTAGATGTAATTTTCCCAATGAACTTCTCAAAAAATGCACTTAAACCCCTTGTCTGAGGACAGTGTCTGGTCATGAAGTAGTACCGCAAACGAAACTTTAAAATAGGTACAGATTGAATAAGGACAATCAAAATGCTACGTTTGGGGGAGTTGATAACACCAATTTTATGGCCGTTTATAGCCTTCATTGCGTTGTCAAAACTGCCATCTAAACTATTTTTCCTCTCAATTTTGTCATGTTTTTGCATAAAAGTAAAACTGCGCTACGCCCCTAACCTTTTTCCATCTTTTGTACAGATATTTCCTGTTTATACCCAAAGTCCGAAAAGGCTTTTCCCAGCCCATCTACAATGCATGCCTGTATTGACCCTTCTACTGGTCGCGCGTCATGCACGCTTACCCTTCGGCGACTGTTGTTCGATACGGCTGCAGCCCGAAACAGTCATGGCACGTGGGAAGGGTGGTCTGACGGGCCGTACGCCACTTACCCGACAGAGAGCTCTACCTGCCTCGACTATACAACCCGTTATGGCATGTCGTGTGATACGAGCCACTCATCGGAAGTGTCTGACCGCCAGTCACCCGATACGTTAGCAACCCAGCACACGACGATCATATGTGATGGGCGACACGCATGTGTAGATCATCCCTGAGGCCATGAAAGCATGTTCGATGAAGGACGCGTGGCCCCCAAGAACCGCAACCTCCACCAGTTGCTGCCTATAAATAGCAGCTACATGAATTTGATGGGACGGGTCGGAACTTCACGAAATATAGCTTTGGAAAGCACCTTGAGTTAGTGTGTCGGGAGATACAAGGTGAGTTCACCCCAGCCCGATAGGGATGGGAGTGGTTCACTTAGGACCCACCCCGGTAGCCACAATAGCCCGACACAACCAAGAAGGCCACCCAATGTGTCGGGTTCCTAGAAGGGCTCCTTCCCGAGATGGCCCGCCCCCTACGCCCGAGACAAGGAACCTGAGAACCTAAGTCATCCCTAACCTGACACGATATCGACCTCGATACGGACCACTCGTCACGGTGTGTCTCCCGAGAGGGTGGTACCCCGACACGACCGTATCAGGTAGAGACTTGACCGATACGCCTGCCTGTCATGTCCTATCACCCGACAGGGTTAGCCACCCGACACAGGCATATCGAGCAGAGCCCCTGTCCAGTATCAGGTTAGCAATACCTTAGGGGTCTGCTGTTGTATACGGACCTCCTACATCAAGGGGGTCGATACCTATCTTACTTTTTCAGCATTTATGTTCACATAATACACATTATAACTGAACCCCTTTTACACAATATTTATGCTTATAGAATTTGTGGAGTTTAATACCTGTTGTTATGTGGTTGGTTCCCTTTTATTGGATGATTTCTTATATAGAATATGAGTTCTAGCTTGTATGTTTAGATCATGTTTTGACTAGCTATCAAAATGTGATTCCCGTGTCAACTCCTCTGAGAGAAGGACGTTGTAACTATAGAGCTTGGTCCGATCTGGGAGTACAAGAGTACCCATGGTTGGAGCTGCTTCGGGTTGCTTTCCCACTCCAACCTATGTCCATTACCCTTGAGAGAGGGTGTTGGCATTTAGTTGGAGGTACCCTCTTTGAGATAAGGAGTGCAGGGTGTTTTCCGCTGCCACATGTTATTCCTATGTTTTCTTTCTTCGTGCCTGGCCTTGACAATAGTTTTATCTCCTTGGAAGCTGTGGCGCAAAACCCCTAAAAACTGCTAAAACCCTAAAACCATCATCCTCCTTGAAACTCCATTTGGAGATAGTTTTTCTTTACAATGTTCCCTTGTTGCGGTATATCTATCCTTTCTTGTCTGCATATCCTTGCCCATATGAAAGTTATCTCTATGCGCTTTCTTTAACACTTTGCTTGTATGTTTAGCTATCGTCTTGCGATGTTTGATCATCGATATCTCGAGAGAGTAATATCGCTTTTATCCGTGACGTGGAGCAGCATGAATGCATGAGAGTGTTGGATTGTTGGTGCTTTAACCCATATGTTTTGCCGTAAGGCTTTTGAGCTGTCTTCTCAAGAGAGAGATTTCTTTTAAGTCTGGTTCTTTCCTCATCTCGAGAGTGTGTGGAATGAGGCTTTGCATGGTTGCTTGTAATTTTGATATGTGCATTTAGGGAAGAGGGATATTATATTGGTTAAGGGAACATTTTAGTTAAGTGAACCCCGATTCGAGTTTTCCATTTTCTCATTATAGTTTGTTATCTTTTCTTTTCTTTCACCCTTTGTTTTTTTACTTCAGTTTGTCATTCCTTGGGGAACACCTTTTAATCCTCTTTTTCTACCGGAGTATAGAAGTGTTGATTCCGCATTCTTGGCACTACCAACCTCGTCCCGGTGTTTGACCCCGATCGCTACATCGGACCTCGTTATCGTTACGGGGGCCTGAGAGTCGGGTTATCTCTTTAAAAGTCTGACTACTTTAAATCCACTCCTTTTGGACGTGTGATTTGGTCCGGTCATAGTCCTCTAATATAATGATTATTTTTAAGATTCTCATTACATCAGAAGAAAACAAGAACATATATGGTCAAATCATAATAACTCTTCTTGAAATATGAAGAATCAGAAAATATGCATTACACATTTATACTCCCTCCACCATTTTCTATTTCTTCACTTATTTAAATAGGGAGGCTAATAACATAAAATCCTAGAAGCTAAACAAAGGCAAACAAAACAAAGATGAGATCCATTCTTAACATCCAACTAACAAACAAATGAACAATCTTTTACTTCACTTGCTTGACTACAAATAGCAATACAAAAGCCTCCTAAGGTCCAACACATGAGAACACAAGCAACATAAATCCCAAGGACATTATTTCCTACATTGGTACTATTCAAGACACCATGGAAAGTGGATAGAAGAAATTGACATTTTCTTTTATCTAAAGAGAGAAACTATATATACGTATATATGTATGTATGTATGTATGTATGTATGTATGTATGTATGTATGTATGTATATATGGGCTCATCTTTAATACCGCTACGGGTAGCTACTCGCACACCCATCCTATTACTTTATTTTATTTTATTTTTTGCAATTGTAGAAGAGCATTTTATCTAGCTCCCCAAAAAATTTCATCCAAAAATAATATCATTTTCCCTACCAAAATCAAAAAATATTTCCATATATTTACTGAATGTATATTTTCTGCATAGTTACTTTTTTAGTCATACTGTTACTTTTTTATCAATACAATTACTCTTTTGATCTTAGAGTTACTTTTGTGTAACATATAGTTACACTTTTGGATGTGTGGGTAGCAAAAAATCAGGCTACCCACGCGGGCAACGAATAAATCCCCATATATATATATATATATATATATATATATATATATATATATATATATATATATATATATATATATATATAGAGAGAGAGAGAGAGAGCTAGGCTAAAATACACTCGAGTGTAAAGATCGCATGCTACACTCAAGTTTTTTTTGCATATTAAGACTATTGTTTTGCAAAATGTAAACCAATGATCTTCACCGTCATACTATAACTAGACTGCACACAAATTTTGAGCCCATTTGGATGAGTGTAAGTCACTCATCCAAGGGAAATAAAATCAACACGCGAAACTAATTTGAAATGCATAATTTTTGTTGTCTTCATTACATGAGTTATAAATGTCCAAATGTGCTCAAATTTTGCGTATGAGCTATTCACAAGATGTTTAAGAAGATCAATAGATTATATTTTTGAAAAAAATATTACATCAAGAAAAATTACTTGAGTGTATTCTTCTCTGAATACACTCGAGTGTATTCTAGCCTGACTCTCTCTCTCTCTATATATATATATATATATGTATATATATACATGTATATATATATGTATATATATATATATATATATATATATATATATATATATATATATATATATATATATATATATATATATATATGTTCATCACCTAACAAGGTGACCATGATTACTAAATAGTGGAGACATAAGGAAACTCAGACAACTTAGAGGGAACCTGACTAATTTAACCATTATGATATCGCATTGAGAACTCCAAATTCCAATGCTAGAAACCATAAATAATCCCTCTAGGAACTCCATCGGGGTTCATGGGAACTGCTTTGAGTTGTAAAACTTGTCAACTCAAGCACAATACAATGAAGTAGAGCACCAACTCAAGAACAACACTCACAACTTTTCGTAGTAGCTACCATCTTGACCTGAGTTCATGTACAAGAGCTTACAAAAGTTTAGAAAACTCAAGGAAAACAAGATTGAGTTTCTTTTAACTTAAACCAGGTGGAAGCACAAACCTTCCTGAGTTTCAGGGAACTCTGAGTTTAACAGCCAAACACATAACCCAATCAAAGACAACTATGATGAGTTCAAGGGTCAAAGATCAAAAAACACTCTGAGATGTGCAAACTCTCATACCATGTACATAAAACCATAACTTGTCCATGTATGCAAGCCCAAGAGATACATATACTATGCTCACAATCATCAACAAAAAAAACACACACAATATATATATATATATATATATATATATATGCATATATATAGTTATCTCTTTTTGTAACAGTATACTCATAATATTCTCAACATGTCATAGAATTAGGTTTTTATCCTACTATGCCAAACCCTATCCAACTCAAGGTTTGTCACCCTGAACGTCTTATACATTAAATGTCTGATTATATATCAATTCATTTGGGAATTTTACATTATTGATAAAAATCCTATAATTACTTAATTACAAGAACATGCATAAGTCATGATTTTAAATTACAAAACATTGTATTATCATAGAAAAGCAATAAAGATCATACAGAGCAAGTTTAGAAGGTGAACCTTGACATGTTTAACAATTAGACCCTCATAAATAATTTTCCCTTAAATTTATTGAGAGGTAAGAAGATCACTTTAAATCTTATAGAAGAATATTGATCCAAATATGAACTTCTTCAAGCAATCCTTCTCAATTGACTAGACTTGTTGTAGAAAAAACAGCCTCTATAGTTTGTATCTAGCTCTTGAACACTTTCCATCATGGTGAATATTAAGGTGGGATACCGCAATATAAGCACTTGAGATGTAATAATCATCCACGGCCAACAACAACGGAAACACTAGCCACACTACAATTCAGGTAAAGAACAAGAACTGGTGGTTCAACACTTCCACCACTACCACTAACTTGTACTTTTGTAGGTACAACATCCTCAACCACGTTCACCTTACCACATGAAAAATCAAAATATGCTTAATCTCATCCAAAATATCCTTCTTGACTTCTTCATCTATCCTTATCAACATCAAGTCTCTCTATACTATTTAGGAAGCTTCCAAACAAGTCACAAACTTCATGTGAGATTCTAAAATTGTTGTTCTCTCTAACATCTCAACTATCATATTATCCTCAAAATGCATGTTCTTCTCTTTATTGTCATTTCCAATTGAGGAAAAAACCTCAAAAACTTAGAAACATGCATCTCGTGCTCATCCACTAATATATCAAATTTCCTATCAAAACTAGGGAAGGAATTAAGTTTTGATCTTCCTATTTCAATATGTCCATGACAAAGATGGACCTGGTTTAATTTCCTCTTCTTTGGACCATTACTAACTTGCACTCCATCTTATTAGTTTGTGAACATTAAGGATTATGTCTTACTTAATAATCTTTATAAAACAAAAGATTCTCTCTATATCCTTCATCTACATATCATCCAATATGGGGTCAACACTTCCCACAAAATAAGTAACTCCCAAAAGGAGAGGACACTCATAGATCTTCCAAACATATCTTCCTTTGACATAGGTAGGAAACATGGAAGCTATTTATGTTCGGTTTTATGGCCTCAAAGTACACAGTGGAAACAAAACTTTTACTGGCCATTAACCCATAACAGGAGATCGCATCAACGACTATGTAATGGGAAGGATGGTTTAAGCAAGATATACCTGGTCTTGGGGCTTGCCCAGTGACAACACCTCGTAGTCATGTGTGGTCTTCAATGCCATGTCTTAGATGGTGTCTTTGTAGCTCCTAGTCTTTGCAACTGACTCTTGCCTCCACCACAGACTGTGGATGACGTGTTGTCCTGAGCAGAAGACATCTCCCATATCTGTCGATAGCCCACACGAACCACCTAGAACTCGTGCCATTCTTGAATAACCGGCAGGAAGGAGACAACCCTCCTATTGGTGTACTAGCACCAACCTTCTCTTGTAAACTCAGACTGATTTTCTGCAATTATCTTTCCCTCGATGTGCCTCCCTAGTCGAGTAGCACTTTCTCTGGCTCTCTCATTTACCAGAACCAGAGAGGACAATAAGTTTCTAGAGCAACTAATATTCTGAGTTTTGTGTTTTTAGAAGCCCCCATTACCCCTCTATTTATAGTAGAGGGCAGGGTCAGGGTTCCCAGTCTGTTCGGGAGTAGAAGGATCTAGAAATTCCATGAATATGTTGTACTGCGGCAGGCGAACCGATCAATTCACAACTGAGATGATTGTTTGGACATGTGAGTCGATTGGTTCATAACTGAACTGGTCATTTGGGCAGGTGAGCCGATCGTTTCACCCAGTGAATTGGTCATGTTACTTCCCAGACTTGCTTGTAATTGACTTTCCTCAATCGTTTCCAATTAATGCAAAGATTAATCCTTATTACAATCGAATTGAACAAGTGAAACATGAATGTTTTCTTCCAACTGGGGAAATCCTTATTTCCTCAGTTGGCAGGACTGTGAACTGCCCGGTTCACCAAGTGAACTGGTCAATTGGCTCATAAGGATGAACCGGTCGGTTGACAGTCTTGACATTTCCAATACAGTCTCCAATCTACTTGAAACTCTAACCAGCTAGTTCAATACTCAAACTTGATAGAACTGAGTCCAGTCCGTCAATTGTATGTTTACTTGAGTACCTAAACACCTTTAATCTCACTCTAAACATCATCCATGGACAATTTCCTCTTCTAAGGGTATCCTATGTGTGACACCATGCAGGTTCCAATTTACATTGGCAGTGAATGTTCATAACAACTTATGACATCACAAGCAATGAGCGGAATCTAGTAACTCATCATTGCTACCCAAGTAACTTAGAGAGTTGGAGAACAACTTCAACCTACAATCTATGATTAGTGTTACCGTGATCATATAGTTCCTTTGTCTCTGACATCCTAATTGAACTCGAGGCATGGAATGTCATCCTCTTCAACATTCAATCCATGTTCCTTGACCTAGAGCAAACTATTTGAGATGCATGTGAATTCACATATCATATATTGAATCGCATGAGTTGTCCATACAATTCTCAGTCACGCTTATCAAGGGGCCCTAGATGTCATACTCCTTGAAGGAGGGATAAATCCCATATTTATCACTCACAACCAAGTCCCCATGTGTTAAAGTCGCCCAATCATCACCGTTATAACATCCCATGTTTTAGGACTGCATTTGATGATGTCAAAATGTACCCAATCACATGTGATGAGTGCAGTGATTTCAGGTCTAAGAACCACAATCATGACCATCACTAGGAGAGATGATTGTGACTACCATTCCATGATATCCATGTATCACTCTCACAGTAGGTGTGTCTGATATACTATTTTATGACATATATATGTGTGCTTGACTTGATATCACATATCATGGCTAATGATACTCTGTCATCAGTCAACACACACTCTAGTCTTATGAATTACTGTTGTCTATTTTTCTTCCACAGTAATATTCAACTAGGGACATAACAAGAATGTATGTACTCTTATCATACATATGGTCTCCTTGTTCAGGTCCTTAACCTGAAGACATATGTCATCAAGTCACATCATTCTTTAGACATCTATCATGTATGTGTCATAATCTCATGAGTGAGACAAACATAATAGACATAATTACCTTTATCATTATCAAATCAAGTATCATATGCCTCATTGCAATCATCGTATGATTGGCTCTTTGGGCATACTATACCAACATACTCTCACTTGCACTTAGAACCAATCACCCATGAATCAAATTCCAACTGATCTTAACAAATCATCATGTTTCTATTGAACAAGTACTTTTATAGCAGGTAAGCAACATTTGCTTCAAGTCGGTATATTACATGTTTCACATCCCCTCACTATATGACAACTCGTATGAGATGGAAGTGTCATAGTATGCTATCTAAAATTCCTTTGCCTAACCAATATCTCCATTGTTGTCACATTATTACTACTAAGTCACCAATGGTCAGAACCTCCCATAAGTTCATCAATATGAACCTCTAGATGCATACAATATCCTTTACAATGTTTGTAACACTAAGGTGCTCAACTTCTTATTTTAGAATTAATCAATTATTTTATGTTGGAACATTTCCAACTAATAACTTTTATTCTAAGGTCAAACACAACTTTTTCATTTCGGAAGCTTGCATCGATGTAACTCTTTACACCCAACTCTTCCTTATTACCATAAATAAAGAACTAATCCTTTTAGTACTTCACAAGTACACAAAGGTGTCCTTCATGATATTCCAATAACTCTTACTAGAGTTCGACCTATATCCATTCATCATGTCCAATACATACAAGATAACTAGATATTTATATTATCTTGTCATACAAGATGATGATTCCATATCTTCTTATCATGTCCAATACAGACAAGATGATGAGTTCGTATATTCTTGTCATGTCCAATACATATAAGATAACTAGTTCATATTTTTTGTCATGCCCAATACATACAAGATAACACGATGAGTTCATACATGATAGATCTAATTATGAATACATATGGCATCTATCCATGTGTTCCTTATTCTTCATAAGCATTGGGACACTTGGCTCTTCGAACATGGACAAGTTCTCTCTCACCATGCTGTACTCATTCAGCATCTAGCCAAATTATGTTCTATTTCCTAAGACAAGAAGCCCTCTTGATCTATCTCTATATATCTTGATTCCTATCACATAGGAAGCTTCTCTAAAAACCCTTTAGAATGCACTTCGTTGCCAAATTTTGTAGTATAAGGATGATACTCCCATCAATATGTGGAATATATATCTGCTCCCACTAAATTATTGTACTCACACATTACATCTTTATTATGACTCAAATTAAACTCTTTGACTATCTTGTCAAATTGAAGATCTAGTACTGAGGTTCTTGCTTTAATCCAAAGATTGATCTATGCAGCTTTATAAACTTTGTCTGCATTATTGGATTTATAAAACCTTTAGGTTGTGTTACATACACAATCTGCACAATATTCCATTTAAGGAATGTGGTTTTAACATCAATATGCCAAATCTCATAGTCATATTATGCTACAATGGCAAGCATTATCCAGATGGATTTATCCATGGTAACTACTGAAAAGATTTCACCATGTTCAACACCTTGAACTTGTTAGAAACTCTTTTCAACCAACTTACCCTCCATGTCAGACTTCTTCTGAAAGACCCAAACGTACCCTATGGGTTTTAACCCTTCAGATGGATCAACCAAGGTCATACTTTGTTGATGTACATGGACTCCATCTTGGATTTCATGTCTTCAAGGCATATGTTAGTTTCAGGCTCTCATTATCTTCTAGGTAGACTGTTGACTCATCATATGATCAACTCATTGCCTTCTTGTCCATAAGATATCATATATCATTCAAGCTCTAGGTGTGTTCTACCAAAACTATGAGTTCTGTGTGTTACTTAAGGAACTTTGAGATTCCATAACATTTTTTGATTCTCTTTATTCCCAGTATAAGGCATGTGACTAAAAGGAAATTTGAAGATTTAGCTAGTAATCACACTTTGACTCAACAAAGTGTGATTCCTTCCTTTTGATACACTTCTCATGATACACTATCATTGTGTTTTAGATGGAATCCATCATGATACATTATTATGATCTTCTAGAAGGTTCTCAAACTATTGGTTCAAAGTATCTCCAAATCGATCATATTGAAATTTAGTACTTATACCAAGATAATTATGTACTTCTTATGATATTTTTGAACACTTCAAGAGATTCATGTTTGTATTTCACAAACTATCATATCTACTGAGGTCATCAGTAAATACATTAAAGTACTAGTGATTACCTTTAACATTTATTCTAAAAGGTCCATATACATCAATGTGTATAATCCTTAATAGAATAATCATCTTCCCACTACATCTAGTGAAGAACCTTTGTCATATTGCATAATGAATGAGATTAGTGTGTCTCTGTTGGTTCAACAACCATAAGAGTCTAGATATCCATCATATGGATTCCAGAAGGTTCTATCCCATTTATGAGCTCTAGATGACATCTCTATAGGCATTCAAGTTTGAGTTATCATATCATTCATTACATGTGTCACACACATTTGTCTCTTTAACTATCAAGTATAGCTAGTGAGACTTAGGCATTTCCATCATAGATCATATCTTTAAAATGAAACATCAGTCCATAACACTGTTGTCCATACAAGATGTATGATGGTTTTCATTGATTGTAGGTATATAATAACAATTCACTAATTCTATTACATTCCTATAAATGTCATAATGTAATTGTAATGGAAGGAACTCTTGCTCTGCATAGTTTCTAGCTTACTTCCTCTTAGGTCCTGAAGTAGATATATCTATCTCTATCATCTTCCCGAGATCCTCTATAAAGAGGTTATTTCCCTTTCCTACTTACCCATCTCCATATCTTGAGTGATGAAGACTTAGACCTTATCTTGGCTTCAGAACATTTCTTTACCTTGCTTTAGTCTATGGACTTCACTCTATTGAACATTATCATAGGTTTTGTTCTTTCTTCATTCATGCTTTGGCATCAACATGCCAAGCACTTCAGACTGTGGTTTGGCCAAGTTTCTCAACATTTGATAAACTGGCTATATGATTCACACAACGATTTGTAGAGTCATATGTTTGGTCAACTCTTGACCTATAATAAATCATGGTTAATATATATGCACAATCATATTGAGCATATAATATTATACTTGATCTCCATCTGTCTGATTATACTCAAACATTGCTTTGATGACATTATACCTTTCACGCTTTAGATCATTCTTAAGATGTATAACCATCTCATGAATGTCCATGCTTTAAGATATTTATGCAAATCATAGTTCATATAGCTCATCATAAGGTTCTTGATGTCTTAGGAATCATTGGCATACTTCAAGTAAGTATCCAATTTTAGCCTTAGGCACACTTGGAGTGGTCCAACTGGCTATGGTCTTTCAAGGACCATTGGAAACTCTTCTCAAAGGTCTCAAACCAGATTTGAAGTTTATCCCATTTATGAACTTATCGCAACGATAATGTAATTGTGTTTTTCATTTGGATTCTACAAAAGATTTTTTCAACATTTCAAAACATTTTATATTTTTTGATTTGATAAAGTTGATGATATTAATTAGGTATTTAATTAATTATCACTCCCACTTTTTTTGTTCAAATTGATCACCCTCATGTATCAATTTGGAAGATTGCAACATACAACCTTCTAGTGGCCAAGATCCATATTTCATCAAATTATGAGTCAGCTTTGGCTAATTGCCCATAACTTGACTATTTAGGTAGGCCATCATGCCAATTGCTTCATATACAACTCTTGGATAGGTGAAATGTGCAACTCTTTGCATGATCATATGCATGCCTCTGGAGCTTAGACTCTCTAAGAATCACCAGTTAAGTCTGACCCAAAAGCTGACACGATAAACATGCACCCTGCTTTGGCAGAACCTACATGTCTACCATCACACTTCCATGAGATGGACCGTGCACCATGCTTTGGTGTAACCTACACTTGGTTGATCTTCCTCTTATGGAAGGCATCTTAGACTTTAATACTTTATTTGAGGGATTTATATAAGTACATATACATATCCAATTAAAACATTATTATAGTATAAATCATATACATGCTATAACTACAACGAGAAAAAATTCAATATCAATAAAAGCGATGATTATGGCCATCTTATTGTAATTCCTTGGAGCCACAAGGAATTATGATCATCTAAGGTCTACATCATACGCAACCTGTTGTTGATGAAGATATTTGTGCTTGAACCATTATGGGTTGATCAACTCATCCTATGACATGATCGGCTCACCTCCTGGTCAGTTGGTTGGTCGGTCTATCCTATGATGTCTGGACACCTCCAACAAGTGGATGGGACATTAGCCAATTGGTCCAGCTCCTTCATAATCCTCCTTGGTCCTCCAGGAGGTCGTCTCATCTGGTGCTGAGCGTCTTCTTCTTCGATGTAATAGAAAAAAAAACTATCCTACTTTTACATAATCTTTGGGAAACCTCGAGTTACATTTGAGGGGAGAAAAGGTAGATGAGAAAGGATCTCAAGTTATCTCAAGTTACATGTGGAATAGAAGGTAGAGGCTCAGTATACAAACTGAGATGAAAACAACCATAACCAACCAACCACACATAGGTTTCATAGGCCATAACCATGCTACACATCCACCATCAAAACTGTTTTAGGGTGACGCATATCAATTGCATATACACCATATCATATATGTATATTAGTTTGTGGTCACATGTGGTATTTAGTTGGATATGCACATTAGTCATTTTAAATACCTTCCTTGACCTAGAGCAAACTGTCTGAGATGCATGTGAATTTACATATCATATAATGAATCATATCTGTATGGCCATACAATTCTTAGTCTCTCTTATCAAGGGGCCCTGGATATCATATTGCTTGTAGGAGGAACAAATCCCATATCTATCACTCACAGTCAAGTCCCCATGTGTCAAAGTCACCCAATCATCACCGTTATAACAACCCATGTTCTAGGACTACATTTGATGATGTCAATGTGTACCCAATCACATGTAATGAGTGTAGCAATATCAGGACTAAGAACCACAATCACCACCATCTCTATGAGAGATGATTGTGACTACCATTCCATGGTATCCATGTATCATTCTCATGATGGGTATGTCTGATATACTATTTTCTAACATATATCTATGTGTTGGACATGATATCACATATCATTACTAATGAGACTCTGTCTTCACTCAACACATACTCTAGTCTTATGTATTACTATTGTCTATTTTTCTTCCACAGTATTATCTGACTAGGGACATAACAAGAATGTATGTACTCTTATCAAACATATGGTCTCATTATTCAGGTCCTTAACCTGAAGACATATGTCATCGAGTCACATCATTCTTTAGACATCTATCATGTATGTGTCATCATCTCATGAGTGAGACAAACATAATATACAAAATTACCTTTATCATTATCAAATCAAGTATCATATGTCTCATTACTATTATCATATGATAGGCTCTCTAGGCATACTATACCTACAATTGAAACTAACAAATCATCCACTATCATCTTAGGGATCATCATCAAAGTGTAATATGGACGCACATGACCATGTTGTTGGCTTATACTTTAAGTTTCTCTTCTATAAGATATGTCCATAATAAAAAAAAGACAACATCATTTGGTTGTATAACATTACAACTCAGATCCATAGAAACAATTATAACACCAACTACTTGACACCACCAGTAAAAAGTATGACCTATTTCATCCTCATCCTCCTAATGACTCCAAATCAACTCCTGAGTCATTAATGTCTCTGGAAACTCCCTAAAAAATTGCTATGATACCAAGCTATATTGGCAACTCGTAATAACCAGCCACACCCTAATTGTTAGTGACGATACTAGGGTTTGTTACAAGAATTAATGCCAAAACTCAAATTTCATTGATAAACAATATAAATTATCAACAAAATATGAGAATAATAAATCAACTAAGTTTAATATATTATAGTAAAGATAAACTTGATACTCTATTTCAAAATTTTTCATATCATTATCAAATGAATAGCACATGGTTTAAGAAAATCCTTCTTAGGATTAACAAGTTTGAAATTATAGATACAATAAAGAACTCCTTTATATTGAAATTGCCACAAAGAAAAAATACACATGTTAAAACATTACAATTTCACAACTTATGCATTCAAAGTGATTATATGTATTATATTATGCCTCAAAAGGAATAACCAACCTTACATATCACAATATAGTACCCTACATGTGCATGAACAATGGATTTACAACCTCTTTTTCCCAATCTATATGGAATAATACCTGCCACACAAGGTTGTAACTAAACAAATTCAACATTTTCACATTGTCACAAAGCTTAACATTTACTAAACATGGATGTATAATTTGTGTTCAGTCTTTGTTAAACACAATGTTCATTGTCATAACCAAATAGATGTAGTATCATCATTTTCTCTATCTTCCAAAGCATATGGTTGATATGTGATGGTAGCCTAGCGTGACATGTGGTATAAGAGACAAGAGAGGTCCCCAATACTCCCCTTGAAGGGAATGGGAGTCAAAATTTTATTGTTTTTGTATGAAGCTAACTCACTATAGATCACGCCATAAGCTAAAAGCCATATAGAGAATAAGTTTCAGGTTCGTGGAAGTTGGACATTGTGCCATGGCTTTTGCTACATCACACAACACATAAAAATATAGAAAATATATGAATCTAATGCTTCTCTTACTTTCTCATGGAAAGAGTAAACATAAACAACATCTTCACAATATGGTTTCTCAAGAAAAATTGAAAACTTTAACCTTTTAATCATTTAGGATGCTTTTTACATGATTAGGATGCCTAAAAAACAAAATATGGTTGTAATTAAACACACATCTCTTCTCCGTTCCAATTAATAACTATAGGGTAGGGAATATGTATTTTTAGAAAATTATAGCACAAAATCTATTGAAAAGCCTCATTGTGGGTAGATTCAGCCTTGAAACACCCCTTCCAGTCATGGAAAAATGAGATTAAGGGTAGCAAACAGAAGAATAAGTTTTGGAACTTTGTTCTTACATCAAAGACAAACCAGATAGCAAGGTGAAAAGGAGAAATAATATGATAATCATGGAATACAACAAACTAATAAGGGGTCATTGATGTAGTTAAATAATCAAAAACTACTAAACAAGAATAGAAAACCCAAGCTTTAGCCTCAAATGCCTCTAGTTGCACAAAATTTCAGAGCATGCCTCCAACAGTGAGAAAATGAAATTACACAAAATGAAATAAAATTTTTGTGATATAGATCTTAAATAATTGTCTAATAAGATAATCTACTTAGATGATCTCACATAAACTCAATCGGTTTCATAGCCCAATGTGCTAGTACTGGTCAAAGTAAAGCAACTAACAATATCTATTTATGTTAGTGGTCCAAACTCCTCATTTCATTTCAGATAAACTTGACCAATTGATTTTTCCAAAGCAGCAATCATCTTGTAAAGTACCAAAGTAGGGAAATGAAAAAAATACACTTGGGGTCAAGGAAACTTGATTGACTTTTCCTGAAATTGACTGAGTCATTCACTACACAACTTTTCCAATGTTAGCTAAACTCTGGTTGAGTTACCAAAATTTTTGACGATCTATGCTTCATAAAATTAGATGGATTTCCCTTAACTTGGATGAGTTCATGCACAAATGTGGCCACATTGATTCTGAATTTTGGTTGATTCTAACACCATTACTCTAATCAATTGTGTATCAACTTGGTTGATTGTTTTACACCAACTTGTTTGAGTTCAATGTCATACTCACCAACATAAATAGAAATTTCAAATTTTCATAATAAATTATACCTAACCCAATTAGATTATCCAATCATATTATTAGAATAAAGAGAAAGAAGTTGTGATATAATTACAACAAACAAGAGTCGAACACATGTCACATAAATTATTCTCTATATTTGATTTAAAATTATGCATTTTTGTCATCTTAGGTTATGCTTATAACAAATACGTTCAAAACATACATTAAAAATATCACTACACATAGCTAAATTAGATCTTGGGGTTTTATAGTTGTTTGACATGATTATGTTAGTTCACTACCTAATTTTTGGTTTTCCATTTTCTTCATGCATTCACATCCACCTTACCACACATATTATGGTTAAACATTATCACTTGCATTCCATCTTGGAATAAGATGTTTCGATTAACTTACATGTGAAGTGAATAGGCTAAGATAGAAGATAAATATATGGTTCTATGTTAACCTAAGCTTGGGTCATTACAATCACTGATCCTAGTACTACTATGTACTAAGTACGCTCATCCTATAGTACCTAGTAATGGTCTTTTCCAAAAAGAGGTTCATCTTTTGGATATAGGTAGTCCATTCTCCCGACTAAGAACATTTTATCCAAGTATTAAAATCTATTTAGGTTATACCCTTCCCAACTTAGAGTATTTACCTCATCGATGATCAACAACAAGGCATCCTAATTTCTTTACCATTTTAGGTCATACCTAGAATGGACCAGATACTCTCAATTTTCCTTTCACAGTGTCTCAATCTTTCCTAAACCACAAAGCATTTTCCTCATGTCTATCTCACACAAATGAAGACAATGATGTCCCTTTTCCATGTGGTCCCACCTATTGGATGGGAACTAGCACTGATTCTGTATGTAAATTTTGGGTTCATAAGTTGAGGATCTATTATCATTTTTGGAATAATGACTAGCCTCACAGAACACCAGTAGCCTCTTCAACACACTTTGTACTCACTCACATGCAACATAAGAACAACTTCGGACTGATTATCCATCATAGAAATAATCCAAGATGGGCCTACTTAACCTAGAGTACCTATTGGTGGGATACCTAAATACCATTCCTTCTAAAATCTTTCAATGTAAGGCCTCAACATTGGTACGGTATTATCATAAATTGTGACCATTTCTTAACTTGCGAGTTACATCCTTTCTAAGGGGTCGTGCTAGTATACTTAATATTTTTCCAATTTTATTGGATCTATCCAATGTAAAATCCAAATTTCCAGGTCACCTGATAAATATGATCTTTTCCGTGTGAGGCCAAACTAGATTGACTATAGAGGAAGTATTTGTGTCTTCTGAATCATTGGACCAATCTGAACCCATTCAGTGACACCAAACACATTAAGAGAAAAATGATAAATTAACTAGACATATATGTAAATTAAGTTTTTTGTAAAATCAATATGTTATGTATATGATGGAAAAAACAAAATTCAAATTTGAAGGTCTAATGAGGTTTATATAGAAAGCTACACATTAATAAAAAAAGAGCTATGAGTTATTTTTATATAATAAATGATGTAACTTTGATGATCCAAGTTTGTATTTATATTCTTTAAATATATATAAACCTGTGAGTGAAGACATTGGTATATTGTTTTAGTAGAAAATTTATTAAAGAAACATAAATCTTAGTTGTTAGTTTTCAATGAAATCAAATAATTTGATAGATCGTAAATGAATTATTAATCAACTTTGAGGATGACTGTGCAAACAATATTGAACCCATAATAAGAATGATAATATTAACGTTTATTAACATATATAGAAACTATTTAAGACCAATGTTGATGATGATATGATTATATTTTTGAAAGATTTGGAGTAAATTTTTTACTTAGTTGGGAAATGGCATTTCTAATATTACTTAGGTAAAACTAATTTGTTAGGTTAGGTTTATCACAAAATGTAGCAAGGATATTGGAGGATATTTTCTGAGTTAAAAAATGGTCAAAGCTAGAAATATTATCATGTTAGATTTTTGTAATATTTGAATAAATGTATCAGATTATGGGTTGTGCTATATATTTTAGGCATCCCATCAAAGTAGAAGAAGAGGACAATCAACATTGAAATTTCTTATTTTTATAGACTTTAACTTTCTAAATAGTTGCTCAAATTGGACCCCTATTTATGTAGGGAATATAAATTAAGAAAGTGGCTTGATTAGGTGTTCTCATCAATCTTAAAATACAATATTCACTTCCACAAAACCTTGATCTCAAGTGAGTTTTGATTGGGTTGGGGTATATAATAACACATAGAGAGCATCCCTAGGATTTTAAGTTAATGCTTGAGTCTTACAAAGAAATTTGAGAGAGATAAGAAACAAACAAGAAGATGGAGAGGAAACCACCAGGAAAAAAGAAACATAAGATCTCACAACATGAGAAATAAAGGAGACTAACAAGGGGCTTTCATGACACTCTATGTACCCTTGCCGCATAAAAAGGTTGAAGTGTTACAAACTAGTGAGTGTGACTAAGGTCCAGTCTATAGGTCATCAGTTGATTCGCTTCAATGATGCATTGTTTAAGGCATAAAATATATGCACCATCTACGTATCTTTCTCAACCATGCAAGAAAGGTGGAAAGGCTTGATCCAGTCTTGGTGCACCATTTTAGGATGTGGGATTGAAGGTGAAAGAGCCATCTTGACTAATAATAAGGAAAGATGAAAACACACCTTTTTTATTGATCAAATCTTTGATAAAACCTAGAAAATACTTTTATTGTGAAAATAAAGTGTGTAAGAACTTGTAAGAATGAATGAGATGAAAACAACAAAAGAGAGGTATCATACTGTGATACATATAAAAATATATTATTTGGAGGGATTTCTTATATATGATATATTTTTGTCAATGATATAAGTGATCAATTTGATGTTGCACTCAAATAATCATTAAATTATATGTATGGAAGGTAAAAGGAACTAATATTTCACTATTTGTATGTTTGGGGTAAGGTTACATTATATGAAGATGATGTTAGTGTTTTTCATTAAATATTTTATTAATATATGATGGTCCGCACAGGAGGCCGTGATGGAAGCGGCATGGGTGGCCAGAAAACCCCTTCCTAGCAAGGTGGACGCCACTCCCGGCCAAATGGGACTAGGTCAGGGTCGCTGCTATTGAAAAGGAATGGGCGAACGTATGCAAACAACCAGTGGGAGATGTCAACACCAGACTCTCACCAATAGAGATTACCACAGATGATGACACCATCATTATCCCCCAGGCGGAGGTTGATGAAAACACTGCTCAATGGAGGAACACGGTGTCGAGATATATGATTGGTTTTAGACCTCACATCCCCACGCTTCAAGACCACCTCAACCAGATGTGGAAACTAGCAGGCCCAATCAAAATATTCAGGAGGTCTAATGGTTGTTTCGTCATCCGGTTCCAGTCAGAGCAAGACATGAACACAACGATTGAGGGTGGCACGTGGATGATCAAAGGAAAACTGATGCTACTCAAGTTATGGGAGAAGGGTGAGCCGCTTGAGCAAGAAAATCTCATGTTAGAACCAGTATGGGTGAAACTTCATAATCTTCCACTGGAACTCTGGTTGGAGCGGATGTTGGAGAAAATCACTTCATTCCTCGGCAAACCTCAATGCCAAGATAGACAAACAAAAGCCAGAGTGAGGGTCGAGTCAACGTCGTAATGAATGCTTCGTCAGGCTTCCCCAACAGTGTAAAGCTGCAGACTGACAAAGGTCACCCCTATGAAGTCCATGTGGATTATGAGTGGCTCCCGGAGTGCTGCCCTCACTGTGACATGTTAGGACATGATAAATCCTTGTACAAACCAAGGGTGCAGGAAACTACGATAGAGAGCATTAGTGTTGCGGATGCGGAATCCACTGGTGGGTCCTCGATCTCAGTTCCTGTTAGTCAAAATGCCCAACAGAGCCAAGTCCCAGAGACGCCTCTAGAAAAAACATAACAACAGACTTCTAACACAGGCTCGAATGAGGTGGGGAACCAACAAAATCCTCCTGCAATGGACTAACACGGGGGGATGATGAAGGTTTCATTCAACACAAAAGAACAACAAGCCTGCAAACTAAAAGAAGAACCAGGAGTCAAAACCAAAAGACAAAGGAGAGAAATGACAACTGATTTCAACCATTGGAACCAAATGAAGGAACTGATGCTTCAGTGGGAGGCAGTGCTCGCACCCCCCTCCCCCTAATGGTTGATTTACCAACCATTGTTTCCTGGAATGCCAGGGGCTTGTCCCAGAAGGATAAGCTTGACAGGGTCCGGGTAGAGTTCAAGAGAGCTAGAGCAGATATAGACCTCTTGGCTGAAGTAAAATTCAAAAATAAGAAAGCCAGAAAACTCCTTGTGAGGCAATGGCCTGACTGCAAATGGATTGTGAATGTTGCTAGCTGCAATAAGCTTCGCATCCTGATCTTGTGGGAGAATCAAGAATACATTGTCATAGTCCTTCACCAATCCAGGCAACACTTACATTTCATGTTGAGTGTCAGAGGTAAAGCCTTAAACATCATTGCAGTGTACGCTGAAAATGATGACAATAAGAGATGTAATCTTTGGGATGACCTGCACTACCTCAAGAATATAGGACAAGAGAACTGGTTCATTCTTGGTGACTTCAAAGTAGTCCGCCTCAATGCTGAAAGAATGGGAAGATCAACTCCTTCTGCCCGCTCAATGGCTGATTTTAATCTAGCCATCTCCGATACTGAGATGGTGGAAATCCCAGCAAAGGGGTCCTTCTTTACCTAGAATAACCAACAAGTGGGAGCAGACAATATGAGATGCAAGCTTGATAGAGCCTCTGTCAATTACCCGCTTTCTCTAATTTCACTAACATGTGGCTGGAGGTTCTCCCCACAATGTATAGTGATCATCACATTCTAGTGCTACACCTGGATGAGGAGAAAAAGAGACAGAAATACCCTACTAAATACTTCAATGCGTAGGCGGATCTACCTGGCTTTGAGGAGACTGTAAACAAGGCCTATACAACTGAGGTTAAAGGGAATCCTATGTACGGATTGTGCCAAAAACTCAAAACAACTAAAAGGGCTCTACAAACGTGGAATTGGGAGTGGTTGGGAGATATCACTGACTCTGAAAAAAATAAAGAAAAGGAGGCCATTAGTGCTGTTATAGCCTCAGACCTGAATCCTAGTGATAAAATGTTATGGGAAATAGCAAAATAGAAAAAGAAGGAAGCTCCTGAAGCCAAAAACATTGAAGAGTCAAATATCCGGCAAAAATCTAGGATATAGTGTCTGAAACATGGTGACTCAAATACCAGTTTCTTCTATGCTACAATGAAAACCAGAAGGAGTAGGAATCAAATAAAAACTCTACAGTGGGATGGGGTGAATCGCAGAGATGAAGAAGATATCAAACAATGCTTCTATGAGCATTTCAACAATCTGTTCAACTCCGAAGTTGGACCTAGAAGACAAGAGGTAAAGTGGAGAAACATAAAGAAGATTTCAGCAAAGCAAAAAGAGGCCATGTGTAAACTGGTCACAGATGATGAAATCTACAACACTGTGAAAGGATTCAGTGATGACAAGGCCCCGGGGCCTGATGGATTTAACGCCCATTTTTTCAAGAAAACTTGGGGTTTGATTGGTCCTGACTTTTGCCAAGCCATTATTAAAGATTTTGTCTACAAAGGGAAGCTACTAAAAGAGGCAAATAAGACATTTATCTCCTTGATTCCAAAAATAAGTTATCCTGAAAAGCCTGGTGACTGGAGGCCCATATCTCTATGTAATGTGGTTTCCAAGATAATAGCCAAAATTCTTGCAAATCATATTAAAGATGTAATGCCAGACATCATTAGCCTTAATCAATTAGCCTTAGTGAAGGGAAGAAGAATCTCTGATGCCATTCTGCTCGCAAAGGAAGTCATTCAGGACTTTAAGACTTGTAAAGAAAAGAAATTATATCTTAAAGCGGATCTCAATAAAGCATATGACACGATTGATAGGATGTATATCCTTAACATCATGAGAGTGATGGAGTTTCCTAAATGCTGGATTAACTGGGTCAAGGAGTGTTTATTTACTTCTTCTTTCCAGGTCTTGGTAAATGGATCTCCTACTGAAATCATTCACGCCTCTAGGGGGATCATACAAGGGGATCCCCTTGCTCCCTACCTCATTGTTATAGGTATGGAGGGTATCCCCTTGATGATCAACGTGGTTGTTGAAGAGAAGAAGTTCAACCCTATTAAAACTAAAAGCAATTCTCTATCGCATATCTTGTTTGCATATGACTTATTAGTCTTTGCCCAAGCTACTGAAGTGGATGCTAATGGTATTCTTGACTGTCTCGAAAGATTTAGTAGTGAGTCTGGTCTTAAACTAAACCCATCCAAGGGCCAACTATTCCTAAGTAACTCTGTCCCCAACAACATTAGTGACCAAATGAAAGTGGAGAAAACAAATCTGCCAGTGAGATACCTGGGCCTTCCTTTGTTCTCTGGCCGACTTACAAAAAGTATGTAAGTGCCTCTGATTGACAAAATTAAAAACAAGCTTAACTCATGGAAGTCTAAGCTTCTGTCAAAAGTAGGTAGGATGGAGCTTATTATCTCCACCCTCTCCTCTTACCATTTGTTCTAGACTGGAACATTCCCTTTCCCAAAAGGGACTGTGGATGAAATTGAAAAACTATGTAGGGACTTCCTATGGGGAGATGAAGAGGACTCCAAAAAGTTTCATTTTGTTGCTTGGGATGAGATTTGCAAGCCTAAAGTCGAAGGGGGTCTTGGCATTCGCTCAGTTGCATACTGGTGTAATGTAGGTCTTACTAGGCTCCTACGGGACAGCAAATAGCAAAGAAAATCTATGGGTGTGATGTATACATAATCAGTACCTGGAAGACAGTTCGGGGTGGTCTCACATTCAAAGGTACAACTCCAGCTGGATGTGGAGGGCTTTACTAAAGCATGGAGATAAACTTATCGGCAGAGTTTGATTCAAGGTTGGTTCAGGAAGGTCCATTCGACTTTGGAATGACCCTTGGGTCCATGGGGATTACTTTGGAGCTTCTGTGAATGAAGACGTCAGTCTTAGAAATGGATTGGATAAAAACCAAAAGCTCAGCACCTTGATAAAAGATGGTGCGTGGAATCTACCTAAGTTTAGAGGCAGTTCTGCTCCCAAAAAAATTTGCAGTATTGTTCGTCTTGAAAAGGATGATCTATGCTACTTTGAAGGACTAGAATTGTTCACTCTCAGAGGTGCATGGGAGATGTGCAGAGTATGTATGCCTGAGCAGCAATGGGCTCAATGGATGTGGAAGTCCAAGACACCAAACAGAGTTAAATTGTTTGGCTGGAAACTCTTCAAAGGAAAACTAGTTACTGAAGAATTCCTACAGAATAGAGGCTACTACCTTGCCTTGAGATGTGCACTCTGTAGGAACTCGAATGAGTCAGAAAAACACATCTTTTGGGAATACAAATTCACCCAGGAGATATGGGAAAGAGCAAAGGCTCACTTCACCAGGTGTCCAACTGAAAAAGCTAACATCACATGCATTACAGCTGCTAAAGAAAAACAGTTAGTTTTACTGCTTCTATACCATATATGGGGTGCTCACAACCTATCAATCTTTGGAGAGGTTGGCATCATTCCTAAATAGATTTGGAAGAGACTTTATGCAGACTTATCATGCATAGTATAGATAGAAATGCATAGATAGCTTCTTGTTTTTCATCCTTATACGCACCCACTTGTAAATGCTGGTTTTTTTATTGGAATATAGAGTGAAGCACGCTTACTGATAAAAAAAAGTTTATAAAAGCTATCACGAAATCGCCGTTATTATATTACCCCACATCTAATGCTAATGATATGTTCATTTTTTATTTCATTTGTAGTCTTGACATGTTTCTTTGAGTAATCAATGAAGAAACATATTATGCTTGATCATTGTGCAAAGAAGTTCTCATCAATTATTGTAGTGATTCTAATGTTTTTATTCATACTAAGAATGGTTCTTGGGTTAGGAATGAATCATAATAGACAACCAAAAGATATATAATAATAATTGATTATGAATACAGATGGATATAACTTGAGGTTGGTATTGTTGAGTACCCAAGAAGAAGAAGCAATAAACATGATAAATTGGATATTTATTTGCATATACTGTAAGATTCTGTAGAGTGGTTAATCGGGTCAAGATAAGACTACAGTGGTATTCACATATAAGAGTAGAGTAACAAACCCAAAAATAAAACTAAAGTCTAATTGACCAATGATAAATAATACAAATGGGTTCTATTAATAGGTATTTTATATTTAGGATTTAGAATGGACTAGAAGATCCCAAAGGAGAAGGTTATTTTTTGCTAAAACTTGATAAAAAATGGATTCACTATCCTTATGGATATACATGCTAACATGAGATATTATTTAGATTTTGGTGTATCTAGAAGTAGAAATATTCTAAGTATGGGAAGAACTTGTCAATATAAATACTTATATTAGGCTTATGGAAAGATAAATTACATGTAATAATCATGCTATTGCAATTAAGATAGTTCATAATACCTTGATAGTCATTATATTCTCTAAGAAAAATATTAAATATTAAAGAAAATTCTTCCTTGTCATGAATAATAAAAAGTAGCAATTGAAGTATCACTTTTCAACTAAACTATATCAGTTTATCATTAGTTATGATTTGAATTTATCTCCAATGTCTAGTATCAAAGTTAGTATATAAGATATACTCCCACTCATTCAATGGTTGAGATTCAGATTTATATTCAAATATAGGATATATAAGTATATAAATAAGTTAAAACATTACATCATATGATACTTTTCAAAATTGTCATGTGGCATAGCTATGCCAACGAGGCACATAGTGCCACAATAGATACCATCAAGTCAATATTGATTCTCTAGGACCAACCAGACTTTAATTCACCATATTGATATGTCAAACAAAGGCACATCATGACCAAGGTAGGACTTATCCTATTGTGGTGACCATAAACATTTGAAAAAAATCAAGTATAATCAATTTAAGTTCAATAAACAATCTTATTATTCTAGTATACTCATGCAATATATAGTGTATGTTACTTTCTCATTTGTTCAAAGACACTTAACAATATGTCTGACTTAGTTTGACCGTGTTACAGCCAAACATAATTAAATTGTCTATCAATAATTCTACTCATTACTAGGAAGGATTTCCAAAAGAAGAAGACATATATTCATGCGTAAAAGAACTAAGTATGTTCTGGATGCATCTTTTGTAAATATACTAAGAATACCTATATAAGTGAGAGAGATGAGATGGTTTGTGACTTAATGTAGAACATTTTATGAATTGTGATTCTTAAATACAGTAGTTGTCTTTGATGAATCTTTGAAACATCTTTCATTCATAGTTTTCTATTTTACATATATGAATTTGGATCCATTTTTCTTGTAGTTTTTCTTCTTCATATCTCTCTCTTTCACCAATTAATATTACGTATACCACTTTATTAGCTTCATTGAAAAAAATCTAATTTTACATTATACTAGTTTTCATGATTTATTTATTTTTAACAAAGAAAAATGTTTTTCCTGTATGTTTAGGTTTTAATTCTAGGTCACCACAAAAATAGTAATAATAAAACAAGACATCCATAAAGGCTTCTGTCTTTTTGTTTCGTTCATTATATTATCTTAAATCTCAATGATTTACGAATAAAGGCAAACCAATTACTTGTTCGGTTAAAAACCTTTTTATGCTATTTATTTTTATAACAAAGTTTTGTCATGAATAATATTATGACTTAGGTACTTTATAAGATTATAAGTATACTATTAAATATGTGTATTTTGAAGATAAATTGCTAATGATCTTATGAAAATCAGAAGTAAGACAAGAAAAACAACTACCATTAAGTATGTCAAGGTTTATGTAAGGTAATACTCATGAATCACGAATAATGATATTTCTCAAATCACTCACATTATTATCCTTCATATTGTGAATGTATTGGTTGCTCAAACTTATTTATTATTTTTGGAGTTTAATTTCCATGCAGAAAAAGAGAAAACTATTATCTACATTAGTCATTACCATGGAGCATTATATATTGATTAAGAAGGAAGTAAATATTTCCTGCTTGTTACCTATGAACCCCATTGACGTTATGTTAGAACATGGTTTTTCACATGTATTTACATATTTGAAATGCAAATATTTGATTCATAAGGATATATTAGAAACTTGGTGTGCTTTGTTTTAAAAGTAATGATTTAACTTGCAAATTCTTCTTTGCTATGGTTTTTGTGGATTTTACTATTTTCAATAATCTAATAATAGATAAGAGGAAAAAAAGAGAGAAAATCCCAAAGTAAACGAATTACTAAAGGTAATGAGTAACTAACATGGAATTGTGTGGAAATATCTAGAAAGAGGTTTTGAAGGCAACAAATGGATTGGTTTCATTTCCACATTGTTTATGATATGACAAGTACTTAAAATAAGAAATTTGGAAAGTAGGAAAAAGAAGAGAATTGATTTGATGCCTTAAATAATTACATAATGAGGGAAACTTGGAGACTAATAACAAACACCTTTAAGTTGAGTATATTATTCTAAAATCTCTTCCACATATAGATAAATGTATTTAAGACTTTCTTTTAAAATTTGGGAATAAAAAGATATAAGGAGAGAGAGATGATTTTTTCCAAAAATTCTAAAGTGAATGGATTATGGGAAATATAAATTAAATGTCACTATTGATGCCTTTACTATTACACATGGAATGATAGCCATTGGATCATATCCAAAAATGACTAAGTCATCTTCTACCTCATGTGATATAGGCAAGTCAAAATAGTAAACTGATTTTTTCCCTTGCTCTTCTCTCCCTCATCAATGATCGAGCAATTATGAAAACGTGTCCATTGGATTCATGAAGTCAAAGTTAACCTACCTACCCTAGGTTTTTCATCACATGGAGAATTCTAGAATATTTTCCTAATTCATGAACTTGATAGATAACCCTACTTCCATAGGTAAGGGTAAATATAGGATGATGACCCTCATGCAAAATCACATTGCCTTACGAGACTCTATTGGACTTTGCATATATCTTCCTTCATCCAATTCCTCTAACATACTTTTCCTTCCCCTCTACCTTTCTTTGTGATCTCGCCAGAGTTACTCCCTTGTCGTCCCGTCAATTCTGACTAGCAATTGGGCAATTAGAGCCCTCGCTGTGTTCGTGGAAGCACGAAAAAGGTCCCGATAATCCAGTTGATCACCGAGGAGGATTGGATCTCAAATTCAACTAATGAGTTGACCACCTTCTCACGTGAGAGGAAGAGCTGAGGTTGTAGATAACCTCTAGGAATTTTACTCCTTTTCCCATATCACCTCTTCATACAAGTAAAGGACTCTTCGGTCCTTTTCCCTCTTTACTCGCCTGACTAAGAAAAGATCCACACAAGCACATACCACCTAGTTGGCATGAGCTCATTGTCTTGGCCTACCCTAGTTGGCAAGGTGAGGACCTGGGTTCACTGCCTAGCTGGAAGCTTGTGATAGGCCAAAATCAATTGAATTTGTTAAAATCATAGAAATTTATACGAAGGTCCAATGATAATAATTTATACATGAAAGTTGATAAGAAAATCCAAGGATTCAAATTAAAATATTTAAAGGCCTAGTTCTTCCTCTAATTCTCAAAGTACCTAATGTTACCAACTTTTCTATATTAAAAAGCATGGAAACCCTAATGTCTTGGTTAGAATGATCAAAATATGTTGAAATGACTTTAGTGGGTAATGTTGGGTCCTTTTGGATAAAAGAGATGTCTTAGTCTTAAATTGAGATTAAGAATGCATAAAACATCAAATTTAGAGTTTGCATATTGAAAAGGCATTAAATATGTTAATTGGGGGTTGGAAAGACAAAACCCTAATGAAACCCTATGCTAACCCCAAATCCTATCTTGGAACCAAAGTCAATCTTAATGATATATTTTGAATGAAATAGTAATATTTGGGTTTATGCACTGATTTCAGGGTGATTTCTAGCCTAGTCTCAAACTACACTTATTTCTTGGACATTGAGTTACTTTTGAGAAATTACACCTATAACTACTCGACTTAAACGACAATGTGTTTTTTTGAGGTTTTCTGCATTGATTATAAATAGAGTGTTGGTTATTTATTTACTTCAAGAATCAATAAAGTCACTATGATATCACATTATATAAGTATAACTTAATCAACTATATTTGGTTGATTTAAGTGATATATGTGGGATGTATGAAATGTCACTATGGTGACGGGTGATTAGGTCTGGATAGGAATATCACCAATAAGACCAGGACGAGATAGGATGGTCATGATGGGGCCAGGATGGGAAAGGAAGGCCATGATAAACCAAGCCCTAGAACAGAAAGGGTATGAGAAGTCCCCTACATGGACTAAACCCTAGTGAGAGGGTACCCCACAATGAGTACTCTAGAGAGTTAGTGTACCACAGAAACTAAGAGTTGAGAAATTATAAAGAAAATCATGTTCTATTTTGTAATGATAATTGTTGCTATGGCTGATTTAGCAATATCACCAATAAGACCAGGATGAGATAGGATGGTCATGATGAGGCCAGGATGGGAAAGGAAGGCCATGATAAACCAAGACCTAGAACAGAAAGGTTATGATAAGTCCACTACATGGACTAAACCCTAGTGACAGGGTACCCCACAATGAGTACTCTACAGAGTTAGTATACCACAAAAACTAAGAGTTGAGAAGTTATAAAGAAAATACATGTTCTATTTTGTAATGATAATTGTTGCTATGGCTGATTATGTTGTTACTCATACATGTGAATGTTTTGTTTCCCCAACATACCAATATATCTTCATATATTGACTGTTTTTTTTATTTCATGACGTTTTAGGTTAAACTATTGTTATTCTGCAAAATGGACAACCTAAGTAGATGGAACCAAAAGGATGATACTTAAAGTTACCATGGATGATTTAGTTAGAATGTTTCATTTACAGTTGCAAACAATAGTTTTCCCTATCATGTAATTCTTTATTGGAGAATTTACCTTTCATATTGAATCAAACTCTTTTCATATTTAATAAAATTTATAACTATTTTTGGTTTTGTACTAAACCTTGATCTTGTAATATGGTAATGGTGCTTGTCTTCTCAGTCCACCTTAATTGGGGATAACAGAGTGAGGGGGTCATTACATTTGGTATTTGATCCTAGTTAACCATTTAACTGTTAATAAATATTACATTTTAAGAATTATGTAGAGCCCATGGGAATTATTAAGTACTTTCTAAAGAAAATGGTGTCTAGAGGAGACCACAATCTGGGGGTTGGCAAAAAAACTTTCCTCTACACCTCTAGTCGGCTTACAAGGACTCCCATACCATTACATCTTTCCTGGCCAAAGTTAGAGGATTTTACTCGAAATAAAATACCTCTAGGATTTCTTCTCATCTAATTTCATATTTTCTCTATCTCTTGCTTCACTCACTAAAACTCTAGGGACCGAATGATTGCTTTCTCTAACCATATTAGTATTAGGATTGTGAAGGATTAGGATTAAGGATATTCGGGATTCAAGCATCCTTCGTCAAATAACAAAATGCATGTAAGAAAGATGTCATAGATATAACTGAATGATGCCTTAAATTCCTTAAATTTGGAACTAAGGTTAATAAAGTAAACTTATGTGAAACATCATGGACCACACCAAGACGACTTCCATACTTGATGAAACACCTAGGGACTATCCAGAGGGGAGGTCCTATCACAAGTATAGTATGCCCTTAGAGGGGAGGAGGAGGAGGATGGAAGGTGAGTACTCTGATAAGTGAAAGAGGCTAGAGGAGGCCATAGAAAATTTGAGCCCAAAGTTGTCCCCTTTGACATCTTGTACCCAAAATATATTCCTGACCTTAGGAACCCCTACCTGTGATGAGAATTGTGAACCACTACTGTCCGCCCTCGTCTTAGAGCCACCATCTTTGACCTCATCAAGATGAATATGGATAAGTTATGGGGTAACGATAAGACTGAGGTCGTTGATAAGGGGGATGTATGTCTTCTTGTCATAAAAAATAGCTTCCAAATTTTGGAGTTGCACGCCAACAAGAAGTTTCTCTTTGTTGCTCACTTTCTTATGGGAGCAACATATCTTTGGTAGGAGATTTACATCACCAACCGAGACTTGATTTTGGAACTGATGGCCTAGATGAACTTCCACACCATCTTCTCCATATGATTCATTTCTAGTTCTTCCAAGAAAGAGAGATAAAACCACATTATGCTTCGGTATCAAGATAGCATGCTAGAGGCAGACAATGCTCAACACTTTGACAATGTGATGCATTAAGAATGATGAGTGGACCATTGTGTGGAATGCTTGCACCCCTAGATAAGTCCCCATGTTGTGGCTAGTAAACCTCCAAACTTCACTGAGACCCTCAACTTTTCCCTGGACATGGAGAAGACTGTCATGCCTACTCAAAACATGCCTAAGGGATATCTAGGGTGTGTAGAAGGCACTTCTACCCCAAAGAATGATAAGCGAAAAGGGCAAGGCCATAACCATAGAAGGAATAGGAATGGTGGAAAAGGGAAACCTTGTCGCAAGAATCCCAACCTGATATGCATCACTTGTAGAAAGAAGCACCTTAGAAGATGCAACTATGAGAATATAGTAATATATTGCTATCATAAATAAGGACATATCCGATCTGACAATCTTGTCCCTGACCCTTGAGGTCCAAGATCAATAACAACTTAGTCATTGGATGCAACACCACAAGGGACAGTCCCAGTTGTTGAAGAGCACCAACAGACTCGATCCTTCACCATTGATAATTAGGAATCTCAGGCAGATGTAATTGACTTATAGAAGGTGGCCATTCGTAGAATATTGTAGTACACCTTGTATTAGAAAATATATGGTTTAGTGGTATGATATAGTTTTAAGAATATGAAACATAACACACCAGTTCTTGTGTATCTAAAATGTTAGTAATAAAGCATTTGATGGTGATTCAATTATTGAATGGTAACTTACATTGTATAATAATATAACTCTCAGGTAGAAAATATATGGATGACATAATGAAAATTATTCCTAAAAGGCATGTTCGCTTGTAACGATATGAACTTTGGTTCAAGTATGTTTTATGATCCTTGATATTTCCAAGTAATATTTTTTTTTTGTCTTGGGACATGATTGAAGGTTGAGTACACAAATTAGTTTAATAATTGAGTTAACTTAAAGGTTAATTGAGTAAACTAAGAAATCATATATCTTGTGTATGATTCTTTGGACCCGTGTAAGCAATTTCTAAGGGACATGAGGAAAAGTCATTGTGAAGGTGAATAATAGAATGGGACCAAGAAGGTCTCCATGAGCCTAATGAAGGAAATAAAGTGAACTGTGTGCCCTAAGAGATGAAGGAAATTTGGGTGAAAGAATGTTAAAGGATATGATGTGCATGTATATTATTAGAGAAACCTTAAGTAAAATGGGTAGTGACACAAAATAAAGTTATGACATCTCAATGAGACCCTTGGGAAGGGTAGAGCCCTAAGTCAACCCTAAGATCAAGTAGGATGATTGAAGGTATATAAAACTTATGAGGTTGAAGGAATAATCATGTTCCAAGTGCATAACTACCTTAGGGTCAAGAGGAGATCATTTCAAAGGTACTTATGTCATAGAGATCTTAAGGGGGTGACTAAGGCTAATAAGACATGGGATGTAGATGAAAAGGATACATGAATTCCGGTGAAGATGTTTGAATAAGAATATTAAAATGCATAGACTTATAATTTTGCTATATGAATAAATAAGATTAAGAACACTGTGGTATTCATGGTTTGGAGAATAACTCAAACTAAATTCAAAACTAAAAAAATGATGATGTTTGAATGCACTGTCTCCACTATTCGAATGAGTTAGCTTTGTATTTGGACTACAACAACCAAATAAATATTTCATCTTGTTATGAGTGTGAGAGATTGGACATACACATGCTAAGTATAAAAAATTGGGAAAAGTGAGTACCTATGTTGAAATCTAAATGGCATAATAATATTGGGTCTGAGGTGTTAACTCACCCTTATAAGAAAATAATGAATAAATGGTTTGGAAACCCATGTGAGAAAGGCATTTGCCAAGAGAAATTGGAATCACAAATGAAAATATAATTATGAAGCAGTAATGAAATTCTATAAATGTAAGACTTAATATGGTGAACATCACATGAGTAATTATCCAACTATGTATGTAAATACAAGTGTTGAGGTACCAAATAAAGATAAATCAATCTATCTTCTAAAACATTAAAGAGATAGTTTTCTTACATGGTGTTCCAAGTTCAATAATTTTTTATCGTGACCCTAAGTTCACTTTCAATGGAAAGTCAGTAAGGATGATCCAAACCTTAATTAAAAGATCTATTGAGAGCATGTGTGCTTGATTGGGAATGATCATGGGAGCAGTAGTTTCCCTTAGATTAATAGTTACCAAGCCAGTGTTAGGATGCCTCCGTAAGAAGCTCTATATGGTGGGCTGTGTTGATCAACATTTCATTGAGATGATGTCGGTGAGAGGATATTGCTGAGGTTAGAGAAACTATAGTTATATGCTGACAAGGTCACCTTGATCAAGAAAAGGCCAAAGAGATCGACAGAAGTCGTATGCTAATGCAAAGTAGATAGACTTGCACTTCACTATAGGTGATCATGCGTTCTTAAAAATCCAACCCCTTTGGGGTATATCTAAGAACAAAGGAAAGTTGAGTCCCATATACATGGGTCTGTTTGAGATTTTAGAGCATATTAACAAGACCAGTTATGTATAGCTTTACCACCACAATATAGTATGATGCATGATGTGTTCCATGTGTTCAATTTTAAGTTC
This sequence comes from Alisma plantago-aquatica, assembly GCA_963693085.1. Classification (NCBI taxonomy): domain Eukaryota; kingdom Viridiplantae; phylum Streptophyta; class Magnoliopsida; order Alismatales; family Alismataceae; genus Alisma; species Alisma plantago-aquatica. The sequence goes on from OY856409.1 coordinate 781,874,346, forward strand.
TATGTGATGGATCCAAGCCATGTGTTGAACATTGAGACTACTGAACTCCAAGGGAGGTTTACATAGGGGAGGTTTACATACCCTAAGTCACATGTGAGGATGTTGGATATCAAGGTGAAAGAGCTCAGGAATAAAAAGATAGAGATGGTAAAGTCTCTTTGGAAACACCATTGCGAGGATGACGCCACATGGGACCTAAAGACAGACATGGAGAGGTCTCATCTTGATCTTTTTGTATGATTAGTTGAATTTTGAGGACAAAATTCCTATGAGGGAAAGGATGTTATAACATGGTTTTTCACATGTATTTACATATTTCAAATGCAAATACTTGTATTAAAAGGATATACTAGAAACTTGGTCTGATTTGCTTTAAAAGTAAGGATTTAACATGCAAACTCTCATTTGCTATGGTTTTTGTGGATTTTATTGTTTTCAATATCCAATAATACATAAGAGGAAAATAAAGAGATAAAATCTCAAAGTAAATGACTTTCTAAAGGTAATGAGTAATGAATATGGAATTGTATGGAAATCTCTAGAAAATAGGCGTTGAAGGCAATAAATTGATTGTTTTCATTTCCATATTATTTGTGATAAGGAAAGTAATCAAAATAAGAAACATGGGAAAGTAGGAAAGAGAAAATAATTAATTGGATGCCTTAGATAATGATATAAAGAGAGAGACTTGGAGACTAGAAAAAACACCTTTCATTTGAGTATTTTAGTCTCAAATATCGCCCACATCTAGATAAATGTATTTAAGAATTTCCTTTAAAATTTTGGATTAAGAAGATAATAGGAGAAAGATATATGTTTTTTTTCTAGAAATGCTAAAGTGAATGAATTTTGGGAAATATACATTTCACGATTGATTTGTGAATAAAATCAATCCTTTAATTTTCACATGGAATGATAGCCACTAGATCAGGATCTAATGATGACTAAGTCATCATCTACCTCACACGAGTCAAACAAGTCAAATAGTAAACTAACTTTTCCCTTGCTCTTCTTTCCCTCATGAATAATTGAGCAATTCTGGAAAATTGTCCATTGGATTCGTGAGATCAATGAGAACCACCTAACCTAGGTTTTGCATCACTTGGAGAACTCTAGAAAATTTGCCGAATTCACAAATTTGATAGATAAACCTTCTGCCATATCCCTGGATATATATAGGGATATGACCCTCCTGCAAAACCACATAATTTCTAGTGAGACTCTGCTTGACTTTTTACATCTCTCCCTACCTCCCATTCCTCTGTTAGACTTGTCCTTCACCTCTACCTTTCTCTATGATATCACTGAAGCTACTCCCTTGTTGTTCCATCAACTCAGTCCAAAATATGGACAATTAAAACCCTCAGCGGGTTCATGGAAGCACGACAAAGGTTCCGTAATACAATTGATCATTGAGGAGGCTTCTATCTCAAAGTCAACCAATGTGTTGTACATATTCTCATGGGAGAGGAAGAGTTGAGGTTGAAGATAACCTCTAGGGATTCTACCCCTTTGCCCCCATCTCCTCTTCGTATAGGTAAGGACTCTTCAGTACTTTTCCCTTTTTTTAACCCGACTAAGTGAAGATCTACGAAAGCGTGGACTGCCTAGTTGGTGTGAGCCTATTGGCTTGACCCAGACTAGTTGGCAAGGATGGGACCCGGGTTCACTTCCCTAGTGGCAACTTGTGATTGCCCAAAATAAATTATTATTTTTAAATTGTAGAAATTTCTAGGAAGGTCCAATGATAATAATTTATACATGAAATTGATTAGAAAAATGCAAGGATTCCAATAAAAATAGTTTCAAGGCCTAGTTATGCCTATAATGCCAAAAGCACCTAAAGTTACTAACTTTACTATATTAAAAGTATGGAAACCTTAATCTCTTGGTTATAATGATCAAAATACGCTTAAATGACTTTAATGGATAAAATTGGGTCTTTTTGGATAAAAGAGACATATTTGACTTAAATTAAGATTCAAAATGCATAAAGAATCAAATTTACAGTTTTCAAATTAAAATGGCATTAAATATGTTTATTAGGGTTTGGAATCCAAAACCTCAATGAAACCCTTACTTGACCCCAAAACCCTAAATTGGAAACCAAGTCAGTCTTAATGATAGATTTTCAATAAAATTGTAATACTTGGGAGTTATGTATTGATTTCATTGTGATTACTTGCCTAGTCTTAAACTACTCTTATTTCTTGGACTTTGAGTTACTTCTAGGAATAGTATCTAGTTAAGCCTATGACTAGTAGACTTAAATGACTTCTGTAGTTTTTTTAGGTTTCCCACATTTATTGCAAATCAGATGTTGGTTGTTTATTTACTTCTTGTAATCTACAAAATCACTATGGGTATCACATTATATAAGTATAACTTTCTCAACTATCTCTGGAGAATTTAAGTGATACATGTGAGATGTATGAAATGTCACAATGGTGACAGGTTATTGGGCTACGATAGGAAGATCACCAATAAGACTAGATCGGGATAGGATGTTCATGATGAGGCCAGGTTGGGAAAGGATGGTCATGATAAACCAGGCCCATGAATGGGAAGGTATTAGAAGTCCACTGCAGGGACTAAATCCTAGTGAGAGGCTACTCCACAATGAGTACTCCAGAGAGGGAGTGTACCATTAAAGTTTAAGAGTTGAGAAGTTAGAAAAAAAATGCATGTTTAATTTTGTAATTATAATTGTTGCTATTACTGTTTGCATTGTTACTTATACATGCAAATATTTTGTTTCCCCCACATACTAGTATATCTTGATATACTGAGCGTGTTTTTGTTTCACAACATTTTAGGTTAAACTATTGCTATTCTATAAACTGGACAACCTATGAAGAAGACACCGAAAGGAAGATACTTAAAGTTACCATGGAGGATTTAGTTACATAGTTTTATTTCAGTTGCAAACAATAGTTTTCCCTATCACGTAATACCTTATTTAAGAGTTTACCTTTCGTTTTGTATTAAATTCTTTTTCCATTTGGGGAAATTTATAATTACTTTTGGTTAATTACTAAACCTCAATCCTATAATATAGTAATTTACCTTGCCTTCTCAGTCCACCTTAATTGGGGATAAAAGAGAGAGGGGATCCTTACATTTGGTATCAGAGCCTAGTTTACCATTTAACCTTTATTGATTATTAAATTTTATGAATTTTTTAGAGCCCAAGAGAATTATTAGAGTACTTATTAAAGATGCTAGTGTCTAGAATGGACCATGAACTGGGGGATGAAAAAAAAATTCCTCTGCACTTCCAGTCAGCTTATGAGGACTCCTGGACATGTGCATCGTTCCTGGCCTAAGATAAAGAATTTTACTCAAAATAAAATTCCTCTAAGATTTCTTCTCATTTAATTTCATCCTTTCTCTATCCCTTGCTTAACTCACCAAAACCCTAGGGATCATATAACTACTTTCTCCTACCATACTAAATATTAGGATTGTGAAGGATTAGGATTAATGATAATTGGTCTAGGATGAATAAAATGCTTGTAAGCAAGATGTCATAGATATAATTGAATGATGCCTTAAATGCCTTAACTGTGAAACTAAGGTTAATAAAGTTAACTTATGTGAAACAACATGGCCCGCGTCAAGACCACCGCCATCCTTGATGAAATACCTAAGGACTATCTAGAGGGGAGGCTCTCCAACAAGAGGAGGATGTCCTTAGAGTGGAGAAGGAGGATGGTGGAAGTCAACTCCTCTGATAAGCAGAACGGACCATAGGAGGCAACCACAGAGGAAGATTTCGAGCATAAAGTTTTCCCCTTAGACATCTTGAACCTTGAATTTTGTCCTAACCTTAGGAGCGAGCCTATGATGGATGATGAACCCAAGGATGACCAAGGCCATACTGGCAGCCTTGGACCTATAATCTGACAAGGAGTAGTTCACATCCCTGATGTGCTCTGGCTGGAGCAACATGAGAAGCTCATCTATGCCATTAGTGCCCCAACACACAAAGATGTTGCCTGAGATGAGAATAGTGGACCCCTATCTATCTGCCCTCATCTTGGAGACATCATCCTTGACCTCATCAAGATAAATATGGAGAAGTTATGGGGTAAAGATAAGACTAGCGTGGTTGAGAAGGGGGATGTCTAGCTTCTTACCATAGAAAAAAGTTTCTGAATTCTGGAGGTCCAACCTGACAAAAAGGTTCTCTTTGATGCTCACCTTCTTGAGGGAGCAAGAAATATTTTGTGGGAGAACTACATCATTGACTGAGACCTGATCTTAGAACTGATTTCCTAGATGGACTTCCATATAATCTTCTCTGCAAGATTCATTTCTAGTTCTTCCAAGAAGGAGAAAGAAAATCGAATTATACTCTGGTATCAAGATAGTATGATAGAGGTAGACTACACTCAATGCTTTCACAATGTGTTGACCGAACAATGGTGATTGGAACATTATGTGGAGTTCTTCAACCCCCAGATAAGACCCAACCTCCAAAATTCAGTGAGACCCTCAACTTTGCTCTAGATTTGGAGAAGATTGTTATGCCTACTTAGAACCTACCTAAGGGATATCTAGGATTTGCAGAAGGCATTTTATCCCCAAAGAATAATAAGGGAAAGGGGAAGGCCATAACTATAGAAGGAATATCAATGGTGGAAAGGAAAATCCCATCACAAGAATCCTAAACCCACCTACTGCACTTGCAAAAAGAAGCACCTCAACAGATGCCGCTATGAGAATAAAGTATGCTATCACTATCGGCAAGAAGGACATATCCGGTCTAACTGTCCTCTCCCTGACACTTGAGTTACAAGCCCTGTAGCAGCTCAGGTAGTGGCTGCAACACCGCAAAGGGCAGTCTAGTTGTTGAAGAGCGTTGAAAGGCTCGAGCCTTCTCCATTGATAATATGGAAGCTCGGGCCGATGCAAATTGACTTATAGAAGGTGGCCATCACTAGAATGTTGTAGTACACCTTGTATCAGGAAATATACGATTTAATGGAATGATATAATTCTAAGTGTATGGAATATAACACATCAGTTCTTGTATATCTAAATTGTTGGTAATAAAACATTTGATGGTGATTCAATTTTTGAATGGTAACTCACATCAAATAAAGACGAGAGATTAGGTTTATCACATTCACGAATGTGAGGCCTCAAGTACCTTTTAGCACGATTCAAACCCAAAACCTTCTACTAACAAACCAAAATGGCAAGAAAAGGAAGCCTACCCCATGTTAGTTTATCAACACATTGCAAGATGTATTTCATAGGTAAAACACTTTCTTCATCTTACAATTAGGCAAACGATTTGGTTAATCACGTCATAGTTTTTGAAGTAGATGATCAGACTAGGAAAAGAGGATGATTAATATTTGAGTCATACATATGATTGAATGTATCATAAAAAAGAATTAAATAATCTGTGTTTATATAAGCATCCATGTTCTTGCACTTCTTTTGGTTATATTATAGATCTTATATCCCTTACATTGATTTATTTATCTCAAATTACATGCAACCCCGTTAATTATAATCAAACCTCACATCAATACAAAAAAATCAAGGGCGTTGAATAGAAATGAGCCAATTATTATTATTACTATTTGACTTCCTTTTCTTGGTGTACTTCACATGGTGAATGTTTTCCACGTCAGTTATGCCATATGAAAACATTGTTGATAGAATCATACCCGGATTTGATAGAGTTTCCATCTGAATGTTCTTCTTCCATTCTTGAAGACAACGTCGAACAATCTGCAGAGAAAGAGCAGAAGCGAGAAGCGAAGAACAAGGTTTCTCTCTCCTTTGGATTCTCCGTAAGATGGGATTCCGGTTGCCGTAAAAAAACACAGAGAGAGGACCAGTCCTTATTTATAATACCGTGTGTTATCTCCTCAGCCATCGTGAAGAGACACGGTATTTACGGTATCTCTTCATAACCGTAATAGACACATCCTTTCGGAAAAGTGCACTGATAAAATTAACTTATTAATTTTTGGCCACAATAAATAGGATTTAACATTTTCCCACTTGGCCCAAAATGCCATGGCAATAATTTTATTTATTTTCCATTGATGCTTTAGCATAAAGACATTCATATAAGCAAATAATATGAGTCATAGTGGTTAATACCCAATAAGTGGGATCTTCCTTCTATGCACTATAATATCTTATATGTAGTGTTGTAAACTTTATAAATAGATTGACCTCTAATCTATTATCTGGTCCAACTTTCTGTCAAAACAGACATTCTGTTATAACTAGTATTGAAACAGAAATAGTGAGTCAAATATGTGATCACACATTAAATATTACATTGTCAAATCACATTAATCATTACACATCAAATGATTTTCTCAGACCCATATTCTTTACATGAGATGTATACAATCCTGGAGCTAGCCCTTTAGTAAGAGGATATGATATCATGTGTTGTGTACTAATGTGATCAATCTGTATCATCTTGTTGTCAGCTCGCTCATTGACAACGTAGAGTTTTATGTCTAGATGTCTGCATGTCGTTGTGCTTTTATCATTATTAGTAAAAGTGATTGCGGCTTCATTATCACAATATATCTGTATTGGCTTATGAATTTAGTCAATAACTTTAAGATCTTGTATCATATTCTTAAGCCATATCGCATGTGATGATGTTTCATGGCAAGCTATAAGTTTAGCTTCCATGGTAGATGAAGTTGTAGTCTTTTGGTTAATACTTCTCCATGATACTGCACCATCAACCAATAGGAAGACATAGCCTGTTGTAGACTTCCTACTATCTAGGCATCCTGCAAAATCTACATCTGAATATCCCGTAACCTCAAGGTGGGTTGTCCTTCTATATGTAAGCATGTAATCCTTTATTCCTTGCAGATAGCGCATCACCTTCTTCACAGCTCTCCAATGGTCCATGTCGGGGTTACTTTGGTAACGATCAAGCATTCCAGTAGAAAAAGCAATGTCTGGTCTGGTGCATATCTGTAGATATTATAGGCTCCCAACTGCAGATGCGTATGGTATTTTCCTCATTTCATTCCTTTCTATATCACTACTAGGACACTACTTGGAGTTAAACTTATCTCCTTTAACTATAGGTGCAGGTCCAGGTGAACAATTTCTCATTCCATACTTCTCTAAAATTTGAGATATGTAAGCTTTTTGGGATATACCGAGTACGCCCTTAGCTCGGTCCCGATGTATCTCAATACCGAGTACATATGAAGCTTCTCCCTTATCTTTCATCTCAAAGTTAGTGGAAAGAAATTCTTTAGTTTCATTTAATATAGCAATGTTATTACTTGCTAGTAGAATGTCATCCACATAAAGAATCAATCTTATGAATTTATTCCCACTGACTTTGAGGTATGTACACCGATCAATAATATTTGGTTTAAACCCAAAAGTTGATATAATGGTGTTAAATTTTATATACCATTGTCGAGATGCTTGTTTCAGTCCATATATTGATTTCTTCAATTTGCAAACCATGTGACCTCTACTATTATCAATGAAACCTTCTGGTTGTTCCATATAGACTTCTTCAGATAAATCTCCATTTAAAAATGCCATTTTCACATCCATTTGATGTAGCTCAAGATCAAAATGAGCTACTAAGGCCATGATTACCCTAAAAGAGTCCTTTGATGAGACTGGAGCAAAGGTCTCCTTATAATCAATGCCTTCCTTTTGTGTGAAACCTTTAGCAACTAGTTTGGCCTTTTACTTCTCTATTTCACCATTTGAGTTCCTTTTGGTCTTAAAGACCCATTTGCAACCAATAGGTTTAACATTCTCTAGCAAAGGTACAACGTCCCATACTTGATTTTTATCCATGGATATCAGTTCCTCCTTCATGGCATCAAGCCACTTAGGGGAATTTTCACAATTTATTGCTTGTGAAAAAGATAAGGGATCAATATCTTCAAAGTCTAAATTTGGCTCTTGAAGGTATACAACATAGTCAGATGGAATGGCAGGCCTCCTTGATCTGGTTGACCTTCGTAATTCAGCATTGGATTCTACATTTTCTGTAGGCTCTTCAGGTTGTCCTTCATCATGAACATGATCAATTTGTTCATTTACAACCTGATTAGGAGCATGATCTACTTTTGTTGGCTCATCCACTTGACAATTGTTCATGGGAACAATAATTGGATAGCTTATCCGAGTTTGACTAAGTGCAGGTGTGACAACACTATCATGCACTTCATCAAAAGTTACATTCTGAAGAAGATCATTCCCACTGACTTGATGATCCTCCAAAAATCTAGCCTTACCAGTCTCGACTATCTTTCGTGGATGGGATGGATAATAAAACCTATATCCCTTTGACCTCTCTGGGTAACCAATAAAGAAACCACTAGTGGTTCTTGGGTCAAATGCCTTCTCATGTGGATTGTAGATTCTAGCTTTTGCACAACATCCCCATATGTGCATATAGTTCAAGGATGGCTTCCTTCCTGTCTGTAACTCATATGGGGTTTTCTGGACAAACTTGATAGGGACCTTGTTTAATACATGCATTGCCGTCTTTAAAGCCTCACTCCACATTGTAGAAGGAAGGGATGAATTACAAAGCATTGCACGAACCATTTCCTTTAATGTTTGATTCCTTCTTTCAGCTACATCATTTTGACTTGGTGTGCCTGGCATTGTATATTGAGGTATAATGCCTTCTTCTTGAAGGAAATGTGCAAATGGTCCCTTTCTTTGTCCCATCTCAGTAAACCTTCCATAATATTCGCCTCATCTATCAGATCTGACTATCTTAATCACCTTACTCAATTGTTTCTCCACTTCAATTTTAAAGTTATTAAAGGCTTGAAAAACCTCACTTTTGTCATTTAATAGGTAGAGAAACATATATCGTGAATAGTCATCAATAAAGCTTGCAAAATATTTTTTCCCTGTAAAATAAGGTGGGAATGGTCCACTAATATCAGTGTGAATTATTTCTAATGGAACATTACTTCTCTTTGCACCCTTTTTAGAAGTGTTGGTTTGCATAGCCTTTATGCATTCAACACATGTTCCAAAATCAGTAAAGTCTAAAGGCCCTAAAATGCCTTCCTTCACTAATCTTTGGATCCTTTCTTTGGAAATATGTCCCAACCTTCTATGCCAAAGAAGTGATGATTTCTCATCTAACAATGTGTGTTTATTACCAATAATATTATGCTGGACTGTAAAAGATTGCTCAAAAATAGGGCTTAATTGAACTTTATAGAGATCATTTATTAAAACACAAGTACCAACTAAACTAGAGTTTTTATACAATGATAGTTGTCCACTTTGAAGAATGAAACTATAGTTTAATTTATCTAATCTAGAAACTGAAACTAAATTTCTACTATAATTTGGTACATAAAAAGTATTTTCTAAGTCCAGAAACTTTCCATTATCAAGGATCAATCTGCATGTGCCAACGACCTTTACGCGAGAGCCCAATTTATTTCCAGAATAGAGGACTTTTTCACGCTCCGTTGGTTTCCTTTGATTCAGAAATCCCTGCAAAGTATTGGAAATATGCACAGTAGCAGCAGAGTCAAGCCACCAACTATATAAAGGAATATTTGAAAGATGACATTCATATGAAACAAGAGACATTATACCTTTCTTTTCCAACCATTTCTTGTACTTGAAACACTCCTTTTTAGCATGTCCTTTCTTACGACAGAAGAAGCATTTCATGTTAGCCTTACTTTCCCCGGCCTTGCCATCATCTGGCTTGGACACTCCACCTAAGATACAAGCAGTTCCTTTCATTTTTCCTTTACCCTTGTGATTGTGCTTGTCATGGCTGCTTAAATGTGCAGTAGGCACCCCTTCATTCTTGAGTCTCTCTTCTTCTTGAACACACATGGCCAATAAGTCGTTTATTGACCATTTTTCCTTTTGTGTGTTGTAAGAGACTTTGAATGATCCATACTGACTAGGCAAGGAGGTTAAAATGAAATGAACAAGAAATGCATCAGAGATGGATAGCTCCATCTCATTGAGTTGTGTGGAAATATCTCTCATCTCGATGATGTGTTCACGGATCCCACATGAACCATTGTACTTCATACAGCACATCTTAGCCAGTAAGGTGCTATCCCTAGACATACTAGAAGAAACATATTGTTCTTCCACTGCTTTTAGAAAATATTTTACCAATTCATAAGTAGGAATGGACCGTCTAATATGCTTTCCAACATGTGCTTGCATAAGAAGCAAACTAAGCCTATTAGATCGTTCTCATTTATCATAATTGACCTTTTCTGTAGCAGTACTTTCCTCAGTAAGTGGTTGTGGTTTTCCACTCGGAAAGCTAAGTCTAAGTCCATACACCCTAATGTAAACATGACATTTTCTTTCCATTCATTGAAATTTGAACCATTTAGAGTAGGAATGTTGTTGTTTTCACCATACAAGGATGAGGAAATAACTGCAATAATTAAAATTTTCATATTAAACCACAACTGAAGTATAAAAGTAACTTTATGAGGTCTACTTTATTTACTTTTATAATACTAATCACAAGTAGCCATTACAAATTATCTTTGGATAAATATGTAACACTGAGTAGGAGTAGTTTCTTTATCTGAGTTAATCTCACTTAATAAAATAACTTAACATATGGTTGTGAGTGACATAATATTTTTCCTTTGGGATAAACATTATATCAATGACATACATATGCTAACCAACTTAACTTGTATAATGCCAATAACAATGATAAATTTTAACCAAAATCATTATTTTAAAGTTAAGTTGAATTTAATGTTACTTAACCATGTGAATATTTTTCACCACCGTATGAATAGACTTACTTTGGTAAGACTAAATATAATGTTGAATGTATCAGATATTCACAATTTGTAACACTAGCATTTATTTAATTGGCGTGACCTTTATGAATTTAATGTGTTCTTTATTACCAACTGATCTCAGTTTGGTGAGACACATAAAAAATAACGTTTGAAGGCTGAATTTACAATTCCACAGTCAAGTCCATAACTTGGTAAACAAATTCCATGGATGCTTTACATATGGACAATAGATGACCATATCAAGAACTAATATCCGAATTTATTTAAGTAAACAATGGCGGTCGTTCTTTATGCAGTGGCAAAGTGTCGTTGAATCAACTGAAGTGACAAAACGTGTACATGCCGCACATGTTTATAAAACTTGTATTACAAACACATTGACCACAGTAACCACTCATCTCCGTACAAACTACATAGTAGGCGTAAACGAGAAACAGTTGATAAAGCTTAGTGAATTTCATATTTGTTTGGTTCCAAGCAAACTTATATATGGCATGGATGCATAAAATTGCAGATACGTAATGGCGGATGCCAACACAGTTTAATCGCAACGTGATACAAATTGCAACGACGATGAACAATCGACCGCTGTTCCAACTTTTCCTTGTGGTGCAGTTTTGGCCTGACATCAGTGAATAATAATTGACCGAGACAGATCACAGTTGTGAGGAAAACGATAATGATCATCATCGCCTTCGACGCAACCGGTGAAAGTCGAAACACAATTTACAGTCGAAAAGAATATTGAAGCAAGGCATTGATCCGAAGTTATTTTCAACACAACGTGTGATAGTCGAAAGATACGCAGGAAGGTAATTTGCGTCGATGGGACTATTCTGAATGAAGTAATTTTAGATTTTGTAGATATCATTTAAAGCATACACAACCACAAAATTCCACCGAACCGGCAGTCCCAAACTTCATTAGTGTCGTTCCTAACATCCTTTTGCAACAGTCGTCATGGCCGGTAGAGGAAATCGAGAGATCGCTAGAAGCGTGGTGAAAATAACAGTGCTCTGATACCATTGTTGATAGAATCATACCCGGATTTGACGGAGTTTCCCTCAGAATGTTCTTCTTCCTTTCTTGAAGACAGCGTCGAACAATCTGCAGAGAAAGAGCGGAAGCGAGAAGCGAAGAACAAGGTTTCTCTCTCCTTTGGATTCTCCGTAAGATGGGATTCCGGTTGCCGTAAAAAACCACGGAGAGAGGACTAATCCTTATTTATAATACTGTGTGTTATCTCCTCAGCCATCGTGAAGAGACACGGTGTTTACGGTATCTCTTCATAACCGTAATAGACACATCCTTTCGGAAAAGTGCACTGATAAAATTAACTTATTAATTTTGGGCCACAATAAATAAGATTTAACAAACATGCCAAGTAGATCGATCCACGTTATGCAGGACAAAAGGAGTAAAGTAGTGTAAGTTTGGAAAACGTTGATCTTATCTTGATAAGTGGAAGTGATGAGCTTGCTGAGGTTTAACCCCACACCGAAGATCAATAACAATACTCCTGTCAATTCTGCCCGACTATCTGTTGGTTGGTTGGAAGGCGTGCCCTCTTCAACTTTTGGAGTCTTTTGGTGCCCTATTACAGATAGCCGGGGACAGAATTGTCATCACCTCACGTCAGATATGTCCCTGAAAGCAAGATTGGACTGTCTTGTTCCCAGATTGATTGGCACTAGCAGATTGTCTTATACACCTTTCAGTTGACAAGAGGGAGTCGACAAGGATCGGTATTCCAACATCCGATTTTGCTGTGAGAGGATACCTTCAATATGGTTGAACAATTTTTTGGTAGCAGGGTAACTCCCCAATATTAACAAAAAGAAATATAGCAAAGTTATGTGGATGCTTTTGGAACAGCTCTCCATTTGTCCCGAATAAAGATAATTTAGTATACCATGATATTACATATTGACGGGTTCTATACTTGTTAGTTGGTTTAACTCATAAGTCTAATGGATTTGTCAGTCATAAGTTACGGAATTGATATCTAGTTTGAATATCTGGAACACAAGTTTTTAAAAACAACTAAAGACTCTCTTTCACATTCGACTGAATCTCTCCTCTCATCAATTAAGAAAAAATATTGAGTGGTTGCGTTTTAACTTTCATAACTAGAAACCATTGTCACCTCACTTGGAGGAAATCAAATTGCCAATCTTTAAGTACCATGTAGATTGGAGGAGAGAAGCGACATACTGAAAAAATACATCACTACTAAAAAATAGGGAATAGGTGACATTCAAGCATGTGATGTATAAGAAAAAGGGTGACATGGCTACCTATCACCTTAAAAATGTCTGTCACCTATAGAGTGTGGGCTTTGTGCTATGACACCTATCCGAATAAACGTCACCTATTGGTAGTTTCCAGATTCTAAGACATGACAATAAGTGACATCATTGACCATCACCTACCCCAAAAACATAACAGCAACACATGTCACCCATTTCATAAAAGATGGTTATAGGGGACATGCATGCACGTCATGTATGTAATGCCTAACAAACGACATCAAGAACTATCTTATATCTACCACCACATCAGAAAAAAGTACATATGCATGTCACAACTCATTTTCAACATGAAAAAATAAACTATTTATAAAACGTCAGAATTGCAATTGCATAAAGAAAAATCTCATTTCTTATAAAAGGTAATGTCATACATAATCAATTTGCCAACTTTTCTAATATCCAACACATACATATGACCCATCCCCAACGCAACACAGTGTAGTGAAACCTGAAGATAACCCGAGCCTGAAACCCATTTTTACTATAAGTTAGGTAGAAATTTCATTTTACGGTGCTTTTGTATGCACGTTGATGGACATGACATGGCAGGAAATCCTCTACCTTCCTGGAAAACATTTGCGCAACAAAGTTCTCTATAAAAAACATATTGTCTCCTTTTCTTTACTGCATGACTTCTATTAGTACGCTCCTCTTAAGTTGTAGAAGCTGAGATAGTGTTTTACTTCAAATTGTATGCCTTTGTGGCCTGTTGTAGAGAGAATTTGTCCACCAAATATTCCCCATGTGCCCATTTTCTCCACTATGGTCATTGCTTCCATCACAATTTATAATTTCCAACTCACCTGAAACAATAATAATGTACATATTCTAACGTCAAAAGAGATACATATTATGTCCATCTACTTGTTGGAATGAAGGATATAGATATTACCATTTCTACGCAGAATAACTAATGATATATATTATACAATTAGTTTTAGTAGTTAGAATGTTCCCTATATTGTCAACTTGGTACTGTAAATGATAAAGATACAAAGCATATAGTAACTCTTTTTACAAATTACCGTGCCTCATGGTCAAATGATCATATTCAAAGCTTACAGCAGTATTATGTAGTTGCATGTATTCTATAGTTGTGCTAAAAACAGACAGCCACCTCATGTGCTAACAGCATATAATGGGTGCACTAAAAGCTAACAACAATCTCTAGTGACTGTAACTGTTATTTTATGTCTTGTGCAGCCAAACTAGTAAACTAAATGGTAAATTGACACTTGCAGCACTTTTGCAGGAAGTGGGTTTGTACACTTGCGGGATTGTAAATGGAGTCCCCTGTGTTAGCCAGCAATTCCAGATGGATTTTACTTGCACATCATTCTAACCGAGACGTACCTTACTATATTCTTCGTTGTTGTTTTGAGTTTGTCAATGGTCCCAATGACTAATAATTTGTTGTTTAATAGAAATACTTGAAATCTAATACAAAAAATGTGGGAGTTAAATAATCTCAACAACAACAATTTACTAGCATTATCTACAATCATTGTTGGGCTTGTGGCTGTCACAAGTTTCATACAATAAATTCTACCCTGCAGAATAATATACCACAACAACATTCAAATAAACAAACCCGTGGCTTTTGTAAGAACAAGCGTGGATCAATAAACAATCATCACCAAGGAGCCCGTACTAACCCCACCTCTGTACTTATTTATTGATTAAGATACAACAGATACAACCATCATCAATGATAAAAACTTACCCACTTAAGCTAATTGAAAACTGAACTGGTTTCATTGATCTCGTGATCTTCATGCTAACCCAAAAGGCCATTTGTAGATACAAAATACAAATTAATAGCATGAAATGAGACATTCACAGGTGGAGCAGAGAATTCATTGGGTCTTCCACCACAAAACCATCCCCCTCACTTGATCCCTCTCCTCCAAACTTCCATCTCCGTCACAATTACAGACTTTCCATCTTCCCAGGTCCACACCAACCTTTAATATAGTGTCAGTGTTCTTGTTTGTTACATGTAACAGGACACCAAAAATATACCCCATAAATATGTATGTAAAATCTCTACAGATGGATCTCAACAAGTTGAGAGAGAGATAGAAGTGAGGTGGGTGGGAAATTGTGAGAGAGACAGAGAGAGGAACCAACGGGAGCTAGGGAAGGGTAAGAAGTATTTTCTCTTCTTATTCAAAATGGCAACCCCTCGTCTCATTCTCCTTTTCAATTTCCCCCCAAACAAGTTAAAATTCTTATTTCTCATACCCACCTACTTGAAATCCTGATATGGGGGAATTATAAATGGAGCCTCATATGTTTGGATATCCTCCAGGTTTCCACGACAAGTGACTCACCAACATCCATGAGTCAACAAATTGGTCGCATGTAAATCTTTTTTACAGGAGTCTATATTCTATCGTAACAACACGATAATTCATATATATTTTGCAGCTAGGTAGGCAAGCACTACCAGAGTACATGGATATAAGAGTAAGTAGTATAGGACCTAGTCATAGTGACTTGGTCATAGTTTTGAGGACTTACTTGAGATGATGCATAACTTGTAGTCACTGGATGAGGAAAGAGAGCCCAGTGTGGCTTCTAGTAGATGGAACATGATTACGGTGCAACCTACACATTGGGATAGATCTCGAGTAACTTTTGTGGCATGTCTTGCTGAATTGTAGCTTGACTTAGAAGATGCCTGAGGAAACTACAATGAGAATTCCTTTCGATCACCAAAGAGCACATGTGCAAAATGTTGAAATATTTATGTATGGAGATAGAATGATGAAGCAAGTAGTGTAGTTCGCACACCCACAAGCTAGGTCAGTGACCATCAATGAAGGATGCACGTACAAGCGATGAGCCTCTATGTATAGAAGCATATGCAAAATGAACCAAACTCTCATTAGCCTCTTACTTATCCTCTTCATCTGTCTAGATCCTCTGATTGATGTCTCTCATACTCGTATCTCCCAGTCAACCCCAATATAATACTCAGAATATAGACAAACTTATAGTTTTATGCTAGGAAGCATGGACACTTCCCTAGGAAAGTTGTGGCCGTCCTAGACATGTGTCGGACACGGACACGGCGTGGACAGAGATGGACACGCTTAAACACGGCTCAGAAGCGTCCACTTTTTTCTTTAAGCCCGGACAGGGCATAGACACGGCTTGGACAACTTGGACACAGCTTGGACACGTCGTGGACACAGCAAGCTCAAACTAATACCCTGTGTAAAAGAAATATAAATTATATATCTTCTCTCTCTCTCCTCTTATTCCAACATCACTACCATATGTCTCCTCCCCATCCTTTTCCTAAGGATTATTACATATTTATCTATTGTACATCATACTTATATATATAATTCATCATTATATAACAAGTATTCCAAGAATTTGACATACAAATTGATTATATTCATCATTCTTCATTCATACTTACTTGATTTGATATTGCAAATGTGTTCTAGATTAATCTACATTGATAATTTATTATCTCATAATGGAAATATACTAGTGTTTTCTTATAAAGTCTGCGTTCATATTGTAAGCGAATTTTGGGTTTAATTTAGATTTCTTTTAAGTTTATTTCTTTAAATCTCACATAATTAGTTGTATTACAAATTTGCATAGATAGACATTATATGTATTAACTCCATGTTATGTGTATGTATACGTATGTATACATACACATAACATGGAGTTAATACATACATATGTGTATGTCTAAAACAATTCTTTAGACATCTATCATGTTACACTATTATCTCATAATGGAAATATACTAGTGTTTTCTTATAAAGTCTGCGTTCATATTGTAAGTGAATTTTGGGTTTGATTTAGATTTCTTTTAAGTTTATTTCTTTAAATCTTACATAATTAGTTGTTTTACAAATTTGCATAGATAGACATTATATGTATTAACTCCATGTTATGTGTATGTATACATATGTTGTAACATCCCTGACCTGGGTTATGAGTTAACCCTAGGTGTTTTGCCTAAATATGTAATTAAATCTTTGTGATTAACTCTGAGCATGTAATTAAGCTTCTCAGAAACGTATATTTCAGTATTTGCCCCTTTTTATTTAAAGTTGTAGCATTGTTATGATATGCAGGGACCTATGTGCAATTTACCCAGTTGAAAGGGTTAGCTTGCAATTTGCACATGATGAGATGTTCCTCTGAGGTTGAGACATCATGAGAATCTCTTTGGCAAAGTTTGAGGGATTTCCCAAGCTAGAGCACCAAGGTGCAGCTGTGGAAGCAATCCCAGGGCTTGAAACCCTAATTTGGGGTAAAATGCAATTTACCCAAATGATGGGAAGCAATTTGTAAAGAATGTCATCTAATGTATCTTTTTAGACTTTTGCCATCATTTAGATAAGAAATGATGAGGAATTCACCTCAATTGAGTTATCAAGTTAAGAAATAGGCTTTGTGATTGAATAATCAGGGTATATGTGCAATATCCCTTTAAGTATGAACTTTATTATTAGATTGTTCTTCCTTGCCTTCTTTTCTATAACATTAAGATAAGGTTTGTCCTTAGAATAAAGAGGAAGGGACGAGCAAGTAATAAAGGAACGACTTAGTTGGAATTAAAGGAAACTTATGAACTAATGTTGAAAATCCTACCCCATGTATATAAGCCCTCCTTCCCTTAGTTGCAAGGGAACTTAACCTTCGTTCCCTTACTATTTCATTTCACCAAAGACGACCAAGGACTGCCTTGGAGCTAAGGAGGACGAACAAGGGGTGCAAGGTAGGTTTAATCCCCTCTTCTTGCCTAATTCCATGGTTAGAATTCGAATTCAAGGTCATCTTTATGGCTAATTCTCGAAACCCTATCTTTCTAGCCGTCTCGAGACCGTGAGAGGGCTCGCGGTCTCAAGACCGTTTGGCCCCGTTGACCGAGCGTGGACCGTATAAGAAACCTATTCCTAATTATATAGGCTAATTACCCTCAAAATTTGGGAGACTAACTCCAAAGGAATCGGGAGATATGACCTTTTTAAGTCACAACTTTAAATGAATTAATTGCTGATTTTCAAACGGTCTGAAATTGCCTTTTTGGGCAAACGGTCTCAAGACCATGAAAGATCGTTGACTAAGCGTTGACCCATGAGATTACTGTTCAAAATTATGTTAACTAACAACTCACCAAGTTTGATGGTCTAATTCCAAACGGGCTAAGAGTTGAAGGGTGAATACTAGGGCTAACCCTAGATACAATCAGTACTGAAATTATGGTGACCTAATTAGGGTTTTTAGGGTTGATTGACCTAAACGGTCTCAAGACCGTTTGGGGGTCACCAAACGGTCTCAAGACCGTGAGGGCAATCAACCAAGACCGTTTGAAGGTCTGGGGTCAAGATTTGCTGACCAATTGAAGGTACAATAACGCCAATTTACATTGCAATTAAATGTTGATATAATCATCAACTTAATAGGTCAGCCCTTGATGAATTTGCACTAGAATCCAAAATTGGATGGGCAAACGGTCTCAAGACCGTTTAGAACTCATCCAAACGGTCTCAAGACCGAGAGGACACTCACCCAAGACCGTTTGAAGGTCTAGGGTTAAGTAGTTTGACCAATTGAGGACCTAATTGCAAATAGTTATCAAGTAAACCAAAATTCTGATTTTGTGACCAATCATGGTTCAACCTCTATCAAATCACCTTATATTTTGATGAAATCTTGGGCAAACGGTCTCAAGACCATGTGGGGTCCACCCACATGACCTCAAGACCGTTTGGGCCAAGTTTGGGCCCAATTAGAGCTCAATTGAAGGGTTCAACCTTGTGTTGATACACATTGTTGAGTGTTGATGGGTGAACATTGATAGACCTTAATTGAATCAATTTCAATCCTAATTGGTCAACAATTGAGGGTCAATTGAATGACCATTTGGTTAAGCATAACCTTAATTAACCCAATCCATAGGTGGTCAACAGTTATTGGACCTTTTGAAGGCTTCAACATCGGTTGACATCATCGATTGATTTGTTGAACCTTTGTTGAAGGACCTTGCGGTTGAGACCATGAGAGGCTCACGATCTCAAGACCGTGAGGAGGCTCACGATCTCAAGACCGTGAGGAGGCTCACGATCTCAAGACCGTGAGGGGGCTCACGATCTCAAGACCGTGAGGGAGCTCACGATCTCAAGACCGTGAGGGGGCTCACGATCTCAAGACCGTGAGGGGGCTCACGATCTCAAGACCGTGAGGGGGCTCACGATCTCAAGTCCATGAGGAGCCTCGCGGTCTTGACCTACTTGGAGTGGGTGGAGATGGCTCGCGGTCTTGGAAGGGGTTGAGGGCTCGCGGTCTTAAAGTCAAAGGTGACTAAACGGTCAACTCATCTTCGCGGTCTTGAAAGGCAAGTTGGACAAAAGGTCAACTCAACCAATGGGTCTCAAATCAATTGAAGGTTGACTTCATTCAATCAATTGATGAATGTAAATGGGTCAATGTTGCTCTAATCAAACCCTAATGACAATCTAGGATATTAAGGGGTTAATTGACTAAGGTTTTGACCATAATGATGATCAATGGGTGAATTACCAATATACCCCTGAAGGGTCAATTGAGTTATACCTTGCTCATTTCAACCCTAATTACATGAGAATGATGTTTTTAGTCATAATGACTCTATCTAACCTGATCTAGTCTAATGTTATCATCAACCATTAGTATGATGAAAGAGAAAGTACTCTAGAGAGAGAAAGTAACCTAGAGAGAGAAAGTAACTCTAATCACCTAATGGTGATGTCTTTGGCTATGTTAGCCTATAATGACTCAACCCAACCTGTTTTAGGGTGATGTTGACATCACCTAACCTTATGATGAGAGAGAAAGTACTTCTAGAGAGAGAGAGTACTTCTAGAGAGAGAAAGTACTTCTAGAGAGAGAAAGTACCTTTTTTTAAATGGAAACTCAATTGAAGCATCCCCAATACACAGAAATGAGCATAATTAGGGTATGATCCGCCTGTGTGAGATCATAGAAACCCTAATTATGATAAATGATGAATCTTTAACTAATCCAAGAGCATCAATGAAGATGTTACTCATACATGATGATGTTATGAGTTTAATTCACCTTGATGTGAATAGTAAACCCTAATTCAAGGGTAATGGCATGCTTTTGAGCAATAAACTCTATTTGAATAGAAGCAAAGATTTAACTCTTATGACAAAAGTAGGAAGTACATTCCTTATTGTTGCATTACCTTTATCAGATGTATTAACCATGCAGGTTCTGATATGAAGGTAATCATATCCAGGTATGGATGTTGATGTTATATTCATTGAAGGCATGTTGTTAGCCTTATGAATAAGTAAAGTAATCTGATGCCTTGCTAGTGGCATCCTATGTTGATAATGGGCTGTGAGAGCCATGAATACCATCAAGGTCATGCTTTAGAGATGACTTGTGATGAGGATAATGAGAAATGATGATTGATATGAGTTAGGCCTGTTACATTTAGTATTCTTCTTTTATAGCTGCTATGCTACTGTTATTGTTTGAAGAACAATGTATGCTGTTAAAGAATACTGAATGTACCTAACTAATCAAGTATAATGTAGAGCCCTGATCATAGATCCATCATTGTCAGAAATTAAGTGATGGTGAAACAGGTTTTCCTTAGGAAACTCCTGGAGCACATACTTTTGAGTATGTGGGGTACATGGATGTGTAGAACCTTACATCCTAGTGTAGGAAAGTGATGTAGATGTGTAATCCATCCATCCTTCACTATAGTTTCATACCGTATCAGTGGTAGGTAAACATGAAACCTCCTGATGACGAAGAAAGCACAGATATCCGTATCAGTGGTAGGTAAGTATGAAACCTCCTGATGACGAAGAGAGTACAGAACGCCACTGTGACTCTAGAATAGCGAAGGACCAGTTTACCCTGGTGAGCTATAGTAGTAGAGACACAAGATGTCCTACAAGTGATCCTCTTACTGACTGAGGAAGGTGAAGGTCATGAGAATCCGGCTCTCTTAATGACCTATGTATGATACTGATGCGGCTTCTCAGCGATCAGTTGGAGTTTGAGTGGTAAGCCTCATCTCCACAGGGCATAATGTTGTTTGTAAAACATAATCAACCAGGTAGTATAACTTGTTAGAGATGACTCCAAGTTAGTGGATTGATGTTACCTTGCAATAATGTTGATATTCTCCATATCTCCTAATTTGTAGAGATCTTGTTATATCTGCAACTGTTATAGAATGCTTTGAAGACTTTACTGTTTAAGATAATCTTTGATGTTATAATAAAGCTTCTGGCGAAGAGTTATAACTCTCGCTGGGACAATTATGTATAATTGTCTCACCCCGTAGACTTCAACTTTTTAGGTGGACGTCGGAGACGAAGAAACCAGCCTACAGGTGATCAGTCTCAGCAGCAGCAGCACCAGGGGCAGCAGTAATCTCAGGTGGAGATTTGTCCTGCCATGTGGTGTAGTTAGAGTCAGTCCTATGTGTCCTCTGTACTCTCAGGTCTTGGAGTCTTGTGTTATGTGATCTTGAGATTTTGTATCTTGATGTATATAATTACTCAAGAAGTAATTATCCTGAGATGTAAACAGTTACCTCTCTTTATGAAAGGAGTTTTTATGGATACAAGTTCTTATCTCGAAAAGTTTTAATTTTCCGTGATTTTTGTCTTCCGCTGATTACCGATTCGCTTCCGCTAAGTTTTAATCGTGTTTATGTCATGGTTTGGAGATCAGAGCCCACAATTAGTGGTATCAGAGCTCCAGGTTCAGTTGAGTCTACAGAGGCATAGGACTTAGGATGTCGAGTCTACCTTTAGTACTCCTTCCTTATCTAATAGAATCTTCTGCTCCTCAGGAGAAGAAGATACATAAGAATGTCAGAACATCGCAATGAGCACGTGGCAGAGAGTAGTGCTAGTGCACCTCGAGACGGTGCAAGAGTTCCGAGAATAGAACAACCTGCACCTGAGTCACCAAGAGAGCCACCCCAGTTCGACCCAGCTGACATGAGTGATCCAGCTGTACAGACGATGTTCGGGCAGTTCATGACTGCCATGACACATATAACCGATAGGATGCCCATTCCTGCACCTAGGGCACCTGTCCAGCCTGAAGTACAAGGTATTGGTAAGACATTCGAACGACTTCGTCGTGTCGGAGCTACCGAGTACTTCGGAACTGCCGACCCTGCAGATGCTGACTTATGGTTGACAGAGTTGGAGAAGGCTTTCAGGATTCTTATGATTCCGGAAGCTGAGAAGGTTAGACATGCTGTCTATCTTCTCAAAGGCAGTGCTGGTCACTGGTGGAACATGGAAGAGCAGAAGAGACCTGGAGTAGAGTTCTCATGGGAAGAGTTTCGTCGGGAATTTATCAATAGATATTTTCCAAAGACCTTCCTAGATGAGAAGATCTCTCAGTTTGAGAAACTAAGGCAGGGTATGATGAACATTAGTGAGTATGAAGCTAAGTTCATGGAGTTGCTGCGGTTCTGTCCGCACATGGCCGCTACGGATGAGGAAAGAATCAGAAGATTCGAGAAGGGTTTGAATTCTGATATGTCAACCCCTGTGTCTGCCTTAGAAAACAGAGAGAGATTCTCTACCTTCGTTGAGTCAGTCCGAAGGATAGAGAGATCTGTGGTTGAGAAAAGACAAACCCATAAAAGATATCCCCAGTTCCAGGGTTCTTCATCTAGGGATTCCAAGAAACCTAGATTCTCTGCACCTAACCTTCCACCATCCAGATCAAGTTTTCAAACTCAATGGACACCAAGCAGAGGTAGAGGGCAGAGTCAACCGCTTCAAGGGACGCACAGTTCTGCATCAGTGTCAGTTACTGGACCACCCAGACCACAGCAACAGGAGAAGAGTTGCTATAACTGTGGTAAGGTGGGACACTTGATGAAGGATTGTCGTTCTAGACCTATCGGTGTGACACAACAACCTCCGAGACAGAATCAACAGGGATCTCAGAATAGACAACATCAAGGAGCAGCTCGAGGACGTGGACAAGCGTCTCAAGCTGGATCATCAGCACCACCTCAACACCAGGCGACTGCGAGGTTCTATGCTATGAACCCACCTGAGGCAGTGGTCAATCCACGGGTAGTGGCAGGTCAGATGAAACTTTTATATTCTGATATGTCTATATCCTGTGATGTATCTGTTCTGATTGATCCGGGTGCTACGCACTCTTTCATCACTCATGAAGCGATTCGCAACTGCAATGTGACTGTTAGTCATAGAGCAGATAGTTTGTTGTTAGAGACTCCGTTGAGTGGGTCTGCCGTTTTGCAGGAGGTATGTTCTCCCTGCATCCTTTTCTTTTCTGACCATCGCATTCAAGTGGACCTTATACCACTTGATATGCAGGGGTTTGATATAATCCTTGGGATGGATACCTTAGAAAGGTATAGAGTTGTCTTGGATTGTGAGTCCAAGTTGGCTGTGTTTGCTGATGAAAGCAACACATGGATCTTTCAAGGTGAAAGAAAGATTCTGCCCACCTGTCTTGTGTCAGCTATGGCTGCTGATAAGCTGTTGAGGCAAGGATGTTATGCATTCTTAGCCCATGTGGTAGATGTTACCAAGGAAAGTTCCAATCCTGCCGAAGTTCCCATAGTCAGGGAATTCGAAGATGTGTTTCCTGAAGAACTTCCTGGTATACCACCACCTCGGGAGATTGACTTTGAAATCAATCTGATCCCAGATACGAAACCTATAGCCCAAACTCCGTATAGAATGGCTCCTGCCGAGATGGCAGAACTCAAGAAACAGCTTCAAGAGTTACTTGAGAAAGGTTTTATCCGACCGAGTACTTCACCTTGGGGTGCTCCGGTCTTGTTTGTTAAAAAGAAAGATGGGTCAATGCGGTTGTGCATCGACTATAGACAACTCAATAAAGTGACAATAAAGAATAAGTATCCTCTGCCGAGGATTGATGATCTCTTTGACCAGTTGCGTGGTGCAACAGTCTTTTCAAAGATAGACTTGAGGTCTGGATATCACCAACTTCGTATTAAGGATAGTGACATATCCAAGTCTGCCTTTAGGACAAGATATGGTCACTATGAGTTCACGGTTATGTCGTTTGGACTAACCAATGCACCAGCTGCATTTATGGAACTCATGAATAGAGTTTTTCGACCTTTCCTTGATCAGTGTGTTGTCGTCTTCATAGATGACATACTGATTTATAGTAAAGATGCTCAGCAGCATGAGCAGCATCTTCGCCAAGCTTTGACCTTGCTAAGAGAACATAAGTTGTATGCTAAGTTTAGCAAGTGTGAGTTCTGGCTGCCGGAGGTATCTTTTCTTGGACATGTAATATCCGCTTCGGGAATTCGTGTTGACCCTACAAAGGTAGAATCTGTTCTACAATGGGAACAACCAAAGACACCGACGGAAATTCGAAGTTTCTTGGGGTTAGCTGGCTATTATCGAAGGTTCATAAAGAACTTTAGTTCCATAGCTTTACCTTTGACCAAGTTAACCCGGAAAGATGTTCCTTTTTCTTGGAGTGATAAGTGTCAACAATCTTTCCAGTTGCTGAAGGAGAGGTTGACAAGTGCACCTGTATTAGTGCTACCTGAACAAGGAAAAGGATATGTAGTTTTCTGTGATGCTTCCAAAAATGGACTAGGATGTGTGTTGATGCAGGATAAACAAGTGATTTCTTTTGCTTCCCGACAGCTTAAGAAACACGAGGAGAATTATCCAACACACGATCTGGAGTTAGCAGCTGTGGTTCATGCTTTGAAGATCTGGAGACATTATCTCTACGGAGAGACATTCCAGATTTTCACAGACCACAAAAACCTTAAGTATATCTTCTCTCAGCATGAGCTCAACATGAGGCAACGTCGCTGGATGGAGTTAATCAAGGACTACGACTGTACAATTGATTACCATCCAGGTAAGGCCAATGTTGTTGCAGATGCCTTGAGTAGGAAATCAGCAACATCAACCATGAATAGAGCACAACTAAACTCTTTAGTATGCTCTAGAAGAGATATGCTTATCTCTTTAAGGAAAGACAATGTACAGTTGAAGGTGTCATTACTAGCCGGTTTGTTAGCTGAGATGCATATTAAACCTACCCTAAGAGAGCAGATTAAAGAAGCACAGCTAGATGATGCTGCAGTTCAACATATAAGATCTGAGTATGGAAATGAGAAGCAAGATGGGTTTCATGACTCAAAAGATCAAGTAGCTTGTTATAATGGAAGAATGATAGTGCCGGATGTGGACAACTTAAGGAAGTTAGTCCTGGAAGAAGCCCATTCTTCCATGTATGCTATGCATCCAGGGAGCACCAAGATGTATCGGAATTTGAAGGGTCTATATTGGTGGCCTGGGATGAAGAAGGACGTTGCAGAGTTTGTTCTGAGGTGTCCTGTGTGTCAGCAAGTTAAAGCTGAACACCAGAAGCCTGCAGGGACAATGCAACCTTTACCCATATCACAGTGGAAGTGGGACCATGTGACCATGGACTTTGTTGTTGGCCTACCCAGGACAAGCAAAGGACATGATTCCATTTGGGTAATTGTTGATAGGTTGACTAAGACAGCACATTTCTTACCTGTCAAAACAACCTATTCTGCTGAAAGGTTATCAGAGTTGTATGTTCGAGAGATAGTGCGTTTGCACGGAGTTCCTGTCACAATAGTTTCAGACAGAGGACCTCAGTTTACAAGTCGTTTTTGGGAACAGTTGCACAGTGCCTTAGGCACTAAGCTGAGGTTTAGTACGGCCTTTCATCCACAGACTGATGGACAGTCAGAAAGGACCATACAAACCTTAGAAGACCTGTTGCGAGCATGTGTTCTCCAGTTCACCGGAAGTTGGGATCTACACCTAAGCTTGATAGAGTTTGCCTATAACAATAGCTATCAGCATAGTATTGATATGGCACCTTATGAAGCCTTATATGGTAGACGTTGTAGATCACCCTTGTGTTGGTTTGAGACTGGTGAGCACCAGTTGTTAGGTCCTGACCTGGTGCAGCAAACCACGGAAAAGATTAAAGTAATACAACATAAGATTAAGACTGCTCAAGATAGGCAGAAATCTTATGCTGACAAACGTCGTAGACCTTTAGAGTTCCAGATTAGAGACAAAGTGTATCTTAAGGTCTCACCTTGGAAAGGGGTCCTTCGTTTTGGAAGGAAGGGGAAGTTAGCTCCTAGATATATGGGGCCTTATCCAATCATTGAACGGATTGGAAAGGTAGCATATAAACTAGAGCTGCCCCCAGAGTTACAAAGATTACATCCTGTGTTTCACATTTCTATGTTGAAGAAATGTCACCCAGACACCGAGTCAGTTCTACAACCTATGGAAGTAGAATTGAATGATGACATATCCTATGAAGAGGGACCAATGTCAATCCTTGATAAACGAATTAAAAAGTTAAAGAAGAAAGATATAAGTCTTGTGAAAGTCCTCTGGAATCATCGTGGTATTGAAGAAGCCACTTGGGAGTTAGAGGATGAGATGAGAAGGAAGTATCCTGCCCTTTTCTCGTAATATGTTTTATCGATTTCGGGGACGAAATCCTTGTAAGGGGTGGATAATTTGTAACATCCCTGACCTGGGTTATGAGTTAACCCTAGGTGTTTTGCCTAAATATGTAATTAAATCTTTGTGATTAACTCTGAGCATGTAATTAAGCTTCTCAGAAACGTATATTTCAGTATTTGCCCCTTTTTATTTAAAGTTGTAGCATTGTTATGATATACAAGGACCTATGTGCAATTTACCCAGTTGAAAGGGTTAGCTTGCAATTTGCACATGATGAGATGTTCCTCTGAGGTTGAGACATCATGAGAATCTCTTTGGCAAAGTTTGAGGGATTTCCCAAGCTAGAGCACCAAGGTGCAGCTGTGGAAGCAATCCCAGGGCTTGAAACCCTAATTTGGGGTAAAATGCAATTTACCCAAATGATGGGAAGCAATTTGTAAAGAATGTCATCTAATGTATCTTTTTAGACTTTTGCCATCATTTAGATAAGAAATGATGAGGAATTCACCTCAATTGAGTTATCAAGTTAAGAAATAGGCTTTGTGATTGAATAATCAGGGTATATGTGCAATATCCCTTTAAGTATGAACTTTATTATTAGATTGTTCTTCCTTGCCTTCTTTTCTATAACATTAAGATAAGGTTTGTCCTTAGAATAAAGAGGAAGGGACGAGCAAGTAATAAAGGAAGGACTTAGTTGGAATTAAAGGAAACTTATGAACTAATGTTGAAAATCCTACCCCATGTATATAAGCCCTCCTTCCCTTAGTTGCAAGGGAACTTAACCTTCGTTCCCTTACTATTTCATTTCACCAAAGACGACCAAGGACTGCCTTGGAGCTAAGGAGGACGAACAAGGGGTGCAAGGTAGGTTTAAACCCCTCTTCTTGCCTAATTCCATGGTTAGAATTCGAATTCAAGGTCATCTTTATGGCTAATTCTCGAAACCCTATCTTTCTAGCCGTCTCTTTTCATCCTTCCTTGGAGTTTTCACCTTGGCCAACCTGTGGGAACTCAAGGAAGCCATTAGAGCTTGGAGCTTGAAAGCTTGGAGCTCAAGAAGCAAGCTTTAGGCGGGTTTTATAACTCTAAACCTATGCTTTACTATGTGCATCTTTATATGCGATTTGATGATAGCTCTTAGTATTTCCCTACTTTTCCCTGCTATTTTGCAAGCAAACCCGTGGGATATCTGTACTGTTCTTGAGCTAGAAGATGAAGGCGTGATTTCCAAGAAAAACCCACCGCTTTTCTTTTCCTTAAACGGTCCTCACGGTTTGCTCTCTCGGACTCAAGACCGTGAGAGAGCCTCGCGGTCTCGAGACCGTGAGAGGGCTCGCGGTCTCAAGACCGTTTGGCCCCGTTGACCGAGCGTGGACCGTATAAGAAACCTGTTCCTAATTATATAGGCTAATTACCCTCAAAATTTGGGAGACTAACTCCAAAGGAATCGGGAGATATGACCTTTTTAAGTCACAACTTTAAATGAATTAATTGCTGATTTTCAAACGGTCTGAAATTGCCTTTTTGGGCAAACGGTCTCAAGACCATGAAAGATCGTTGACTAAGCGTTGACCCATGAGATTACTGTTCAAAATTATGTTAACTAACAACTCACCAAGTTTGATGGTCTAATTCCAAACGGGCTAAGAGTTGAAGGGTGAATACTAGGGCTAACCCTAGATACAATCAGTACTGAAATTATGGTGACCTAATTAGGGTTTTTAGGGCTGATTGACCTAAACGGTCTCAAGACCGTTTGGGGGTCACCAAACGGTCTCAAGACCGTGAGGGCAATCAACCAAGACCGTTTGAAGGTCTGGGGTCAAGATTTGTTGACCAATTGAAGGTACAATAACGCCAATTTACATTGCAATTAAATGTTGATATAATCATCAACTTAATAGGTCAGCCCTTGATGAATTTGCACTAGAATCCAAAATTGGATGGGCAAACGGTCTCAAGACCGAGAGGACACTCACCCAAGACCGTTTGAAGGTCTAGGGTTAAGTAGTTTGACCAATTGAGGACCTAATTGCAAATAGTTATCAAGTAAACCAAAATTCTGATTTTGTGACCAATCATGGTTCAACCTCTATCAAATCACCTTAGATTTTGATGAAATCTTGGGCAAACGGTCTCAAGACCATGTGGGGTCCACCCACATGACCTCAAGACCGTTTGGGCCAAGTTTGGGCCCAATTGGAGCTCAATTGAAGGGTTCAACCTTGTGTTGATACACATTGTTGAGTGTTGATGGGTGAACATTGATAGACCTTAATTGAATCAATTTCAATCCTAATTGGTCAACAATTGAGGGTCAATTGAATGACCATTTGGTTAAGCATAACCTTAATTAACCCAATCCATAGGTGGTCAACAGTTATTGGACCTTTTGAAGGCTTCAACATCGGTTGACATCATCGATTGATTTGTTGAACCTTTGTTGAAGGACCTTGCGGTTGAGACCATGAGAGGCTCACGATCTCAAGACCGTGAGGAGGCTCACGATCTCAAGACCGTGA
The DNA here is from genome assembly GCA_963693085.1 of Alisma plantago-aquatica. Taxonomy (NCBI): domain Eukaryota; kingdom Viridiplantae; phylum Streptophyta; class Magnoliopsida; order Alismatales; family Alismataceae; genus Alisma; species Alisma plantago-aquatica. The sequence goes on from OY856409.1 coordinate 781,903,520, forward strand.
GGAGGCTCACGATCTCAAGACCGTGAGGGGGCTCACGATCTCAAGACCGTGAGGGAGCTCACGATCTCAAGACCGTGAGGGGGCTCACGATCTCAAGACCGTGAGGGGGCTCACGATCTCAAGTCCATGAGGAGCCTCGCGGTCTTGACCTACTTGGAGTGGGTGGAGATGGCTCGCGGTCTTGGAAGGGGTTGAGGGCTCGCGGTCTTAAAGTCAAAGGTGACTGAACGGTCAACTCATCTTCGCGGTCTTGAAAGGCAAGTTGGACAAAAGGTCAACTCAACCAATGGGTCTCAAATCAATTGAAGGTTGACTTCATTCAATCAATTGATGAATGTAAATGGGTCAATGTTGCTCTAATCAAACCCTAATGACAATCTAGGATATTAAGGGGTTAATTGACTAAGGTTTTGACCATAATGATGATCAATGGGTGAATTACCAATATACCCCTGAAGGGTCAATTGAGTTATACCTTGCTCATTTCAACCCTAATTACATGAGAATGATGTTTTTAGTCATAATGACTCTATCTAACCTGATCTAGTCTAATGTTATCATCAACCATTAGTATGATGAAAGAGAAAGTACTCTAGAGAGAGAAAGTAACCTAGAGAGAGAAAGTAACTCTAATCACCTAATGGTGATGTCTTTGGCTATGTTAGCCTATAATGACTCAACCCAACCTGTTTTAGGGTGATGTTGACATCACCTAACCTTATGATGAGAGAGAAAGTACTTCTAGAGAGAGAGAGTACTTCTAGAGAGAGAAAGTACTTCTAGAGAGAGAAAGTACCTTTTTTTAAATGGAAACTCAATTGAAGCATCCCCAATACACAGAAATGAGCATAATTAGGGTATGATCCGCCTGTGTGAGATCATAGAAACCCTAATTATGATAAATGATGAATCTTTAACTAATCCAAGAGCATCAATGAAGATGTTACTCATACATGATGATGTTATGAGTTTAATTCACCTTGATGTGAATAGTAAACCCTAATTCAAGGGTAATGGCATGCTTTTGAGCAATAAACTCTATTTGAATAGAAGCAAAGATTTAACTCTTATGACAAAAGTAGGAAGTACATTCCTTATTGTTGCATTACCTTTATCAGATGTATTAACCATGCAGGTTCTGATATGAAGGTAATCATATCCAGGTATGGATGTTGATGTTATATTCATTGAAGGCATGTTGTTAGCCTTATGAATAAGTAAAGTAATCTGATGCCTTGCTAGTGGCATCCTATGCTGATAATGGGCTGTGAGAGCCATGAATACCATCAAGGTCATGCTTTAGAGATGACTTGTGATGAGGATAATGAGAAATGATGATTGATATGAGTTAGGCCTGTTACATTTAGTATTCTTCTTTTATAGCTGCTATGCTACTGTTATTGTTTGAAGAACAATGTATGCTGTTAAAGAATACTGAATGTACCTAACTAATCAAGTATAATGTAGAGCCCTGATCATAGATCCATCATTGTCAGAAATTAAGTGATGGTGAAACAGGTTTTCCTTAGGAAACTCCTGGAGCACATACTTTTGAGTATGTGGGGTACATGGATGTGTAGAACCTTACATCCTAGTGTAGGAAAGTGATGTAGATGTGTAATCCATCCATCCTTCACTATAGTTTCATACCGTATCAGTGGTAGGTAAACATGAAACCTCCTGATGACGAAGAAAGCACAGATATCCGTATCAGTGGTAGGTAAGTATGAAACCTCCTGATGACGAAGAGAGTACAGAACGCCACTGTGACTCTAGAATAGCGAAGGACCAGTTTACCCTGGTGAGCTATAGTAGTAGAGACACAAGATGTCCTACAAGTGATCCTCTTACTGACTGAGGAAGGTGAAGGTCATGAGAATCCGGCTCTCTTAATGACCTATGTATGATACTGATGCGGCTTCTCAGCGATCAGTTGGAGTTTGAGTGGTAAGCCTCATCTCCACAGGGCATAATGTTGTTTGTAAAACATAATCAACCAGGTAGTATAACTTGTTAGAGATGACTCCAAGTTAGTGGATTGATGTTACCTTGCAATAATGTTGATATTCTCCATATCTCCTAATTTGTAGAGATCTTGTTATATCTGCAACTGTTATAGAATGCTTTGAAGACTTTACTGTTTAAGATAATCTTTGATGTTATAATAAAGCTTCTGGCGAAGAGTTATAACTCTCGCTGGGACAATTATGTATAATTGTCTCACCCCGTAGACTTCAACTTTTTAGGTGGACGTCGGAGACGAAGAAACCAGCCTACAGGTGATCAGTCTCAGCAGCAGCAGCACCAGGGGCAGCAGTAATCTCAGGTGGAGATTTGTCCTGCCATGTGGTGTAGTTAGAGTCAGTCCTATGTGTCCTCTGTACTCTCAGGTCTTGGAGTCTTGTGTTATGTGATCTTGAGATTTTGTATCTTGATGTATATAATTACTCAAGAAGTAATTATCCTGAGATGTAAACAGTTACCTCTCTTTATGAAAGGAGTTTTTATGGATACAAGTTCTTATCTCGAAAAGTTTTAATTTTCCGTGATTTTTGTCTTCCGCTGATTACCGATTCGCTTCCGCTAAGTTTTAATCGTGTTTATGTCATGGTTTGGAGATCAGAGCCCACATATGTATACATACATGTACCTCATAAGTATATATTTGTCTATATATGTATACAACTATATTATACTTATACATTTATGTGTATTTATGTATATATATAATTATATATATATGTATATGTATATGTATATGTATATGTATATGTATATGTATATGTATATGTATATGTATATGTATATGTATATGTATATGTATATGTATATGTATGTGTGTATGTCGTCTCCAACATCGTGTCTGTGTCCTATATTTTTGAAAATTGTCGTGTCTCGTATTCGTGTCTGTGTTCGTGCAGTGTCCCCTGTCTGTGTGAGTATAGTCAAACATAAAATGAAAAGCAAGGATAAAGATCAAAATAATATATATATGAGTTGTGTTTAGGTTAACAACCAGCACAAATTAGCTACGAATAAGAAAAAGGTGAAATTTGACTTGACGAATACAGAAACTGTGTACTAGCATTAGGAAACATGAGATTTGACTTGGCAGAGTCAATAACATAAGAACTATGAATCTATGACATGTATCATCATCAGGGAATCACCTAAATATGTTCAACACCGAAGTGGATACTTCAAAATTGCAAAGAAGTTGGTGTAACTGAATGAAGAGAAAAAGCTTGTCCTTCAAACAGTCTAGTCATAGTTAGATGGTTACAACTTGCATCATTTACACATGTTCCTTCAAGACTTCATGTATATGATAAGGTTACTTGTAGGTAAACTCATACTTGTCAAAGCGCACGCCTAGGCGGCCGCCAAAGCGTTGAAGCGCTATACTGGGTCGATGTGTGGGAGATGCTTAGTTTTAGAAAAAAAAGCGAACGCCTTGGTTGCCTTGGCGTTTGAGCGATCGCTTCACGCCTTGGCACGGTCCATTGCGTGGGACCCGATTAACGTCTGACTTAGAAACAAATACCCATGACCCACTCGCGATTCCTCTCCACTCGCGATTCATCTCCCGCAAACCCCTCCCTGCTAAACCCCCGACCCTGACTCCCATGTTATCCCCAAGCTAGCGTTGCCCTAGCTGGACGAAGCAAGGAGAAGCTGTGTCAGCAACTCCCTCGCATCGAGGTAGGTGGTCTCCAACCTACATCGCGGCCTTGAGGGCAGTTGCGCCAAGCCGCCAAGTGTAGCGGAAGCCACCAGCGGAAGCCGCCAACTCCAGCAGCTGAAGCCGGCGATCACCGGTAACTGGTAAGTCTTTTTTTTGTGATTTCTTCTTCCATCTTCTCCTCCTCTCCATTTCTTCTCCATCGCCATCTTCCTTTCTTCTCCCTCACTTGTTCTTCCTCCTACCACATGCAGCATGGACTCTGTCCAGCTACCTTCTTCCTTGCGCCAAGGAAGAAATGTAGCTTCTTACTACCTTGCGACCTTGACAAGAGTTGCAGTAGTTGCCCCAAGCGGCCAACACCCAAAGGGAGCATTACAGAGCGACAATTCCAGTAGTCGCACTCCAATAGCAGCCAACACTTTCAAATATGTTTTTTTTACAAACTTCTTCCCTATTTTTCTTACTGATCTAGCTCCATCCCTTCCCTATTGCCTTTCTTCTACATCTCCTTCTTGTTTCCCCCTCCCAACTACAGCAAAGAACTGCTGCTACTGACTACTAACGAATTTTAGGATCAATGTCATGCTAGATTTTTTTCTTTATATTAATTGATCTGGTGCCACCTTAATTTTGTATGTACATCATATTCTTCTTCCTTCCCATGTTCTTCTTCGTCACTAAGACCCAAGTGTGTTTTCTCCTGCTGTAATGTTTACTGTTTGGTGCCCACGTTTGCTGTCTTGTGCTACACGCCCATGTGAGGCCTCTCCCAACAAGTGGAACTTAATTACAATTTTATATTTTGTTTTTTGGTTCTATTTTTTGTAGATCTATAGTGATGGACTTTGATTTAGTTGGTGATATTGATGTTCCTACTTCCACCCCTCAATCTCAAAGACCTGGGGAGATTGACCCTCGTTTTGCAGATGCAATGAATGACCCAAAATTGAGGATAAAATCCACAGACCCAAGGTGGCAGTATTCCTTTTGGCAAAATGTAGGTGATAAGAACAAGGTTAAATGTGCATTGTGTGGTCACATCAGCAGTGGGGGCATCACGAGATTGAAGGAGCACTTGATTATAGGATTTCGGGATTGCATGAAGTGTCCTAAAACAACGACTACAATTTCTAAGGAGTTGCTTGACTATAAGAATCGCAATAAGAAGAGGAAGGTGGATCTTGATTACCAGTACAGTCAGAATGAGTCCAAAACTCCTAATGTTGTTAATGAGGGTGATGTTGTGGTTGTTCCATTTTCTACCCAAAGGTCTCGAACCACATCTAGTTCTGCAAACAGGCCACCTGTCTGCAAATATTCTTCTGGAAAAGGACCAATGGATTCTTTCACCACTCCTAGTCCATGGGACGTTGTTGCACAAAGGAAAGAAAACTGTAGTGCTTCACAAACTACAATAGGTGATACCTACAAAAAAGAAGCTACACAGGTTGCTTATGACTGCATATCCCAATGGTTTTATGAAGCTGGTATTCCCTTTAATGCCGCAAACTGCAATAGCTTTGATGTTATGTTTGAGGCAGTTATCCAAGCTGGTAAGGGATTCATTCCACCTTCTTATCATCAATTGAGGTTTCCTTTATTTGAAAGGCAGTTTGAGAGATGTAAGGAGATGCAGGTGGTTCGTGAGAAGCATTGGAGATCTTATGGTTGCACAATAATGTGTGATGGATGGACAGATAAATGTCAGCGTACTTTGGTAAATTTTCTTATAAATACTCCTGAGGGTTCATTCTTTATCAATGCTAAGGATGTGACATCTGATGAACACACACGGGAGTTACTGTTCAACTTGATAGATGAAGTTGTTGAGAAGGTTGGGGAGGAAAATGTGGTGCAAGTTGTCACTAACAATGCAGCCAACATGGTGTTGACCGGGAAGATGTTGATTGAGAAGAGGAAGAAATTATTTTGGACTCCTTGTGTTGCACATTTCTTGGATCTTATGTTGGAGGACATCTCTAAATTGGACATTTTTTCAGGGGTTCTTACAAGGGCAAGAAAGGTCACTACTTTTATTTATCAACACACTCGTCTGCATGATGCTTTCATGAAAGGTAGTGACAATCACCAAGAGCTTGTAAGGAGTGGGGTGACACGGTTTTCTACACATTTCTTAGCTTTATCTAGCTTGTTGAAGCATCGTCCTTCTTTGACTAAGCCCTTTGTTTCTGACATATGGACCAACAGTTCTTGGGCAAAAATCACAGATGGAGATCTTAGTTTCAATACAGTTATGGCAAAATCATTTTGGGAGAAGGTGGAGACTATTTGAGGGCAACCCAACCTCTTGTGGTTGTGTTGATATTGGTTGATGCCGATGAGAAGCCACCTATGCGGTATGTAGGTCGTGCTTTTGAGATGGCCAAAGAGAAGATTATTGAAGATTTTGGCCAGAGGGAAAAGGAATACAGGCCTATCTTGGATATTCTTGATTACCGTTGGGGCAAGAAGATGAAGCGTCCCTTGTATTGTGCTGATCTTTACTTAAATCTCGTATATTATTATGATATGAGGCAAACAAATAGGATTGCAGCTGGGAAATATGAGATTGACCTCATTGAATGTATTGAACGGATGGTTAGTGATGGTAAAGAGCAAGATATAATTTCTCGGGAGCTAGAGGAGTACAAGAACGCTCGTGGCCTATTTGGGAAGGATATGGCTATCAGGCAAAGAGACAAAAAAACTCCATGTAAGCCCTTTTCTCATATTAGTTATACGCTTATAGCATTATATAAATATAAATATTTTGGTAATTGACTACATATCCTTGATGGCAGTGGAGTGGTGGGATAGCTATGGGGGTACCACCCCAACATTGCAAACATTAGCAAGACGTATTCTGGGTTTATGTTGCACTTCATCATCTTGTGAGTGTAATTGGAGTGCCTTTGACTTTGTAAGTCCTTTTTGTAAATTAATTTTATTTTGATTGCCTAGTATAACTGTATAAGTCAATAAATATTCATTCAACTCTTTTATAATCTTTAGATCCATACAAAGAGGAGAAGTAAATTAGAAGCTGAGATATTGATGAAGCTTGTTTAAATTCAATACAATACACGTCTTGATCAAAGGTTCAAGGATAGGAGGTTGGGGAACATGGAGAAGGATTTTGATCCTATTGTTATTTCTGTGCTTAATTGGTCAAATGAGTGGATGATAGGAATTTTTGTGGAGCCTGAGGAAGAGTGGGATGAGTTCATTGAGAATGATGATTATGAAGATTATGGAGCCGAAGATGATGGTCTTGGACCAAGTTCTTACCTAGTTGATGATGCTTGATCCATATCTTTATTTATCTTGTTAAGTGTTCGTACTTTTAATTTGTAATGATGCCTTTAAACAACAATGTCTTGATGGTGATCTTTCTTGCTTTGTATTTTTTATGTAGTCACCATTTTTGTCTTAGAAATAATTACTTTTACATGAGTGCACTTGAGGATATAGGGTAAAGACTGAATTATCTTCACTTTTTGCAATATCGTAAGTTTATTGAAGATTCAGAATGTAAGGTATGTTATCACTAATCTTCTTTAAATGTTTATCTCTTTAATATTATTACTATGTGAAGATCATAAGGTATGTGACATTTTTTTCTTGTTTCAACAAATTACTTTTCATTACTAATATACTATATGTGAAATTATTCTCGTACTTGTTTTTTATATAGTTTCATAGAAACTATTTTGATTATGCTTATATATGGTTTAGGATTGTTTAGCACATATTTCATACATTTTAACAATTAAAACCATTAAAACATTAATATAAAAATGCATATATATCTCTAAAATTATTAATTTAATAGGTCGCCTAGGCAACGCCTAGTCGCACCTAGTCACGCCTAGTCACAAGGCTCTCAGCTTGAACGCTGTGCCGCCTTGCCGCCTTGACAAGTATGGCTAAACTATAGAGTATATAGTGGTGACATCTTTTATCTTTTTGTTGTACCTATAATTGTATCACAGTGAAGGCTACACTGCCTTTCCTATAAGGATATACATTGAGCCCTTTTAATTTGGTTAGATGAGAACCTCTGAATGATGATGGCACAAGGTGATAACATGAAGGAGGAAGGTTTCATTTGGATTTCAATCACCATTATGTAATTAAAAAAAATGACGATGTGTAGTTTACCCATATTATGATAGTGATGTCTCACAAAAAGTCACTAAAATTGAATTTGTGAGGGGTCATGGCTCATATCATGATGTTTTCTTCTCCCAACATGTCCCTAAAATTCTTTTGAGAGGGGTCATTGCCCATGTCATGAAAGTGTCCTCTCATAGCATGTCTTTGAAAATACATTTTTGAGGTACTTGGGCCCATATCATGACAAATGTCATTGCATATCAAGTCTCTAACAATTCATTTAGGAGGATATATGAAGTATATCATAACATTGAGCTCTCATAGCGTATGAAGTGTTCCACTCTATGAAGAGAGAAAAGGGGAAGAAAAAAGGCAGTCTTGCTATGAAGTTGGACATGTCCAAAACATACGACATGGTGGAGTGGAGTTTCCTTGATGTGGTGATGGAGAAGATGGGTTTTGGGATGAAGTGGAGGAGTAAAATCAAAGATTGCATCACATATGTCCAGCACACTTTTGCTATAAACGGGGATCAAACCAAAAGCACAAAGCCTGCATGTGGACTTCACCAGGGTGACCCTCTATCCCATATCATGAGAATGTCCTCTCATAGCATGTGGATGGAGGTGTATATGGGAGGATCTATGACCAATATCATGTCAGTGTGCTCTCACAGCAAGTCCCTAAAAATAATCTTTTGAGGAGCCATGATCCATATCATGAAGGTGTCCTCTCACGGGAAGATCCCAAAAATGCATTTTGGAGGAGCCACATCACATATCATGACAATGTCCTCTCCCAACATGTCATTGTAATTGCATTTGGGAGGATATGTGACCACTATCATGATAGTGTGCTCTCACGGTAAGTCCCTAAAAGTAAATTTTTGAGGAGCCAGGGCCCATATCATGATGTTGTCATCTCACAACATTTCACTGGATATGTTTTTTGGAGGAACCAGGGCCCATATCATTATGGAATCCTCTCACATCAAGTATTTGAAAATTCATCTGAGAGGATCCACCTCTTATATCATGACAATGTCCTCTCCTAACATGTCATTGTAATTGCATTTGGGAGGATATGTGACCAATATCATGATAGTGTGCTCTCACGGTAAGTCCCTAAAAATAAATTTCTGAGGAGCCAGGGCCCATATCATGATGATGTCGTCTCACAACATGTCACTGAATATGTTTTCGGGAGGAACTAGGGCCCATATCATTATGGCATCCACTCACATCAGGTCTTTGAAAATGCATTTGAGAGGAGCCACATCACATATAATGAGAATGTCCTATCCCAACATGTCATTGGAATTGCATTTGGGAGGATATGTGACCACTATCATGATAGTGTGCTCTTGCAGTAAGCCCCTAAAAATAAATTTCTGAGGAGTCAGGGTCCATATCATGATGGTGTCGTCTCACAACATGTCACTTAATATCTTTCATATAATTGCTTAAAAGATTACATAAAAGCTCTCACAGAAGCGCAAGTAACAAACTGGGTTGCCAATCCTTGTTGGATGGCAAAACCCAATGACCCAAAAATAAAATCATTACATGTACATGAAGGCATCAGAAGGTTCCTATTTATATATGTTGAAGGCGTCGAAGAAGAGAAACTGCATCGTCAGCAGGCACCCCAAAGGTGTCAAAGGCGAAAGGTAGAAAATGATGTTGATTGGCCTCATATGTTGTTCCATGTTTATGAACTTTTTGTATTTCTGCCTCGGACGTTGCCTGTCCTGCTTTAAAGTTTTTTGAAAGGATACCTGTCAAGGGAGAAACTCATGTTAGGTCAACACAGGCATGTTTTCCATTCATCCAGTGAAATAAAAGAATGTCTCCAGGTCAGAATGAATTAACACCATCAGATTGAGTGCCAAGGAAGGCCAAAGGAGCTTCTTTCAAAACCTTTAACCCAGATCGAGTGCCAACATCATGATGAAACTTATAACCAGGCCGTGAGTGGAAGTGCACTGCATGATCACCATAGGCATCAAGATCTGTGATGATGCAAATTAGACAACGTTCATCACCTAGATACAAGGGAATCATATGCCAATACCGAAGGATAGCTCGATACTCAATGCGTAACATAGACAGACCAAGGCCATCAATAGGAACAACCCTAAAAAAATTTTGTGCATGATCGGCTTATAAAGAAGCGAGAATAGCATGTTGCCGTAAGGATAGGTCACTTGCCATGATTTTCTGGATGACCGTTTTGTAGTAAGCGTCTACTAAAATAGACTGGGTCTTTAGGGTGGTAGAATGCATACTTGTCAACATAGACCAACATAAAGATGGCAAGATATTACATATGCAAGCATGTGCTTGGACAAAGGGGAGCCCTGCATGCATGCATGTGACCTCACGCAACATATGGTCTTGGAGATCTTTAGTGTGTATCTGAGAGGCAACAAAAGCAAATTTACTGACATCATGAGAGACTTGATCCCCAATCCCCCTAGATGCATAGGAAGTGTAGCCAAACACCATTGTAAATCACCAAAACATGGGTCGTCAGCAACCACAATACGCTCCAGACAACGACGAAGACCGTGATAAAAAATATCCAACACAGGTGTGATAGAAGAAGGAGATGTTGTACGAAGATCAAACAACAGTTTGGGAATCCCAACACAACAACTAAGAAGAAGAAGCTCACATTGTGGGTCCTGGAGTGAGGACATGCGATCCATCATATCAAGGGTATTCATCACACCTTTTTGGAGAAGTTCCTTCGCAACAGATGCATCTGTAGAAAGTTGGGCCACCTAGAATCTTCACTCCACGCTCTGGATGAGAGATGTCAGTTGGAAATAAGCCCACATTCGAGCCTCATCTAGGGTCATCAGATGGCCAAAAAATCTATCTTCTTAGTATTGAGATGAAGACCATACATTGGGTCTCGCTCCTGAATGAGGGATAGATCCTTCGAAACAACCTCTGTGTCCTCAATGAGGGTACCATCATCAAGGTAGAAAGAAAGGAGGTCAAGTTGACATGCTTCCTTTGCCTGTAAAATAAGAGGGTGGAGTCCCAGGGAAAACAAGTAGGGGGCCTAATGGGTCACCTTGTTGTACCCCGACAGAAGAAAAAAGAGGCTCACCATGATCCATATAGAGAGGAGATGGAGAGATATATAAAAACTCAACCCATCGTACAATAGAAGGGCAATGAAGACGAACCTCTTGGAATATGGTAGATCTATCAACCATGTTTAAGGCATTGTTGAAGTCAATAAGAGCCATGGTGACTATAGTGTGGTGTTGTTGTTCATAGACAAGTCAAGTGACAGCATGTAGAAGGGCCTCAACACCACCAGTAATACCAACACCATACTGATGATACATAAGATAAGGGACGACATCAGAACTTACACCCTTTGTCGCAACTTTGGATATAAGGCACGAATAAATAGTACCCATAGCAATAGGCTGAATGCCATTGTCTGGTTTGAGAAAAGGAGTCAATGGAGAACTGGCAATGTAGGGAGCTAGGGAATCTGGACAACGACCAGTGAGCCAAAGATTCACTATAGTTGAAATTGCATTTAAAAAATCATCTTTCACTGCAGTGGAAGCCCCACACATATAATCAATAAGATGTTGTGATCGTAGGCCATAACGTGTGCATGTAGTCCCTTTCTTGAATGATAAAATGGCTTCTTCAATCATAGAGCAAGAAGCAACAAATGGAGAGCTAGAAATTTCAGACTGAGGTTGTACCAATGGCAATGGAGGTTGAGGGTGTTTAGCTTTAAGATAAGAATAATTAGCAGCTTTTGTGGGGGTAACACCACTAGAGGATAGAACAAGTATGGTAGTAGAAAATTGGCTATCCTTGATCTTAGACTTTACACGTGAAATACAAGCTTCAGAAGAATGTTCTCGCTCGGTAGGACAACAATGAGCCAAAATCTGAGCCAGGAGTCGTTGAATGCCATCAGGTTCTAAATTCCAAGTCTCCAAAGCCTTAAGGATCATAAGTTGTTGTAGAGAGATGCATTTTTGAGAAGATTGTTTTTGAGCAGACATAGGGGAGAAGAGATACAGAACACATGTTGGAAGCAACAAAAGACGAATCCATGCATCAATAGAGCATGGGCAAGAAGCCACCTAGAGTAAGAAAGCACGAAGAGTGTCCACAAAGGGCAAACGACAAAGAAGAGGGATCCTCTTTACGGTAGGGTCACACATGCGGAAGACAAAATATAGAAAATCTGTGTCGAGCTATAGTCGGTTAACAGGCAGAGGCGATGGCTCAATACGCTGACGAGCTGACAGGGTGCAAGGAACAAAATCTGGAAATCCAGAATTGATGGGAGTAGGCAAACCATCACATCGAGTGATGTCTCACCAGGCTATCGAGGTAGAGTGGTAGTAACATCAGAGCCATCAGAAGCATGATGAGGACATGCTTTAGACCATGGCATGATGCCAAGGCATACACTACACATCCAATTCTTGGAAGAACAAAGAGAAAACACCAAGCCCTCCCAAACATCCGCATACTCCAACGCCTTACGGATTCCATCAACACGACTCAGTGAAGATAAATGAACAACCCAAAGATGATTACCAAAACGGTTAGCTACTAACGGTTTGTCGCGATATGTATGGAGGCTCCTAAAAGGACATAAAACTTGTGCAGCATGTCCAACCATGCAGGATGTAAGCCCGACGTGGTAAAGGACCACATGAACAACCTCACGGCTTTTCACTTGTGATGCAGCAAGACAGTCATAATGTGTCATTGTCGATGTGGGAAAACTGAATTTTGCCACTAAAGAGAGCTGAACTGAGACATGGAGGGAACACTCTCGTGTATGGCGGCCAGCAGGGCAGTCCTTCCTGCTGGGTTGACCAGTGCCAAGCCTGCTTAACACACGACTGTAGGGAATCGTGTATGGGCTGCCGCCTTAGGGGATCGATGCTAGACTCTATCGTATCGATCCTCGACGTGTTGAGACCTGGACGGCTAGGCACCAGGGATGCTCCGAGTGCGTTCTTGCCCTAATCCCTTGCTGCTATGGGCGTGGTTGCTGAAAAAAGGGCAGCCACCACTGGTATGGACAAGTCCAACAAAAGTTGATAAGTTGAATATGACTTGAAGTTATTGCTGAACTTTTCTGGTCGCCTTCTATCCGCATTCGGGAGACACTATGGTAAGTCAGATCTGGATACTATGGTGTGGGGAAACAAGACGAGCAGAGAACCCCTGCCATCAGTGACACTGGGGCAGGTACAATAATTAATCAGAGGTAGGTGGGAGACAAACACAATCGTCGTCGGTGCCCATGTCACGTGCAGTGGCTCAGCGCTCTCGCATTGCATCATCGTCCAGCACACGGTGACCAAATAAGTGTTGATATATTCCAACAAAAATACACTCAGGAGGAGCCATGACACATTTCTTCTCATAAAAAGTCTCTTTCAATGTATTTCTTAGGGACTGGGGCCCATATAGTGACAATGTTCACTCACAACAATTATCTTAAAATGCATATGTGAGGGCTGGGGCCCATATCACGAGAATTTCCTCTAACAATAGGTCCCCCGTATTGCATTTGTGAGAATTCAAGTCCCATATCAAGACAATGTCCTCGCATAGTAATTTTGTAAAATTTCTAAGGTTAAGTGACATGAATTTATGTCATGTATAACTTTGGTGACACACAAACATGTCACCTAAATGCTATGTCTCCTTGTATATTACACTTGACTCATATACATGTGTAAACCCCCATTACAACATAGGTGATTCAAATGTATGTCACATATACTGTGTCACCCTTTCAAGTTTGATAAAATATTTGTCACCTATGTTGCACAGACTACACATGACATACATGCATGTCACCTAAAGTATGTCACCCTTTCAAATATACAAAAATGTATGTCATCTATTTTACGTAGGCCTACACAGATTATAAGTCATATACAAATATGTCACCTAAAGTGTGTTATTTTTTACATGATTGTCACCTATACTATGTTTTTTGGTAGTGCATAACATGCATATTTCTGTGGTTTAGTGAGATTTTCCAATACCATACAAGCCAGATAATACTGGATTCGCTAATTTATTAATTCACTTCTGAAGTAGAGTGCTTTTTCATTTCTTCGGACCAGAAAAGTGTTTTGAATCAAATTGAGATGTGAACGGTTTCAAGGAGACATATATCTAGGAAACAATGATCTAGGATACTCTTGGAAAAACTTCGTTTCATATAGCAGTCTTTTGGATGCCAAGATAATACCTTTCAAACTAACATACAAATCTACATATTCATCTTCTTCAGCATTAGTTACATCCGGCAACATCATCCTGTTATTAAGCTTTTGTGCCACCACAATGTCAAATCTTCTGTTATGCATTGTCACCGTTCTTATCAACTACACTAAGCCAAACACTTTCTTCTGGCGTTGCTACGCCAATGATTGAATTCAGTCATAACATTGTTTCTTGGACCGGGAGATTATGGGAGCCCGATTGATAGTCGTGCATCAAGCAGCAATATTTTTCCTGAAAGCAATATTCATGCAGATTTGATGTATTTTGCGTCTACACTTCTCTTTTCTTGTTACTGTTTGATTCATATAAATTGATCATTCATCCTTATTTTTCACTCATGACTCTATCTCTATCTCTCTCTACACACACATACAAATCATGTCGTTGAGGGATAGCATAGTTGGCCAACTCGAATTTTCTCGAATAAGGCGACGACCTAGGTTCAAACACCAGACAACTAGTTTAATTTCCATTTACAATCCGCAGAGCGTCTGGCCTCCACCACTGGCCGGACGGTAAGGACAAAAATCTCTCTTAATCTATTAATATACCTCGGCGATGGCAAAGCTAACTTCGTTACTAGCTGCGCTCCTTATAAACTGTACTGACTAACCAAAGAAAAAACTTTACTGGGTACAGGAATCATGATGATCACGTCAGTTTTCCGAAATGCAAATAATTCAAGTAGAACTACCAGGGAGCGGGCACGATGGCAGTAAAGTAATATCATTAAGTTGGTAGATAAATGTTTAACTTATCCTGATTAGTGGGAGTGATGTACGCTTGCTGAGTTTAAGTATTTAATAAAGAATGATTAGAAGACTTTTAGTCGATGTTTCACCACCACTAATCATATATGATAACACCCACCTGGTGTTACGCATCTGTTACTTGGCTGGTCGCGGTGGTATGTGCTTGAACTCTTAACTAAATTGGCTGTGCTAGGACACCTAAGAAGAAGACAAAAATAGTCAGCGTGTGGGAACAACACGTACGTTCCTAAAAGGAAATGTTGCCTTCTCTTGCTTCCAATACTATTGCTTCGACAATAATTATTCTTATCTCCTATCTCTTGGGCATGACATATATTTTGTTTCTGGACAAGTGACAGTCAGCAAGGGTATGTAACCCAGTGCACCTTTAAGAACTTGGGGAATACTAACATCTCGTGCTCATGGGGAATTGAAGTCAGAGTTGCCTATTGCAAAATCACTCTCTTAACCAACAGGAGTCTTTTTAACCTAGTGTTTTATAGTTTATACTCGTCTAACAGAACTTTTATTGGTACGGCTGAACATCTTTGGTATCACTCAGCAGAACAAATTGCAAGAAGAGAAAAAGTTGAATAAAAATTGATCTTGGCCTTGCCAATATAATATATTAGCCAAAATTGAAAACAACACATCTTTTGGGTTGGACTCTAACTAGAAGACACTTATCATGACTTATTATTTACTTTAACACTTGATAACCTATTCATAGATTTAGCTTTTCCATTTCTGGACATAACTAGTATACCGAGTCATATTTTCTTACCAAAAATATCAAGTTTTTTTTTCTGTTAACAACAAATAAATAGGCACGGCAGAGTGTATGTGTTACTGTCGACTGGAACATATATCTAATTGTTTGTTCCTTGAAGTCTAAATAGATGTTGGTTAGTTATACAATCTAGATCCAAACAGTTCATCACTAAATGATTCTCCATTCTTAGTTGCTGGCTCACCTTCCATGTGGCAATGACTCAAATATACAAAATTGCTACATTAGTAAAATTCTAGCTCTTTATAATCCGCTAAAGCTGCATTTTGTGTTTGAGCTTTTGGGATTGACAAAAGCAGGATTGTTTTTTTACCTCTAATATAGTTGAAGCCGAATATTTGCATCCAACAGTAATCGAGATTTAAGATTTTACTTTTTCAAACACTAGTGGGATTTTCTATGTTATCCGAACCCTAATATCCATAAATAACGTTTCACAATGAAAGATACAAGTTTGGCATACGAATATCTAGCCTTCCAAACTACACTTTAAGAATCGAATTTGAAGCATTGCAACACCCTAACGATTGCATGGATTATTCAAGGTGTCAAATAACATGAATCACAACCTCATATAAATAATATCAAAAATAATAATTGAGCTATCTACATCACCAAGGTGCACATCTATTTTAGGTAGTCCATCAAGAGGTACTTTGTGGTTAAGCATGCTTGGCCCAGACTAGTATTAGGATGGCTGGTCTATTTAGAAGTTGAACCCAAGTTGTGTACAAGAGAGGTTAAAACACACAATCAAGTCTAGTAGTGACATACATGTCAATCATAATCATATTTAACTAGAGACTTTGACTAATTACCCTCCAGTATGTGGGTTCTAAATTGACGTGTGGAGATGTAGTCTTGAGTTGTACACTCTAGGCATGAGGAAAGGGGTATCCACTGAGTCGACATAAAGTCACCCTTGTGTTGGTCTCATGAATGGGAGTTCAGTATTCATGGGTCATCGTAGGTCTGCACTGAAATAGAAAAAAATTGTGAGACCATAAAGTAAATCCTTGATGAGAACGTCAAGAACATAAGTGATGGAGATTGTACCATCGTAGGATTTGATCCCTTAGATTAAATGATGTTAAAATAATGATTGGACTACCCTTATCACCAAGGTGCTACTCCTTTTCTGGTTGACCATCAGTAGGTACGATGTGGTTAAGGGTGCTCCGAGTGAAGTAATATTGGGATGAGTGACTAGTCGGGAAGGTGAACCTATGTTGTGTGTGACTACAACTGGTGCTAAACTATGCAGATAGTCATCATTCTCAAAACTCTACTAGAGCTTGGGTGGTGGACCTAGACATAACATGAAGTAAAATCTAATTTCATATAGTGCACAATGATTCTCTATGAATGTCACTTACTATAATAAAAATATAAATAAAATGGTGAATAATAGGACAATTAACAACTAGAGACATGGATCGTTATAATTCTCCTAAGATTTCCCTGGTGAGTGTAACTTATTGAGTCAACCATGTCACTTCTTATATGCTATTAGGTAAGGGGACTATGTTGAGATGGAAATGGGAGTACAACTCATATAAGTTTGGGTAGGACTCCATTATAATTTCATTTGGTTCTTGAGAATCCTAATGGTTTGTGAAGATATGAGATATGTATGTGCAAGTTTGATTTATATTTAAGGGTTAATATATGACTGACATTATACATTTAGTTGCAACTATATGTCTCAGTCGAATATAAGTAAGTAAAAAATGTGAGGATATTGAGAACATCCCATTAATTATTATATTGGCACTTTCATGATGTATAAATCATAGAAAACAAGATTAATTTATGGATCTATCTTATATAGGAGTGAAGTTAACAACATTTCCCCATATTAGAGTAGCATTTGGAGGTTATTGTCACATAACTAGTGTATCAACAATGCAACCAATTTTTTTGGTCAATTTAGGATTTATATCTACAATTTTCAATAGAAGAGTTTTGTTGCTTTAGATTGAGGTGAAGTAGCTATTTTCTACTGGAAAACAAGTTGATGTTACTATTGGAGGAGCTAATTAGAATCAATATCATAGGTGCAAATAAGGGAGGCAACCTTAGTTTATAGTTTTCAAGAAAGATATAGAGGTGCCTTGATAAGTAGTCACGAGGATGCACGCACATGTTCTGTTCCAACGACAATAAAAAAAGACAAAGAGAACATTGTATCATTTGTATACAATTCATGTTCTTCCACTACTAAAAATCTTGTCAAAGTTGAAGGCCAAATCCCTGTCTAATACATGTGAATTCTTGACTAATATGCCTTGATCAAGGCCAATCCCTGACCAACGTACCCTCGCCAAAACCTTGGTGAATAGTAGTTGTTGACCAGGATATATCCCTGACCAATAGGGACAAAATCCTTTGGCAACCATTGTAAGAAAAAAAAAGAATCTTCAAGGACAAGACATTGTATCCAAGGCACATCCTTGACCAATAGGAATGTACGCCATTGTAACTTTTTATATGTCTACATATAAGCATATATAACATCCAAAATATTACACATGAGATGTAAATCATTATTTATAAGATGACAACACTTTGAATATAACAAAAAATAACATTGCATTCAATTTTCAATTGTAGTGTCTGCATCCAAAAAACATGATTGGAGCATCATGTTTTCACAAAAATGATAACTCATATCCTCTAATATCACATTGACATAGCATTCATATGCATCACATGACACATCACATTGTTTCAAACTAAAAATAAACTTGCATCTCACCACCCTGGTCCGGTTACTTCATTCATTTTCCCTAGCATTACTTCCACAACTTCCACTATGAGGCCTCTCTCCAAGATTTTCATTAGTCCCTGTACTTTGTGGAGTATTTTCAATATCCTGCACTACAAAATTATATCAACTTTTCATAACAACATATAAGTTCATAAACAACAATCAACACAATTGATAGGTTGTATATAACAAAAGTATTCAAATATAATTTTTAGTTACGTATGCATGACACTAGACATGTTTTCATCACCATATATAGTAGTCAGGCATTTTATGAAGAACATGCTCATATATAGACTGCATAAAAAGTATACATAGCTGCCATATTTTGTTTTAAATAGATGTTTCTTTCTACAAAAAAATAATATAATCTCTTGTTGTCAAGTGTGGGTACGACAGGCCTTTGGCTGGGCTGTAACTACCCAGATTTTTTTTATTATGTTATTTTGATACCATTGACTGATCATAATTTTATAAGTACATTAATTGCAACATATGTATGCAATATGATGTTATAATACCTGATTTAAAGGTGGTTTGTATCCCACTTGAGAGACATGACATATATTGTACGAATATGCAAATGGAACTTGAGCACTTTGCATATTATTTTCATGCAAGAGAAAGACAAAGTATCAAGAAAACTTTGTATACAACTAATTCATTTAAAATGGTTAGAATATTTGCTATATGTATTTCTAACATGTTGTTGTGTTGGTGGTTAACATGGTCCTGAAAATTGATATCTAGGAAAGAAAGTAGTATCAAGTGATTGTTGACCCTGTGTAAGTATACAATTTTGTTGCAAAAATTATTTGATTGATGATAATATTAACAAATAATAAATATAATGAAAGATGAATCATATAGTATACAAACATGTAATATAGAAGGCAAGGGAGTTAGTGTAGTAAATGTATTTTTCACTTCAGTCATATTTTTGTTATATTATTTCATTAGGGTACTACTTTTACAGTTTCCTATTAATGCACAATATTAAAATGTACACACTTTCAATTATTCTTAAAATAATAAAATAAAATATATAATACTAAGTCAATCACCTTATAAATCTTTTTTTTCATTAACTAAAATCACATTAGCTTCTCGTGAAGAACCTCCACGTGCTCCCTCTTATCATGGACACTACCGACTAACTGTGTGCAGTTATATTTCACAAGTTTAATGATTTGATGGATGGCTTCATCTTCTTCAAATTCATTACTTTGACCAGAATCATCACATCACAATAAACCTTGTTGGGATTTGTGGTGTTCCAAAATATTTCCTAAAAGATAATGTACGCATGTATAACATAATTCAATTTAGCTAGGAAATGAAGAAATAATGTTAAATACTCACTACTATATCTTTTTATTTTGTGTATGCAACTTTAAACAAGTCCATTTTACTTTGAACATGCCCACGTTTCTTTTTTGTATAGAGAAAAATTATTATAGTGTACCACAGATACACTTTATTATATAACACTTAGAGAACATATCATAATATATAACTACAACAATACAAACTTTTGATGTTCTTACCAGTTCATTATGTTTGCTTACAAATGTTTTATCCGCAGTACAATGATTCATTTTCTTCTCTGATCTATTAATCTTATTCTTCTCCACAATTTCCTAAATTGACATAGACAAATGATAGAAAACAAATTTCAATTACCTAGTAGAAATCTCTATGAAATGTGTATATTTGTATGCTTAAAGTCTACTCATAAGTTGTAACAAAGAATATAAAAAATAAATTTGTACTTCATGTAAAGGTTTATGTCCATCAAAAACAAGATGGCCACTTATTGTGAGAGTAAAGGAGGGTGGACTTTTGGATTGTTCCCTTTTGGAAAAATAGTTATAATATTATTGTGATATTGTGTAATGATTTTAATTAAATGATAGCAATGTGTATGATATACCAACATCTATCTTACATGTGTTTTAGGTTGTTTCTATTTTTCAACCAATTTTAGGTTGCTTCCAGCATTACATCCATGTCATATTGAGACTTGAACCAATATTTAACTTTTAATTCTACTCTCCCATCAGTTAGGTTACAACTTATATATGTCCATACCTTCTCCCAACCATTTGGATGATCATCCAAGTCAAAATAAGACTAGTTCATATAAAATAGTACATTAATAAAAAATATATATAACGTGCCCGAGTGAACTTATCATGAAAATGTACAATTATCTTTACAATGTTTCTTGTGTCATTGAATGATGAAATTGGAATTTGTGGCCAATACTTATCAACATGCCACAAAGATGGTCTTCTAACTAATATCCCACACAAAAGATTAATTGTTTTCCCACTTATCCAATTATCAAATCATTTTCATAAAAAACAATATGGTGCCTCTCACCAGGGGGTGGCTTAAGATTTGAGATAATTGTAGAGCCTCTACCTTACTTTTCAATTGGTTGGAGTTGAATGTTTCTTCTTGGATCATTTTCTTCTTCAACATATGTATTTCTTGTTGAAGATCAAGTTGTAGGAGTAATAGTTGTATCCACTTCTTCAACCTCAATTATTTGTGACAACCTTGCTGACTTCCTCGAAGTCAAATTATTATAAAGAATATAAAAAATCATTCCAGATAATTGAACAAAAAATATAATGGAAATAGAAATATTTTAATATAACATATAAAACAACAACAACATACTATAGAAAACATATATAACACACCTTGATATGTCTTTGTTTTTTTTTTGGTCGTTCAAAACTCTTGTTGCTTTTTTTTCATTTTTGTAAAAAGTCTGTACAAAAAATATGTTGATTCTCAAACAAGAATCAAAAAAAGAAAGAGAGAAACTATCTATACAAGATACACATTCAAACCCCCAGTAGAGAAAAAAGAGGAGAAATAAGCACTACCCAGGCCAAGCAAACCACCATCACCAGATGGGGGAACTGACAACCCATCCATCTGTGCCTCTGTAGGAGCAAAGGAATACCACAACCACGATCAACCTCCAAGAACATCAGACCTCCATCAATTTCAGAACAAGGAAAACCAGCAGATTCACAAAAAAAGGGTAGCAAAAAAAGCCAGCAACATCATCAAAGCTAGAAACCTTCTGCAAGAAAAACCAGCAGCAACGTAGATGGACTTCAAAAAATATGCAACGCATAAAACTCCCTCTCATCGCAGCAGCAGCAGCATAAAAGGCACTATGGAGATCTCTGCCACACCCGAAGGATAAGATCACCCATCCATAGGCATCAGAGAAAAAGCATCTCAGGGAGAAGGGAGCATCGACACTCCAAGGAGTGGGGACTCGACCTTCACCCTAAGAGTCAGGACAAAAGAACAAGAAACTAAACAGCAACAACCAGAAGCTCCATAGCAGAAACAACAACAAAAACAACTCTGTTGTAGCAGCAAACAGAAGGGTAGGTGCAGCAGAACAAAGAAGAAGAAAACACCTCCAAAACACAACCACTCCACCTCAAAAGAAGCCTCACCAGCCAGCCAAACCTATAGAGAGCTCTGCCACTCCCAAGGGATAAGCTCTTCCACTATAGGTAATGCACCCAAAGAGAAAAACCAAGACCAAGCATAGGCCCCAAACAAACCAGCTTCAGATGTAGCTCAGACATCAAGAAACAACAGACTTCAGAGGTCAGCAATGAGGCCAAAGTAATCGCCTTTGATTCTATCCCACACACTCCTTATAGACAGAAAGGAACCTTCATGACTTCTTCTATTCCTCTCAGCCCATAGATTGTAATGACGAAAGAAATAAAGGATCTTTGCAGACTTCCCAAGCATCAACGCCTTATTCCAATTGTCAACATACTTCAAATTAGGCAAGTTAGCAGCTCTAGCAATCCACTCAAAGAAATTCTTGCAGAAATCACAATCGAAAAAAATATGGTTTGTATCTTCATAGGAATTGAGACAAAGATAATGTGACGTCCCCGGATTTTGACTCCTCCAAACCCTATTGGGAATGAGAGGTCAGAATCCGAGAACATCATCCAATCATATCAGAAAGCGATGCGGAAGCATAATACGCATACATGAACATACAACCATAACATACTCAACATTCAACATGTATTTTTATACAAACTGGACTTATTACAACATGAATTACACGTACATATTGAAAGATGATTTACAAGTCTAAGAACATGTATGCTAACTAGGATCTTCACAATAGGTACAACCTGAACAACTTGCTCACATCCTGTACTTTTCCTCCCATGCTATCTCTGAACCTAAAACATACGTGAAACAACAAATCAACACACAAGGTGTTGTGTACATGGGAAGAAAGATACATATATTTATGGCTTGCATAATTTTTGAAAAAGATTTGCAGAAGGAAGGAAAATCATAGAAAACACTTCTTTATTAAGCGAAATATGCCAATTTAAGTCATTTTCCTAGATGAATTGCATTATCAAGGTGGACGAGTACCAAAACATAAATATGGGCCCATCCCTGTGTACCAAGTACTCTAGGGAAACTCCCCGTACACCGTGTGCTCTAGGGAGGTGTACTAGCCAACATTAATCCATTCCCTCGTAAGGGGGATAATGAACACCTTAAATAACTACAAAACATCTACTCATAATTTATGTTTTCAAGTGACAAAACAACGGGTACTACATAGCAATACTACATCCAATATTTGCAAATAGAAGAGAGCATACATACATATCATGATTGCAAGCAAGAAAACCATAGTCATATAATTAAATAAAACCCACGTACCTGAGTTCAGAGATTTCTAATAATTCTCGATCATCTAGATATCTGGTCATCACCTGATTAAGACAAGACCGCATACTATCATCAGATTCTAATCATCATTAACCCTATTTAGAAGCATTTTAGGGTTTTGGCCAATATAGGTTCTGAGTTGCTTATAAGTTCATTAAATGATTTTATACTGATCTAGAGGTCATCGTGAAGGTGTGGTTCAAGTTTCAAATCATTATGACGTTCCATGCACTTTCTATGATCATATCAAGGTTTAAGGCATTTACATGCATTCTAGGGTCAAAAGACTCACAATAGAGAATCCGATACCAAGAATCAACAAGGAAGAAGAGTCAAGCATAAGGGATGGTTTTAGATCAGCAAGAAAAGAACATAGGAAACACATTCAAAGTAGGGTGATGTCCACTAGGGTCTAGACATCAAACTTCCAACATGAAGCATTGGCATTCACTCATACATGCAGTTATCATAATAGCACACTTATGTCATCGGGAGTACAAGGAATGTTATAAGGTTTCCCAAAGGTTCCAGGAGCATAAAATACTGATTTCATGATTGGATAAGCATTTAGAGTCATTAGGAAGCAAGGTTAGGATTATAAGAGCAATGTACATCATTATTGCCCAATATGGTCACATATGTACAAAAATGGGTCATTTATGAGAAAATAGGGAGAATAAGACCTTCAATAGGGATACAAGGACATGAGAGTTACTGATTTTATACTTAGGTGGGTATATATGCATCAAAGTTCCCAAATTCATAATATCATTACATTAAATATGTTAAGAAGATCAAAACGTAGTATTTTTGTAAAAACAGAGAACAAACGAAGGAATTAGGGTTTAAAATTATGTCCAAGTTGTAGATCTTTTTGAGACGATCAAAATGGTATATAGGTTTACCCTATTTGGCCAAGGGAATTGGGAGTTATTATTTTTCTAATATCAACATTTAAAACTATAGTTGAGGGAGTTATTACCGTTGCTGATATTTATGCCTTGAGGTTGGCCGTCGATCCTAGATCTGACGACTAGGGCTTACCCGCACCTTCACGCTATGCAGCAGTCTGCAATTTGGGCCGCCCCTCACTGTGCGCGGTGGTCGGCGACTCCCAGCTTCCACGGATCGCTGGTTGGGTCTTCCAGAGCGGTTGCGTGCGACTCTTGGTCGTTTGTACCCGCCTCCAACCGCGAGCGTCCAGTCAAGCATCGTTCTCCACCACCAGCCGACCTCCCTTACGGAGTTCCCCTGTTTCAGCGCCCAAAACAGGGGGCCGAACAGAGGGCATCTTAGCGATCTCTCAATGGTGTCGGCTGCATCTGAGGACATGGCAAAGGGGGAGGAAGGACCGTCAGATCTCGACGGAGGCCAGGGTGGCCCTCCCTCGATGTGCGGAGGCGACCTGTTGCTGGGCGGTCCCAGCCCTAGCGCCGCCGAGGCTCCAACCTGTAGGAGATCAGAGCACCGCCTCCAACAAAGAAGGCAGCGTGCCAGGTTGTTTCGGTGGGTGAGGGCAGCGGTGGATGGGACGTTCACTTTCGTCTTGACTGAGGTTGGTCTCATGGAGGTAGGGTTGAACTGCCCCCCGGTCTCTACGACTGGCTGCTACTTGCCGCAAAGGAGGAAGAAGGAGATCAAGGTCGGTCTCCCGGTACTATGGGTCTCCGATGTCAAAGCGAAGGGTACCTCCGTTGAGTGTTGAGTAGATCATGGGTTTACTAACCAGATATCCTTAGCCTACCCCCCCACCTTCATCGGATCACATGGCACCCCAGTCGTTCTGTTCCTCCCTTTACGGGGGTTAGGGATGACCGATTCCCTTAGTGCCTTGCTGTAAAAAGGCAACGTGACATTAATATGTCACATATCCAAAGACCAAAGTCTAACAAGAAAAAAAATGATATCGTCAATGTCCCCAATTTCAAATAATTCTATCTCTTTGTAGAAATCTCCAAAAATTCTGAAATTTTAGACATAGGCTCACAAAATCCTAATCTATCTTCTATTGAAGTTTGAGACTCGAAGACTATTATCTATCAATGCCAATAATTTTTATTTAACTAACCTCATAAATAAGTGTATTAAACTTAAATACAAGTCGATTCATCATCAACTCTATCTCTAATCATGCTTTTTGGGTGAAACTATTCTTATCTGAATAACAAGATCCTCAAGTTGAGTTCAATCATATACAAGCATCCTTGGTCATAAATATCTACATTTGATATCGAAATCCTAAAATCGAGGTCATCACAGATAACATCTTGAAGTCACATGAATACCAAATCTTCTGAGATAGTCATCATTAGGAAGCTTATTAAGAACCGCTTTCCAAATATGACAAGAGAAACACCCAGGAATCTTACTGTCCCAAATCCATTTGAAAATAATACTATAAGTACCTTTAGAACGGAAGGAATCCCAAAAAATTCTCATAGTAGGACTAGAAACTTCCTTAAAAGTAATAGAGTCCTCTCCCCCTCGGGGAGGCTTCTGGATGGATATCAAATTATAGAACTTCTGATTCATTCTGTTATCCTTAATAAACCAAGTTCCATTACGAATGATAGCATTAACATTACAAGAGTGATACAGTCCAGACTTAAGAAACCCATCTCTCCCAATGATGTCTTCAATCCATTTTCCTCCATCAATCTAGGGATCAGACCAAAGCTTAACATTAGCACCATCCCCAATATGAAAACTGATATGAGGTAGCATGAGGTCCTTAACCTTGACAATCTTCCTTGAGAGCCAGGACCAAGCAGGACTAGGAGTAGCTGACCAGAAAGAGTCATTCTTCAAATATCTCTCATTGACCCACTTGACCCACAAAGTATCCTTTTTATTAGCCAAATTCCAGGCATTGGTACATAAACAGGCAAGCGAGGTTTCTTTTGTTTTCCTGAAACCTAAACCGCCTTCACCTTTAGGAAGAGTGATCCTATCCCAAGGCACAAGGTGAAGAGTGGAATTACCTCCCTAATTGCTCCATAAAAAGTTCCTACAAATGGAGTCGATGGTATTGCAAACAGACATAGGAAGTGGAATAGAGGAAGACCAATACAGATGAATAGTACTAAGAGTAGACTTAATAAGCTCACATCTCCCAGCAAAAGAAAGAACTTTGGATTTCCATCCTTCCAGCTTACCTCTTACACGATCAATCAGGGGGGCACAGTCTGACTTCTTGAGTTTTCCAATGAACATAGGAACACCCAGATACTTTGAAGGAAGAGAGCATTTAGAAAACCCAGTGATAGCCAAGATATTATCTATAGGAGTGTCTTTACTAAATAGGATAGAACTTTTGCAGACATTTGCTCTTAAGCCAGAACAATCACCAAAGGAATCAAATAAAGCTTTAATAGTTCTAGCATTGCTCTCATTGGCCTCAGCAAAAACCATAAGGTCATCAGCAAAGATAACATGGGAGACACTAAGAGAGGCAGACACTTTGATAGGAGTAAGCTTCTTCTCATTAACCTCATTCTTGATCAGCTCAGTAAAACCTTGCATAACAATGACAAAGAGATAAGGGGCCAATGGGTCACCTTGCCTAATGCCATTTGAGGGTTTGAACTTAGGTCCAGGTTCACCATTTATGAGAATCTGATAAGAAGTGGATATAAACATAGCTTCTATGAGCTTAATCCATCTAATAGGAAAATCCATCTTATAAAGAATAGAGAAAAGATAACTCCATTTCACATAATCATAGGCCTTAGTTAAGTCCACTTTGACACACATCTTGCTAACATTATGTCTATTGAAATCATGTATAAGCTCATTAGTAAGCATAATCGCATTTTTAACACTTCTATTCTTGATAAAAGCACATTGATTCGGACTAATGATGTCAGGAAGGATGAGCTGGAGCCTATTGGCCATAATCTTAGAAATCAGTTTATAAGTGATGTTGCATAGAGCAATGAGACGCCAGTTCTTGAGCTCACTATTGTCTTGACCTTTGGGAATGAGGGTGATGAAGGTATTATTAGCTTCCTGCAGCAAACTACCATTATTGAAAAACTCAGTAATAGCATCACTAACATCATTCTTGATAATATTCCAATTTTTTATAAAGAAAAGACTGTTATAGCCATCAGGCCCAGGCGCCTTGTCTACCTTCAAAGAGTTAATAAGATCATCAGGAGCCTTAAGGATAGTTTTATGAGCCTCTGAGATTTTTGATCCCCTCCACTCTCCTTGAAAGACACCATGCGGAAAATTATTGTTAAATAGATTCTTGTAATAATCATAAACGGACGCCCGAATAGCACTAGGATCAGAAGTTACAGACTCGTTAATCTTGAGAGAAAGAAGGTTGTTTCTTTGTCTTTTGGTCTTCATAGACAAGTAAAAAAATTGTATTACGGTCCCCCTCCTTGAGCCATTGAACACGGGATTTTCTTTTAAGTAAACACTCCTCCTTCAAGGTAGCTTCCTTAGCCAGCTTTCTAGCCTCAATAGTATCCTTTAAAAGATTCTGATCAAAAGGATATGCATCATCCTGTTCCTGTAACCATAAAGCATGCAGCCTTTTCCTATTCGCATCGCTGATATAATTGCATAAGGTGTTCTTATTCCAGCTGATCAACTTGCTTTTGAGGATTTGAAACTTTCTGTAAACTCTAAACATAGCATACCCATCAATACTAGCACTCCATGCATCTTCAACAATATTAAGAAAACCTTGTTCTGAAGCCCAGTTGTTAATGAATCTGAATGGAGTTTTGATGTGGCGTGTGTTTCCAATCACAAGGCTGAGAATTTTGTGATCACTTACAATATTGGAGATGATATTACCAGAAAAATATGGACATGAATTGAAAGCACTAGCATTGTACATAATCCTATCAATTTTAGTAGCAATATGCTTCTCACCAGGTTGATGGTTGTCCCAAGTGAATTGAGGCCCCTTAAGATCAAGATCGAAGATATTATTATCAAGCATGCAGTTGTTGAAATCCCTCATCGATCTCCAATAATGAACCAAGGGGAAGTAACAGTAGAGCTAATATTATGAATAGAGTTCCAGAGATTTTCTCTATCGTAGTCATCATTGTGCCCATAGACGGCAGTAAGAGTAAACTTAACACTCTCGGAGAAAACCTCACAATGAATAACCTGATCAGTCTCTAAGATTTTTCTCAAAGAACAGACATTAGAATCCCACAAGAGAAAGATTCTACCAAGAGTATGAGACTCCAGATTGGTACAGAAATCAAACAAGGGGAAATGCCTTCTCATAAACGAATTAACCTTCCTCTTTCTAATCTTAGTTTCTATGAGGATGATGATGTGACATTTCACCCTCCTCAACTCCTCCTGGACATCAGCGATCTTGTTGCTAATACCTCTGACATTCTAGGAGGTGACTTGAAAAGAGCTCATGACTGCTTCTCGGCTATTGGGCTGACAGCCTCAGCATTCGAAGGAGAAACCATAAAATCTTTTGGAGCAGAAGAGAACGAAGAGCTTGCTAGCCTATCATAGATACTAATATTTAGTTTATCTTTACACCTGGGGGACTTTTGTCCTGCTTACCTTTATTATGCACCACAGAGAAAGAGGACGCTTGAGAACTTCCTACACTGACAGGCGAAACAGTAGGAGTAACCAGATTAGAGGGTGGTGTAGACGATATGGGCCTTTGAGAAAGATTGCTTTCCATAATAATGTCTTGAAGTATAGCTTCTGTTTCAAGAGCATCGTAATCGAAACCTTCATTAACTTCACGTGATAGCTTTAAGTCTTCAACTGTCTCAACTTGTTGTGACACTCCCTTCAATCTAGCTATTTTTGCTTCATCCACTATTTCCTCCACTATGTAAATAGGTTCTTCTTCTCGTTCAGCAACCTGAACGGGAGTAGGATTATCAATAGACTTCTTTTCAACCCACTATTTCTTCTGAACACCACCTGTACGAACTACATAGGACCCTGCCTTCAGAATTGGGGTAATAATGCAATTGTCGTGTCCCAGAAATCCACATTGAGAACACTTGAAAGGTATCCACTCATATCTAATATCAACAGAGCATTCTTCCCCTTCATCGCTTATCAGGGAAATTTTACTTGGGAATTTTGCAGAATAGCTCATCAACACTTGAATACGAGCATAATTATGCGCTTCAAACATCTCGTATTCTCATCCATTTGCAACGGTCTGCCGATATAAGACCCAATTCTCTCAAAAAAAAACTAGGATCCCACATTTCTAATGGCAAGTTAAAGATTCTGATCCAAACTGGTACTTCAGACAGAATCATCTTCTTTTGTTCATCACCCGGCTTCCATCTCTTCAGAATCACAGGTTTGCTCAAAACGTACCAATCACCTTTCAACACAAGATCCAGATCACTCTATTTATCAAATCTGACTAGAAAGAATCCGTCATTCGTATTAAAGATTTCAAAGGAACCTCTCGTGCACCAGATATCAGCGAAATGCTTAAGCAGAGTCGAGATGTGGGGTTTGAAATCGATCACATAACCCATTAGACATTTACTCCAACGTTCAGCGTTCCTGATGGCCTCTTGTTTTGGGTAAACGATCTTGCCATCACTAATGGATATTTCCTTCAGGTTCAGAGCGGAAGGCCCCCCAGAATGTATACCAGCCAAATCTTCCCATTTCTTCGGCGGCCGAGGAGAATGTGTATCCTGGACTGTACTTGGCCTTGAAAGAGATTGAGCATCAACTACTCAAACTGAAGTGTCGCCTCTCGTGAGATCTGTCTGGTCAGGCGGACGTCGAAGCACCGTCGCCATAGTAGTCATCTTCTAGCTCAGGAGAGGGGTCGCCGCCGCTCAATCGCAGACCAAAACTCAAGAGAGGGGTCTTTGTTTCTTTGCATGTACACTAAGTGTATGACAAGTATATATATTTCAGAAAAAAAGCAACCTAATGTCCATCCTTCAATAAATTCAACACAAGATACATTTACATATAGAATAAATATTAAGGCATGGAATAATACCTAGAAAATATTAATGCATGCATAAAAGCATCATATATTTTTCCCAACACAAGATACATTTAAATAAGTTAATAGTATCAAAAATTCACTCTCCAACATGTTCAAATGCAAACAATATATTTATGTAATGGAAAGCAACATCAAATTTCAACCATCATGCATCATGATGTTCATAACTGAAAAGGGTTGTCATACACAATGTGTTGAACCCTCCATATCCATCCTTGTCCATGATATATTCTCACTATCATCATAACTTGATTTTTTCAATGGTGCCTCATCATGAAATTCTCCTGTATGAGGCAAATCAAACAATTCCCTTGGTGGGACCTTCAACACTACATGCCAATTTGTGTCCACTGGATCTCGAACATAGAAGCATTGTTGAGTCTGAGAAGCAAATATAAAAGGCTCATCTTTATGTGCTACTTTTAAGAAATTTAATAGAGTGAATCTATAATCATCAACTTTAAACCCAATTGTAGTGCTCTCACCAAACCATGTGCATCTGAATAATGTAATCTGAATACTGGGGTCATGCTCTAGCTTGATGACCTCCTCTAGTTGACCATAATAAGTAACATAATATGAAATTGGGTTTCGGTCCTGAGAGGTGGTGTATCTTGATGTCTCTATTATAGATAAATTCCACTATTCTGTGAGTTGCGATGAGAATCCAACATTTTTTACTGAAATTACAACCATTAATGAAGCATCCATCATTATTGTCTCCTTCACAAGAAGGACCTTGTACAAGACAAAAAAATTCTTAGTAACATCTTCTCCATGGTTTCTATCATAAAAAATCCATGTTTGAATTGAATTGGTTTCTATCTCAAATTCTATTGGCATTACTCAGAATTAAATAACATTCAATGTAACTGCTCACATGATTTTGAAACCATGAAGGGAAATCTAGATGTTGCCTTAATTCAACATTAAGAAGAGTCATCCTTGTATGATTTAGTTTTATATCATCCATGTGCTTCTTAAAAGGTTAAAATACAAGATGAATGTCATGTAACATAAAAAAAAGAAAGAATACTTCTCAAAATAATAACATATAATGATTAGCTTCTATAACAATCGATACTCCTTTGTTGAAAAGAACATAATGATTTTCTTACTCCAGTTTCACTCGATTAAATTTCTTTCTTATTGATTCTCGAATATATGCATCATCATAATAACATGGAGAAAGATCCCATCTTGTATCTGTCCCTTTCATGTATCTAGAGAAAAATGTCATACATTCATCAACCCAATAACCCTCAAGAACAGATCCTTGAGGATGTGCCTTGTTATAAACATTTCCTTTTAACTTTTTTAAATATACCTCGATAGGATACATCCATTGATAATGAACTAGACCTACAATCTTGGTCTTTGTGACTAAATGGATAGTCAAGTGCCCCATGACAGTGAAAATTCAGGGTGGGAGGATGCTTTGCAATTGGCAAAGTGTAATCACAATATCTTTCTCTATCTTGACGAACTCCTCCAAATTAATTACCTTAGTGAAGATGTAATTGTAGTGGGTACATAATCTAGAAGTTTCTCAAGAAGATGACATCCTTAATGAAACAACCAATAACCTTTGCATCAACACATGGTTTCCCGATCATCCATGTTAATTCAGTTAGAGATGCTTGATGAATAAACATATGGAACTGTCATCGAACTTAGTACTGATAGAAATATGTCTTTTTCTTTTGTGCTCATTGTATAACAAGCAAGTGGCACATAATATATTCCACTGTCAAATTTGATTTCCTACAACTCTTTCTGAATCTCTGATTCACATAAGTCCAAGCAAGATTGCACATTATCCTTTGATTTACATTCAACACTAAGAAGTGTACCGAATATATTCTCACAAATATTTTTCTTCAATGTGCATGGTATCTAAAATTATGTCTTATCAATAGATGCTTCTAGTATGGTAAGCAAAAAAAATACTAATCTTCTTCCATGACTTTGGTAGAGGAATTTTGCCTTCCATTTTAGAAGTCATCTTATTTACCCAACTTGTGATCCTTCCTTGCCAAATGTCACATTATCATAGCCTTGAAACTCATTCCAAATATCCTGACTAGCAACACACTTTGGTGCATGTCTGTATTCAGTCTTTCAGTTAAAGTTCTTCTTGTCTAGTAGATAAGAATGATTGCCACTATGGAAACATTTATGGTCTAGATAGCAATCTTCTTTTCCATGTTTAAGACTATACCATCCAGTATCTTTGTGACAACAAGGACAAGCAATGTTCTCTCTCATGCTTCAACCAGAAAGGTTGGTATGTATAGGAAAGTCACTTTTGGTCCAAAAATTAGTAACTCGCAATGTGAAATTTTCTTGGAAGATGCATCATAGGTGTTAACTCATGTTGTTCATAATTCTTGAATTTCATCAATTAAAGATTCATATCAATATTATTTCAATGTTCTTTGGGACAAGTAATCAACAAGAACATGATGAAGCTTGGTTTCTTCATGCACAACAATGGGGGCAAGTTGTATGGGATCTACACAACCAGCCAAGTACCATGCGAAATATTTAGGATGTCAAAGGGATTGAACTATTCACTTTCTATACCCAGACGAATATTGTGTGACTCATTGCCAAATTATGGAAACATAGCATCTAATGCTTTACATGTAGTACAATGTGTTGGATGTCACAACTTTCCATCTACTACATGTTTCCTATGATGCCATTTCATATCCCCTACCACAGTTGGACACATGGAAATTCTTTGCAACATAGGAGTCAAAGGAAAATGAAAGAGTGTTTTTGCAGAAATCTTTGATGGTTTCTTTTGATAATTATTTTCTTTTTTCCATCTATATTTCTAGCATCGAGTCCACACTTCATGTGTTGCATGATATTTATGATAAATAATTATATCATTTGGGAATGCATAAATCTTCACATACTAAATATCTAAGTTTCTTAATAACTTCTTGGCTTCAAAAAAATATGAGGAAATGATTCTGCCCCATTGGGAAAAGCATCTTTTGTTAATGTCAATTGTGATGCAAAAGACTTATTGGTCCATTGAGATTACACCTTGTGATTCAACATTTTTTATACATAAGATAATTTGGAATGGCTTGTACAACCATGGTATTAAGTTTCCCTAGATTTATGTAGAAGTTTATAAACTTTTTCAAAATCAAGATCTGCTGGAATATCTACATCAATATCATCTATTGGAGATGTCTTAGGATTCTACACACCAAACACATCATGCAACAAGCGTGCTATTCTTTTGCCATCAACATCATCACCGAGAAGAGTAGTTGTGGATGAAGATTTTTCTTTCTCTTCTAGGACGTTCTCCATGATAAGTCCTTATGTAATAATTAGGTGTGAACCCTTTGATCGTTACATGTTCATAAACCTCCTCCTTAGACTTGAAATATCTAATTCCCTAATGTTTACAAGGGCACAGTAATTGACCACTCCTCAAATGGATTTGGTGGAGAAGATTGTGACCAATGAAAGGGAGACAAACATTCTTGAAATTCCTTACTATGGATATGATTTTTCATAGAAATCTAATTTCAATCTGCTATGTAATCCATCTACACAAGTGAAATATGGATAAGTCAAACCTCTAAGTCTTGTATATTTGAATGAAAGTAAACATATTAGTTTTTAGTAGAATAGTGATTATCATACGTACTGATGTGTGCCACCTATCCCATTCCTGAACACTAAATCTCACTACTAAGTGTATATTGTGTGTTCATTTTTTTTAGAAAAGACAACATATGCCCTTACTTCTGCAAGTACACCAACCTAGATGGCAATACACCCACCTAAGTATGTACCCAGAGAAAAAATAAAGAAATAACTACCAAAATATCTTTGAAACTAGATACAACACTGTATGCTCACATCATAAGTTAGATTAAGTGTTTGAGAATATTCCCAAATTGGGTACAGTCCAATATTTTCTCAGAAAGAATCAATTTTGGATGAGTTTCTAAGTCAAAATATATATGTATAATTATTTAATGTATACATAATTTTTATTAACATACCTATGTCTTAAGTTGAGACCAAGTTAATCTATACTAATTATATTCATGTAACCTTTCTGAGATTCTAAAGATGGCTTCACTTATTTTTAAAGACCAATGTTGAAACTTCTAATGTTATTATTACAAAAAATGAATTTTTGTGAAGGACCGCTAAAGCTAACATATGTATAAGTGGTACATAACTAAATCATGAGACCTAACTAACCCAAAAACCAAATCAAATTAGTTTCAAATTGTGTTTTATTTAATTCGTTTAAACTATAAAACTAAAATTAAATTTTGATTCATAGAGTATTTAAAAAATAAATTAAACCAATATATATTTATATACAAATAGTATGTATATTAATGTTGTGAAATACTACTCAACTAATTAGTGACAAGTTTTCTTTGGCTTTGGACTATCCACATTAATGTTTTAAAGTTTCCAACAACTATGTGTGGGTTTACATTGTAATTTTATAAAGGAAAAAATAATACAACAAAAGTGGGTACATCGTTAAATGTATTTATTTGTTGGTAGGTAAGAGAACAAAGGCAAGAGAGTAGGAAAGTGCATCCCAAAATCATTAAAAGTTGATCCAAAAATTTTTCTTGCACAGATAATTGATGAATTAATTTGAACAAATCCTAACATCCTTATATAAACAAATAATGTTTAAAATTATAGTAGCAACTTGTCATGAACATATTTTTTTGGAATTGATAAATTTTCTATCTATTCGATAAAAATACTATATAAATATGATGGAATAAAATATTAATATTAAAACTATGGGCAGTTACATAATCATTCTTGAGTTTTGCTTTCTATTAAATTTAGATAGCATTAGACGAGTAGAAAAGATAGACATCACAAATTTGAAATGAACAATTATTAACACAAATTTTTTGATAAAGATAAAATATATAAAACTTAGTTAAGAAGTACTTTGTCAAATTAACTTCTATAAATAAAGAAAGGAACTCGACGCTATCATTTTGACATTTTTTTAAATGACAACGAGATTTTAACTAGTATTACAAATGGAATAGAATGTTTAACACTAGGAACACCATAACTTGTTTTATGCATATAGTTCCATTATAATGAACGAAAATATATCTAGAATTTTTCTTTATGTTCCGTTATGTGTGAATACAATTGAAACTAGAACTTGTACAAGACTTGTTGAAGAGTCGTTGCCACCTTCATAAGCATGGCATATGTGTTCAATTAGTAGTGTGACTAATCGACAATGGATTTGTTTGGGCTATAAGTATAGTCATCAAAGATTGCATAATTTTTAATATAGAGATCTTATATTAGAAAAAAGATGCTACATTTTTAATAAAAAATTTGAATAGTTGTTCCACTTGGTAATGCAAGACTCTCCCTTCCAACCACTAAAAATGATTTAGTAGGAGTAGTACCAAGATGCACTTACAAATGTAGCTTTTTGATCCGTTCTTCTTCTGTTAGCATGGTAGGTTAAAAAGGAAACAACTTAATATTTGTAGTTGTACCACAGTCCAGAATCAAACCACCAGACAACAGGTCTAGAAGCAAATGATCAGACAATAGGTCAAGAAGGGAACAATTCAATACTATATTTGTAGAAGTAGGTCGCAAGCTTTACACCTGATAATACATAGCAACCTCAGATGATGTGGGTGATTGCAGAAGAGGAAACAAGGTTTGAAGGAGAGAAATATGTGAGGAAGGATAAGAAAAGAATTCTGGGACTAGGAGAGTAGAAACGGAATGGCCAAAAGACTTTGGTGGCTGTAAGTCAAGGGACAAAAGTAGAGCCATCCTTCTGTTCTCTAAGAACAGTGTGAGAAACACCAGCAAGCTGCATGTGGACATCTACAATTAGACCTAGGCATACATGCAATGAGAACAGTAGTTATGGAACGAGACACTAT
Source organism: Alisma plantago-aquatica (assembly GCA_963693085.1). Classification (NCBI taxonomy): domain Eukaryota; kingdom Viridiplantae; phylum Streptophyta; class Magnoliopsida; order Alismatales; family Alismataceae; genus Alisma; species Alisma plantago-aquatica. The sequence goes on from OY856409.1 coordinate 781,939,644, forward strand.
GACGAGAACTGGGAATAAAGGAGAGCAACCCACGAGAATGGGGGAACTAGGGTTTGAAGGAGCAAGCGTTGAGTGTGTATACCAACTGTCGCTCTGGTTTTTCAGGGTTAAACAGGATAGTTCATAGGCTAGGAGAGAAATATTAGAAAAAAATACATAATTAGTTAGGTATTTATAATGGCCAACTATAAGCCTTGAGAACCAATCTTAGGGTTAGGACTTCTATTCCTGACCAGTTAGCCCTGACCTATAGCGGATTTTGTTGTAATGTTCTTTATTATTAATATTAAGTTGGCAAAAATGTAAGAGTATTGGAATATAAATATGGGTAGCATGAATTTTGATCTTAATTACATTATACTTATTTTTTTATTTTGTGATATACTTTCTTACATTAGGGATAGATCAATAAACTAAAGCATTCTTCGTCAATGATACAAATATTTGATACTTTTCTAACAACAAATATGAAATATGGAATCATCGAAAGGTTCAAATGTTTATGTGAGGTGGTGTCACATTACATGTAATTGACAATTTTTCATGACACCAAGGAATGTGGTTTCTTGAAGATGAGTAAAAAAACTTTTTATAACAAAAGAAGGAACATGTGATAGTATGGTCGTCACTATCAAAAAATGTTTCAGACAACATCATTGATGACAAGATGTTAGAATGCTTTTTTTAGAAATATATAAATAATGATAGAGAATAAAAAGCAATGCAAAAGGCATGTTTCATACCATGCTGATTCAAATTAAATATAAGCTAATGAGACTCACTCATAGATCACAACAATGATTCAATGTCATGTTTACTCATCTCAAAAAAACATTTACTGATGAAGATCGAGTTATTATATTGTCTTCTTATTTTTAAAGATTTTTTAGTGGTAGTAAGTCAGGAGCGTATTATAAGATTGATCGGATGCTTGCTAACATTATGGATCTATTCTAAGTGAAGAGGAACTATTGTAGAATGGATTCTATAGGTTTAGTGATACCCACCATTTGTAGAGGTTGACAAATTTATTCCTACCATGGTAGTACAAAAATTCAAAGTAAAAGTTTAAAGTGGAATCTAGAGGCAGGTGAATAGACTCCATGAAACCATTTGCAAAACACAAAAAAATGATCCATTAATTGCATAATTTTTTATAAATAAATCAAAAAGTGGATGGAAGAGGAAAATAATCTAGAAAAATCAAGATATTGCTCATGGTTGGAAATCACAGAGAACAAATGTGTTTGTTTCTAGTTATCTTTTCAACCACCAAGATTTGATAAAAAAATATTATCTAGTTGAAAGTAGTAATTGCATTGGTTACAAAGAAAAAATATTGAAAAAAGATCAATCCTCCTTTTCAATTTGTTATTGGCTATGGTAGAACACCAATTTCTTCTCTTTGAAATGGGTCGTGGGAAACCAGTAACATGCTTCCGGTTTTGGTTAATGGGAGTTCACCACCTATCTTATGTGAATGAACATGGAGGATCATACAATTGTTTAGTATCTTGCTACCTTGAAGGACCTATAGGCCATTCACAAATAAGCTAGTGGACATTTCAATAAAAATACAATGTATAACATTCATAAATCATCATAAAGCTTCACAAAAAGATAACAAATAGTGCCTTTGGAATAATCCTGGACTTTATCTCTATAAGAGACCACTAAGTCATAAAAACCATTCAAGCAGTTTTTAACGAATTATGTAGCTAAAGTGTATAAAAATGGTTATGAATGGTCTCTATTTATTGGAGTATCATAGTGTACGACTAGAGGAGTGCTTTGGAAAGTCTTGGAGCGTCAAAACTCATTAGCTAATGCAAAGATGAAATGAATAACTTGATAGTGCATGAAACATGTTGTCTCAATTGTAATGATATTTCCTCTGATTTGACTTCAGTCTAATGAGGACTTTAACCAATAGAATTGTTAGGTTTAGAGCATGTAAACAATTGATAGACATCAAATAAAAACTCATTTTGACTATCCACACTTCACTCTAGGAGTTAACAAAGATGTTGCTTGATCAAACTACAAGCTTGAGCAATAGTGATCCGTGAACCTAACCACTATGTAGTTATCTCCCAAATGAAATGTAAGACTGTTGGACCTTTTTCTCACTTGAACTAAGAGTTCAAACAAAAGAATTTACAACTTCAAAATCAACAAAAAATCATTTATATCTATATGAAAATATATGTTAAAATATTATATAATCAAGACTCCTATCTTAGACTAATGTGGTTTAGAAACTTCACATTTAACATCCTTTTACAAGAATATAAAATAAGGTGACTTATACAAAAGTTACGATGCATTCAACATAAAAAATTGAGTACTTAAGTAAATTTTTCCAAATGTAATTCCACTGATATGTTATTAGATCTGATATGTTCCTTGAACACTAAATAGAGTAGAAAGTAATGACAAACTTATGAATGCTAACATGCTTTTGTGACAAACATTGACCCGCATTTTACTATGAAATATATTTACATAAAAAATGGTAACATAAAATAATATATAACATATATAATGTGTATATAATATATATATATATATATATATATATATATATATATATATATATATATATATATTTAGAAAGATATAGAGAGAGAAAGAGTGATAGAGATCAAGGTAGAGAGGGAAAGAAAGAAGTATGAGTTCATGTAAGTGTTGAAAAGGGTGGTGTAATAATAAAATATAAGTGAGTTCAACCATTGACTTTTGGAAATGTAGTTGCATCTACTTGTTTGAAGAGTATGTAACAAATTCATATCACAACTTTCATTCATAAAATAAACTCTTAGTAACAGATTCAAATGAACATGAAACTTGCATAATAACTTCTATTTTTATTAGATGTTTCTCTTTCCACCTTGTTTAAAAAATTGCAAGGTGTGTAGGAAAAGAAACTTAAACATATCCTTACATGATGTGAGCTTCCCATTGATAAAGCAATTTGTTCTTGGGAATATCAGGGGAAAGGAAAACTAACTCATAGAGATAAAACAACAAAAGATGGAAAGTGGAAAATCCAAGGCCTTCGATAAACAAGTAAACCAAGAATGAACCATATTTGGTTAAAGTATATGAATACCAAATAAAGTCCAATCCATATAATGGAAGTTATGATACCGAAAAGTAATATGTTCAGATTAGTAAAGATAGCATGCATATATGAACATTGAAGCAAGAATTCAGAATATCTGTTTGGGTGGAATATTTCAACTATTTAAACAAATATAAAATACAACTAAGTTAATGGCTAGTTGCTAAAAATATTCTATTCAAAGAAAACTAGCTCATGCTATTACATGCTAAAAATGAAAACATAAGATAAAAGCAATGTAAATGATATTTGATCCCCCTTACAATGTGTTCAAGATGGCATCATCTTATAAAAGGAATTCTCTCACATATTATATAGTGGTGTGTCCCAATTAAATAGCAATGTAGCATCAAGGAAAAATTTCTTCAAGATGATGCTCTATCAAAGTAGAAACAAGAACATGTCAATGAATTGTAATTTCAATTTGGGAGTGGAGATGGTTGAGAATAGTCTCATAGATTGATTAAAAGGCTAATTGTAATAGGATATTGTGGATACAAGTAGTCATAACCTATGAATAGATATTAATGTCCCATCTAGGAACTATGGCCATTGAATGTCTTAGTGATTTTAGCTGAAATGGTGACTTATTTGATATCCTAAATTGTGCATATAAGAAAATTCATTAGCAATGCTACAAGACGAGACAATGAAATTTTTTGTATGGTTTCTTTGTTATCGATTGGTCTTTAGAAGTTGTTAAGGTCTCCTTGCATTACATATAGAAATATCAAGGAATTGAGAATAATACTCATTGTTAATGACAAGTATAGTACGACTATCTTCTTCATTTAAATGTAATAATATTAGTTTCTAAATGAGATGTGATGATGGAAATGTGTTTATATTTCAATTAGATGTTAGAGTATAACTCTTGGGTAGACTTAGATGACCATGCCAATTTTGGTGTCCGGAACATGTCCAACATGTTGTTAAATATGAAGATCCTGGTGATGTGTATGTATAATATAGGTTGAATGTAAACTAGAAAATGAGGAATGGGAGTGAATCTAGATAACTAAATGCCTATCTCCTTTGCATCAAATACAAATAACTTTACTCCTCTAACATAAACTTTGTGGTGCAACCTATTTTCCTTAAGGACCCTTCTTGGTTAGGTGTGTTTAGGTAGAGGTTGTCTCTCTCAAAGTGATCTAGATGATCTAAAGTAGACTTGAAACTTCATAAAACCTAGAGTAAAATAATAGGTAATAGGAGAAATTTGATATATTAGAGTAGTGATCAAATAGATATAATAAATGTAGGTGTAAGAGAATCCTTTTAAATATTATTGAGTGTGCCTCAACTAATCCCCAAGTATAAATTAGGGTCTGAATGATGAGAAAGAGAGTATGGTTACTTGAAGTATTTATTTTACTCCACATTCAAGTTCTCTATTTGAAAAATGTCAAGTGGTTTAAAAATTGACAATGAATGATAATTTGAAGACATATGTTGATATGGTTGATGATAGTTTCATTATTGATTACAAGACTTAATTATATCGAGTAAGCTCAGTATGAATACTTTGGACACTTTATTGGAGTAAAATTGTGCCAATGGAGAATTGAGATATTGCATGGATTGGTGATTTTACTTAATTCTTTCTCTTCTTTGATAAAATAAACTTTGCATATTAGATATTCCCTAGCATGATTGCAAGGAGTAGGATAGACATCTAGTATGAATAATCATTTTGAGCTTCTTACACAAGTGCAAATTTTTCTTCTTCTTCTCAATGTTCCTATTTGTGCCCAAATACTAAATACATTTTTTGAATTCTGGATATATTTATCAATTATGCATTGTTTCTAGTGTGGTAATTTCTCTTGCAAAAATATTTACTGAAGTGATAGCATATGATATTGTAGAAAAAAATAACATATTTTAGTCTATCTGAAATCTTCATGATATCTCTAAGAAATAGTCTAATATTAATGTTCAAAATACTTTTCTCTACTGCATGGTTCATGTGATGCTAATTTTTTTGCTACATTGGATTTGTTGGGTCTCAAAAATAAATTCTAGATGTATTTATCCATTATGCATTGTTGCTGGTGTGGTATTTCTCTTGCAAAAATATTTACCGATGTGATAGCATATGATATTGTAGAAAAAAATAACATATTTTAGTCTATCTGGAATCTTCATGATATCTCTAAGAAATAGTCTAATATTAATGTTCAAAATACTTTTCTCTGCCACATGGTTCATGTGATGATAATTTTTTTGCTGTATTGGATTTTTTGGGTCTAAAAATAATTTTTTGAAACAACCAGATATATGAGCCAAGACAACAATATACATGATGTGCCAATGAGAGCTCCCAAAGTTCATGCATGGTTTCATCTTCCAACATGATGTACTTTTGGATGTTATATTTTGTGATGACCAACAATGTTTAATGAGAGGCTTCAAGGGGATTGCAAGTAGATATATATAAAAAAAAGAGTTAGGCTCAGTGTCAAGCCCAAGAATAATAAGAATATATTTCACTAAAGATAATAATGTTAGAAAATATAAGAGATGTGAGGGTGGGTGTGTTTGTGTCTTGATATATGACATTGAACATTAAATCCTACACAATATTTCCAAACCATTATAGACTATCTAGCTTGATCATGTACTCCATGTTATAATATTAAAAAGATAAGTGATGCCTATGTTGAGAAAAACATGAACGACAATACATGGGTGGGGGGAGGAAAGAAACTATAGTTGCATTACTTAGTGTAAAGTTGTTATACTTCAAAGTTTAATCCTTTGACTTTAGTAAATAAAGATGGAACCTTATTTCCTCTTTGACCCTTCTTGTCTCGACGAGTAGATGTATAGGGAATATCTATCAACGTGTGAATCCACCCTAAAAAAGGGATATTCCTCATAATAAATGACAAATGATTCTAATCATCGTCATAAATTGAAGATATAAACTATATAAAATAGCATTCCATCTCAATATCCACAAAATGCGCAAAAAGGGGCCATCATTTTCCTCCATATATAGGAAACTATACTTTGACATCCTTGGTGACCACTGTTACAATGTGTGTATATGAAAGTATGCCATCCAAAGATTATAAATTGATAAAATATACATGCTATGCAAGTAGATACAAATTTTTATAGAACCACCATGCCCATGCTCAGTGTACAAGGAAAAATCTAGGCATACCACTAACATTTAGCTACTAATCATTGTCCAAGGGAGGATCTTTTTTGCTAAAGCCCTGGTTATGAGACCAAGCACCTACAAATATGTGGATAGCCATGATAGTGAGTCCCAGGTCACATCAATGTGATACAGAAATTGTAACAGATTCAATGCATGCAAGCCTATTATCATCAACATAACTAAAGTAGATGAATCAAAATACAACATCTTCAGCATGATATAAATCAATAGTACATGTAGTATGAGAGTAACACAAGAAACACTTATAAAGTATATAAGGGCATTTAAGCATTAATATGTGTCTCACCAACAACTTAAACATATATGACAACACATCTTGATTACATGTTCTATTACTAAAGCCTTGGGTAGTTTGAGGTGTACCACTCAATTCTAAATTCTTGTGAGTTTAAAGTCTCCTAGGTCACTTTATAGGATCTTAGAATTACTAATACCCCACCACCTCTTATTTAGTGCAAGTATAACAACTAGGGGCACATGGACCAAAAACCTAGTAGTAGGGGATACAAATCCTACCTTCAACATATCCATCATGGGTACTCCAACCATGACACCTATCTCATGGATATAAATACATGTATATCATGATGTCACATATTTGATACATATTTCCACACAACTAGAAATGTCCTCGACTTCACTCATAGACATATCCAGTATTAGTGTATCGAGGAAACTAAGTCATTCTTACCCATGCGTGCTCAAAAGTATATACTACAAGTACCTTCTCACAATCTTATAATTCTACAAGGTTACCCATTTCACTATTACGACTTATGAACATTGGGATGGTTCTACAGTCACAGGGTACTACCTGTTTAGGTTTTCACTGGATTAATATATCTATATAACCATATTTTAAGAATCAACCAAGAATTAAGAATGAAACTAACAACATAGAACAACATTAATTAAATATAATATATCCTAGAAGATTTGGAAAGCCTCACATCATGTATTGAAGTATACATAGTTTGTCCTAATCATCATTTGAGTTCCTATCAAGGCCATGTCCTCATATGGATTTTATGTTTACCTACAAAGATCTATCACTCCACATCTTATCAATAAAAAACCATATCCAATTTTGTTTGTAAAGTCCTTAGCATGAAGGATATATAATTAGATAAATGATATGCATACAATCCTACTATTATGAACATAATTAAATCTAATAAATTAGCAATAATATACATACAATCATACTAATATCAACATATTTAAAGGTGGAAAATTAAAATTCAATAGTCTTCACATTGTATAGATCAATAGTAGATGTAGAGTGAAACTATGGCAAGTAGTATTTGTAAAGTATGTAAATCCATTAGAGAATTACAATTTGAATAACCAACATAATTAACCAAATATGTCTATACAACATGGGAACTTATTTTATTATTAAGCCATGGGATGTATAATGTATACCACTCAAACCACTAGATAGTGACATTGGAGGTATCTATCTCACCAAATAGGATCTATGATTATCAATCTCCATAATACTTTACCATGCCTCTATTGGTGTGAGGATAACAAGCAGGGGAACATTGGCCAGAACCTTGCTAGTAGGGGCTCATAAGACAACCTAGGTAATCATGGCATTACACCTATATCATCAATATAAAGATTCATATTATCATCCATGTCAAGAATTGTTTAACCCTAAATTATGGATGACCACATTCATTACATGCACAGAAGTCCCAACTTTCATTCATTTACAACAAGTATCTTTAAAAAATTATAGCTTTGCTGACCACAGTCATTGCCTACACCAAAAATATATATATGTGATGATAATAGTTATGACTAGTACATCTACAGAAGTCATGCATATCAAAACATGAGTTGTACATACACCTAATTAAATCCACCATGTCCATACTTTAGATAATAGGGATGACTCTAAGACAAAACTCAAAAACATAACCATGAGTCTTGAAGATACTACTACCCTCTTGGAAAAGGCTCCCCTCCACCAAAGTTTGTGTTACATTGATGGTCACCTAATATATGTGGATATCCACGAGGTGAGACCCATGCCCTAGTGATACGATATAACAATTAACATATCAACAATTCAAGTTAACAAACTAAAATAATATCAATTATATTAAGAATGTACAATATGGAAGATAATGTAGAATAAGATAGACACACAATATTGATCAAGTATAAAGCTCAATAAAACATCAAAATGTTAAGTTACAAAGTAGATCCTAATGAGATATATTGCACTATTAAAAATTTCATAATAATCCCTAAATGGTTTGAGATGTACCAAATGAAACCACAGACGAGTGATGAGAAATCTCGTAGCCGTCATGTAAGATTTTTAATATTGTTGTACTTCATAAGACCCCACCACACTTAGGTTGGTTCGAGTATTTAAAAAGTAGTGTGCTTAATGGACATATTAGACATGGAGTGTCCAAAGGCCGATCTACATCACGTTAGATCCACCTAGGTACTCATGTATTGGCACATATAGGTATAAAACCCTTGTGGCTATATATACCCCATTCAAATCACATTCCAAATTGTCACATATCCCCAAATCTATGTCCTTGATCTTGCTCATTCAGGTGACACTGCTGTATGATGGATGAAACATCCTTCAGTCATCATCATATACTCAAAACAATATAAGAATCTGAGTTCCTTCTAATGATACAAGGTGGTAAATGGAAACTCCTTTGGCATCCCAGATTTCAAACACCTGGGTAATCCTTAAGGTCTTAAGGCATTGCATGATGGATCTACCACTTTATTAATTACGTCAAAAAATCATGTATCAATTCTCAATCAAATGACAAGAAAGTACTACAGATGAAAGTGTGATTTTACTCTAGTATAGTATCTTAAAAAGACTTAAATGTATTAAGATCTATTTCTAGGTACCCATTCAAGGTACACTCAACCATTTTTGGCCATTTTAATGCCCTTTACTTCAATATAGGGAACAACATGGCCCAAATCCCATATTGTTCCATATCAAGGCCAAACCCACATAGGGATCTCATATTAACCTCTAATTGTTCACTTATACCCACATGAAAGCAAACAAATACCATAAAAACATTAAATTGAAGCTCACAAGTACGACAAACTTGCACCTTGAACAAGATTTGGCCTAAAAAGGTAATATTTAAGCATAATGAGCTACTTCCAAACATTTATTCTAAGTCCAGTAAAATTTCAGTAACATAAGATTTAAGAAATTATACTAATTTTATCTTGACGACATGTGCAAATAGAAGGAAGAGTTATTATTTTTTCCCTTCATCAACTCTGAATGAAACTACCTTAATTCAATAATTTTAGGCATGAAAAACACTTATTTCTAAATTTCATCCCTCAATCAAGTAATAGGGCATACAAAAAACACCATGAATTATCATTATTTGGTTAAATGAAGACATAAACAATTTTTTTGAATTCATAAATTATCAATTCAGTCCACAAAAACCTCACTTTTTGAATTGTAGAGAAAGTTCTAGCAATATTATGGCTTTACATGTATACTCAACCAGTGCGTCAAAAGTTATGCCACTCACGATAGAAGGTGATGAAAACACATGACAATTCAATGACATAACCCAGGCCTAGTGTGCAGGTTATGTGACCCAGGTACCTTAGTTCAAGTGATGAGACCCAAGTACCAGAGTACATGTCTTCAGAGAAAGATAAGTAAAGATATAAGAACTAAGTTAAAGTAAGAAGAGATATTTATGTTTCAGATTTGTGGAGTTATAATGTCAATTCTCAGTATATAATGTTTAAGAGTAGTTTTTAATATCATATTTCATCAATTAATGTATATGTTATAATATTCATGCCACTTACGCTAACAACCATTTTTCTAATGCATGGATGGGGATGAGATGTCTATAGGTGAGAGAAGGAGCAAAGTAGATTCCACTGAATCAAGAACAAGGATAAAACAAGACTCAAATGGTAGGGTGCCAACTATAAGATGATCCTTAGATTTATCGACTCAGTTATATGTGTTAATGTTTATAAATTTAGAGTAGAGAATCAAGTTGTTTAGTGAGTTTTCCATGTAATAGCATTTATGTTCCTTTTGTGAGAACAATCATGAGAATGCTTTAATATTTTAAGTTTGTGTGATTGGTTATATTGTTTCTATGAATTTGCTTTCATGTAATACCCTCTTGAGTGCATGAGTTATGGATAACTTGGTGTCGCTTCCACTATATACATATGTGTTAGTTAGGGAGGGTGTTACAGTATGGTATCAGAGAAACATTCTAGTTGCCACCAGATAAATTCTCATGTTCTTACTTAAGATATCCTATAAGAACTTAGGTTAGAGTAGAGCACAAAAAGCCCTATGTGTAGAATAATTAAGTGAAAGATATTAGAAATCAAAGTAGAGCTCTAGATAGGAGACAAGTTTAGATAAGGATTATGGTTATGAGCCTAGATGTTTTAGAATTTTCTTGTAACACTAAGTTGTATATAACATTGTCTCTCTTTTTCCTACATGTTTGTGGTATGGGACACATGTTGATGGGATTTTGCAGAGAGAATGTTATGTGCATAATCAACTTTTCTTGTCCTTTCAAGTGCATGTGGTATGTGACACGTGCATGAGGGAGGTACCAAGATAAGTGCAATAAGATATGTCACATCTGAATAAATGATTGATTGACATGTATCCAAAGGAGATAAAGAAAACAAGTTTTGGTATAAAATTTTAAGATATATAGTCACCCAAACCTAATCATACACATAGTATGACCGAGAATGTTTATGAAGGGTAGATATTTTTATATCGATAATTGGATTAGTTTTAAGTGAATTGAACTCTGATCCATACATAGAAAAAAGGCTATCTAGAGTCTTTTCCATGATAGAAGGTGAAGGTATAATTTATATTTGTAGATTTATTAGTAGTCTATCCACATATTTGCCTCATAATGATAGCTATGGTATGAAAATGAGAAACTAATGAAATATTAGAGAGCTAGTGTACATATAATATGTGTAATCTTAAGGTGTATACTAATCAAATTTCAATGACAAAATTTATTTAAGGTGGGTAGAATTGTAATATACCAAACTTTATGAAAAGGACCCAATTTAGAATAAGGTTAATGTACTTAGGTGTAATTTATAAAACTCGAGGGCCATTTATGCAAATTTTCCATAAAATATAATGTAGATGTATATCTTAGAGATTAATAGGTCTTATTTGTATATGATATTACAATGTCGTAATTCATGTAAGGTAATGCCTTATAACTTTGGTAGAAGTAAGATATTAAAGTTTGGATTTTTAAATCCTCGATACTAATTATTAATGTGAAGTATAGGGATTAATATCAAAATATGTGAGATAAACCCTAATTACAGTAGAAATCATACATGAACATCTCATAAGTTAATTTTGACTCCAAAACTATGATCTACATGGTCCAATTAGCATGGGTAATGAGTTTCAACCTATTTGGATTAGGTTTCCTATCTCAATTTAGCTAAAGAAGATAATATTGATATTTCAAATCCTAATGTCAGTGGAATATAGTTCAATATTCCATTTACCCATTTTACCTTGGTCTCCTAAGTTAGCCTTTGATAATGAACACAGACTATCACAAGGATTTAGTGTGGGTTAATTTACACAGACCCTTGCTAACCCGTTGGATTGGGATCTGAGGGCTGCACCCTCCTCTTCTTCATAGTGAAGGTTAGATGTCCATGGGGAAACAAAACCCGAGCAGTTGGGACTCTAATACCTTCCACTTTTCTCATGATCTAGACAGACTTAGGAGGATCAGAGATGCCCTACTAAAATTTGATACCAACCTGAGCTATTTAAACCCATGTTGTGAACCCTAGTTTACCCTCTATGAAGAACGCCCAAAAACCACCATTGTGATGCTTACCAGTACCATCATTCTCAATGCCTATTCCACACCTCACTGATTCACAACAATCAAACCTTCTACTGACTACTTTAAAACAACCCTAGTCTCGAACTTGGATATAGTTTTCTACTTTGATCTCCCAATGAACCAATGAGGCTGTCATGTGAAGCTTGTCTCCTAGCACCACCTGGATGTGTGTGGAGCTGGGTTGAGGGAAGAAGAAGGACAGAGGAGGGGGGCCTCAAGGGGATTCTTGGTATGTTCATCCAAGTAACCTAGAGGTATTTCTGACTCGGTGGTGGCCGTTCTGTAAGGTTGAGATTCCAGAACCGATGCTGCACTCCGGATGAAGGGTTCCTGAAGTGTTCCCCTATTTCACAGAGGAAATAGTGGTTGTCGCGATGCAAGCAAGCTGGGGACTTCTCGTGCAGCTTAAATGGATCCCATACTAAGCAAAGCATGCACTAGATCTAGCGAGTGTCTTGTTCCTTTATGGAAGGATCTGATTCCCTCATGACCGCTACAAGGATAATGCACGGTTGTGATTGCATGGAAAAGGTAATTGGTTGTTTAAATCATATCTTATGACACATAAGTTTGTTTCCAATGTGTAAGATACCTATGTGGAGATATTAAAGTATAGAATTCTACTAAATTATTAAATATGAAATTTAAAACTTGTTATGGATGTGTCATCACATTATAAGCAATACATGCCACTTTTTGTTGATCGTCCACTATTAATAGAATTTATTGGAGGATAATTATAAAAGTTCTTATTAGACCCATGATGATGTCTAGCATTGATATTATATATTTGGTCATGATTCGTGGTGCAATATATCATAGTGTATGCTTGACCACCTAATCATGGATGGTGACCCTAATCTAAGTTGAGAAAAGGACATCGAAATAAGTAAATGTCCTACACCACCATATGATTAGGGGAACAAATGAAATATGAACCCTAATTTGACCTAGGAGGTATAGGTTTTGAGTTTATTGGATATTTATGAAATGTTCATGACTTTTTTAGGAACAAGAATTTTGCCTCAAAGATTCAAGACCTTAAATTCATCTTTCTACAATAGAGGTAACTTGTTCATGCCCATGAGTATTCATACATACTAAGACCAATACTTTACATGTTTCTCTTATAAGATATTATGATTTATGTTTTCTTATGTTCTAAGATTTAAAATAAGATATGCAAGTAAAGTTTCCATTCCTTCATGATTGTGTCCTAACACATACCCTAGATGTCAAGTAGAGATATGTTTTCAAGATTCCTCAGAATGATTAGGAATCATGATCTAGGTGTTCATGAAAAAAATTAAAGGATCATATTCTTGGTATGTCCAAGTAACCTAGAGGTATTTCTGACTCGGTGGTGGCCGTTCTGTAAGGTTGAGATTCCAGAACCGATGCTGCACTCCGGGTGAAGGGTTCCTGAAGTGTTCCCCTATTTCACAGAGGAAATAGAGGTTGTCGCGATGCAAGCAAGCTGGGGACTTCTCGTGCGGCTTAAATGGATCCCAGACTAAGCAAAGCATGCACTAGATCTAGCGAGTGTCATGTTCCTTTATGGAAGGATATGATTCCCTCGTGACCGCTACAAGGATAATGAACGGTTGTGATTGCATTGAAAAGGTAATTGGTTGTTTAAATCATATCTTATGACACATAAGTTTGTTTCCAATGTGTAAGATACCTGTGTGGATCTATTAAAGTATAGAATTCTACTAAATTATTAAATATGAAATTTAAAACTTGTTATGGATGTGTCATCATATTATAAGCAATACATGCCACTTTTTGTTGATCGTCCACTATTAATAGAATTTATTGGAGGATAATTATAAAAGTTCTTATTAGACCCATGATGATGTCTAGCATTGATATTATATATTTGGTCATGATTCGTGGTGCAATATATCATAGTGTATGCTTGACCACCTATCATGGATGGTGACCCTAATCTAAGTTGAGAAAAGGACATGGAAATAAGTAAATGTCCTACACCACCATATGATTAAGGGAACAAATGAAATATGAACCCTAATTTGACCTAGGAGGTATAGGTTTTGTGTTTCTTGGATATTTATGAAATGTTCATGACTTTTTTAGGAACTAGAATTTTGCCTCAAAGATTCAAGACCTTAAATTCATCTTGCTACAATAGAGGTAACTTCTTCATGCCCATGAGTATTCATATTTACTAAGACCAATACTTTACATGTTTCTCTTATAAGATATTATGATTTATGTTTTCTTATGTTCTAAGATTTAAAATAAGATATGCAAGTAAAGTTTCCATGCCTTCATGATTGTGTCCTAACACATACCCTAGATGTCAAGTAGAGATATGTTTTCAAGATTCCTCAGAATGATTACGAATCATGATCTAGGTGTTCATGAAAAAAATTAAAGGATCATATTCCTATATGATTTCTTAGTAATCATTCATATTAATGAATATGACCATGATTAGATATGCAGGAAATAGTCATGCTTGATAATGTGGGAAAATGTTCTGTTTGAAATTTCAAGTAGAAATGTCCTATTAAGATTTATTAGAAAGATTAATATCTAAGAACTAAGTGTGGTTTAGATTCTTTAGATGATTAATATCTCAGAATTAAGTACACGATAAGATTATAAGAGTAGAATTCATTAAGTTATGATTAAGTATGCAAGATAAGATTTTATAAGATTCATGTTTTAAGATTTAAAAGTCAAGCTCACATGAATGCATTAAGATTCATGTTAAGATAAGAATTCACGAGACATTCAAGAGGTTGACTTTTCATGTTAGAAATCATCTTTCAAATATTTACTACTTAAGTTACCTTTATATTCGTAGTATTCGTATATTCAGTTCAAATTATTTTCCTAAGCCTTTTGACTTACATGTCATAAATATGATATCAGAATTTAATTAAGTCATTTGATCAAACAATAGTTTCAAATTAAGATTTATCTAGATAATAAGAATATTAAATTTTTATTCATATTTGGATTACTCAATATCTGGGCAGCAAGATATTTGATTAAGATACATGATAAGGGTTCAAGACCCAATCTCAGTTTTATAATGGAGATTATTCATATTTAGATGTAGATTCAGATTCAGAGTTCAATACATGTTCAATACTTTGTATTTAGTTTCAAGTATGTCCCTATTCAGAGTTTAGTAATCTTAGACTTAAGATAATTAATTTAGAACCTTCACATAATACATTATATAATAAGTCCTCATTCAGAGAGTCCTGAGACGATTCATGGGCATCTATTTTCAATTCAGAGGAGTGTCTACTCTATTTTAGAGGGAAAGTTGTGCCAAAAAAGGGTGTGTTGCACCATAGAGGACACTTTGGTGTCAACAAAGGGCACATAGTGCCAACAAAGGTGAGTTGCACAATAGAGGGCATGTAGTGCCAACAGAGGGTGTGTTGCACCATAGTGTCAACAGAGGAGGACTTATTGCATAATGGTGGTCACAGTCAGGTAAAAGTCATAAATAAAATATGCCTCAGTTAAAAGAATGTACATAATCTCATTTATACATATAATGCAAGAGATTAAGATAAGAGAGACATGACTCAGGCCCTTTTTCCAAGTCATGTGACCTAAGAACCAGAGTGTAGGCCAATTCAAAGACATAACCCAGGCCCAAAGTGCAGGTCATGAGATCCAGGTACCAAAGTACAAGTCTTCAGAGAAAGATGTAAAGATATAAGAACTAAGTTAAAGTAATAAGAGATATTTATGTTTTAGATTTGTAGTGTTTTTAATTTTAGTTCTCAATATATAATGTTTAAGAATATTTTGTAGTATCTTATTTCATCAAGTAATGTATATGTTATAATGGTCACACCACTTATGCTAACAACATTTTTCCAATGTATGGTTGAGGATGAGATGTCCGTAGGTGAGAGCATGAGTAGAGTAGATTCCAGAGAACCAAGCACAAGGATATAACATGACTCAATCTGGTGGGGTGCCAACTCTAAGATGACCCTTAGGTTTGTAGACTCATTTATATGTGTTAATTTTTTAAAAATTATAGTTGATACTCAATATTTTTAGTGAGTTTTCCATGTAATAATGTTTATGTTCCTTTTGTAAGAACAATCATGAGAATATTTTAATATTTTCAGTTCGTGGGATTGATTATATTATTTCTATGAATGCTAGTTTTATGTAATGCCCCCTTGAGTGCACAAGTATGGATAACTGAGTGTCACTTCTTCTATGTACATGTGTGTACATGGGGAGGGTGTAACATTAGTATCCTACAACTTATTCACATGGATGCATAGTTCATTATACTCACACTGGTACAAGTATTAAACATCTTCACAATCATGATGAATTTTAACAAAGTCATTCAAGCTTATTGCCTAACCCCATGCCGACTTACATTTTTCATCTAGTAACTCAATCTCAACCTATAGAGACTGGACTATTGGGTGTTGATCGAGTGCCAAGCAAAAATATTGGCACCAATAATTAATCAATAATGTGTTTGGTTTGTGTCTTTAAGAACGAACACATATTATATATGTTAGTGCATTTCAATATTTGTGGTTGTATTTACAAACATATCTTTCTAAGAAAATATGCAACATTTGCCTTATATATTTGTGCATTTTGATCTTTTTGGTTGTATTTACCAATCTATCTTGCTAAAAAATATAATACATTTTCCTAGTGTTTCACTATGAATTTTGAAGTAATACAACCTTGCATATCTTATTTTCAACTATAGTGAGGCAGGATTACCACAAATACACCTCCAAACATGTGACATATATGTTGGGATATGACATAGCATACTTCATTACTAACATAATGATTATCTAAAATTATAGACTACAAAATACATACATTTCCTGATAAAAGCTAGTCAAAAACATAAAATTGAAGACATTTTAAATTAGAACAAAGTACATAACAACTACAACATATTCCATCCTTCCTCCTCTATCAAGCAACCACTATTTGTTGGGAGGTGTAGTCCTTCACGAAGATATTTATATGTCCCACTAGGGGTATTAATTCCTCTATTATCCTATTGGTGTATGATCTTGTAGAACATACAAAGTCATAGGAAGTAGACCACCACTTGCATTTGTTACGTGCAAATACAAGTTATGTTATCATTGAATCCCTAATTGCAGGTTGAGTGCTCATGTTCTACTGAACATGGTATGTAGAAAACATCATACAACATCTGTTTTGAACCCGACCCCTCCCACATGTATGATATGTACTATGGTGGTTAGTGTCTTTAAATAAGCTATTCCATGTGTAAAGAGTGGAAACTGATAAGGGACCACACACTCCTTACTTAATTAAAGAAAATAAATTTGCATAAATCCCCATGAATACAATTATGACCAAATAAGAAGGGTGCAATATTTTTTCTCAAACAAATGAATACTAAAACATAGTTTGTGGCAATGAAAAATAAAAAATCTAACTATTACACAAATTCATTATTCATCATAACTTTGAGCCTTATAGGCAAAGTTTAAACTAGGAATGTAATTATCAAGATCATATTTTGGTGAGAGAACTTCTCATCTAGGAACTCATCCTTGCACTTGATCCTGAGAAAAATCCTATCCTCCCTAAACCACGGGCTAAGATAACTCTGTGTGGGTTAAAAAACAACACCCATGAAAAAACGAAAATAAAAGGAAGTACGTCAGTGAATGCTAAGTATGTAAAGAGTAAAATAATTGGGCATTAATTAAAGTGAGGAATATTTGAAATAAAAAGATGTCAAAAATGGGATGTTCAATAGAGAAGAGTCCGTCAAAAAGATTTAACATGATCAAAAGATGAGGCAATTATTAACAAATATATGATTAAGAAATGATTCTTGCCACACTTATATCAGCATAATTACAAAGATAAATAGTTGCATGGTGATAATTTAACACTGACTAGCATATTCTAAAAAGTAGGATAGGAACCCATATGTATTCCATACCAAAAGGGTGGGAAGACTAAAACCTCAGTGCCAAACAAATATAGTAAGTTGCAGGAGAATATAATCCAATGCATGGCAGGGGAATAAAACCCAATGCCTAATATCATATGTGGTAGGGGAATAGAACTCAGTGTGTGGCAGGGGAATAAGACCCAATGCCTATAAACAATATAAATGACAGGGGAATAAAACTCAATGCCTATATGGAGTCACTACTTATAGTTATGACTAGTAAATTTTCCATGCAAATATGGAAACTAAGAACAACGTATATTTCTTTTCATTCAAAGGGTAAAGTATTAAGTTTACATCAAATGGGGTCAAAGGACCCAAACCATTGGTAAGATAAGGTCAGAAGACCATCAATGGGGTATCATGATTAATAAATTAGGATAAATATTAGCAAGGACATTCTCTTTCAATAGATGATAGGATTGTCCACAATTTAGTTGATGCCTCATATGGGAAAAAGATATTTATTCATGATATTGTTCCCAATTGAAATAGAGTGGATGTACATGCCTTGACTTGAGTACTAAGTGAGAGATTGGATCCTAATTTGGGTTGAAATAGCAAAATGACAGGCCGTAATGCCCAAAATAGGTCTGTCAAGTTCCAAGTTCATGGTGGAAGAGAACAAGACTAGAGGAGAAATTGGTAGAGGGAGAAGTCTAAGCGAGATGTGGAGGAATCGAAGGAAAGTCCCCATATTTTTATGGTTATGTCCTAGGGTTTCTATGATGGGGCTCGGAGATGCTTGTGCCCCAAGCTTTAGGCATTTTCGGAACACGCCATGTTAGACTTCGAGTATACCCTTATTAGATGTTGGAGGAAGTAAGTACAAGTTAATAAAGGAAAAATAGGTAGGAAGAGCAAGAGAAGGAATTGAAAGACAAAAAGATTACAACATTTAAAAGAAAAAGCAACATCAAACGTGATAGGAAGAAAATTAGAATCTAGATCAACTAGAATGTAATAAATTAAACAGTTAACAATTAATGTTTCCAATTCTCATTCAAAATTCATTTGAACGTCCTAAAATAAAGTAAATTGTGACACATAGGCTAACCAAGACATGTAGAATTCAAAATTTACATTAGTTTTCTGTCATTAGAACAGTACAACACGCGTTCAACACCGGACATATTGACGAGGGACTGGCAGACTCGTTTATGGTACTCATCCCGAAGACAAGGCAACCCCAGCGGTGCTCCAATTTGCGCCCGATCTCACTCAACAACAACTGCTTCAAGTTAATCTCCAAGATCATCGTTGAACGTCTTTAGCCTCACCTCAACAGATGGATCTCGGTAACCCAAACAAGCTTTATTCTGGGTAGGAAAATCAGTGATAACATCCTTTTAGTCCAAGAGGTCATTGACTCTATGAAGAACAAAACCGGGAAGAAAAACTGGGTGTGCATCAAGCTTGACTTGGCTAAAGCATTCGATAGAATGCGTTGGTCGTTTATCCAAGACACCTTAACCAAGTTGGAACTCCCTGACATCACTGTTAAGCTGATTTGGAACATTATATCAAGTGGAAACACTTGTATCCTTTGGGAAGGTATACCTCTCGAAGCCTTCAAGTCTACCCAAGGCGTACGCCAAGGAGACCCGCTAAGCCCATATCTATTCGTCCTCTGTATGGAACGCCTCTCGCAGGCCATTAGCCAAGTTGTGCAAGAAGCTAAATGGAAACCCGTTGTTCTGTCACGCAAGGGGATACCACTCTCCCACATCATGTTTGTGGATGACATCCTTCTCATGGAAGAAGCAGATGTTAAGCAAGCAAATAATATCTTGAATATTCTGCATGACTTCACTGCTGTCTCCGGCCAGGTCGTCTCCAACAACAAATCCAGATGTTTCTTTTCAGCCAATATGACAAGAGCAAAGAAGAGGGCTTTCTACAGATGTTTGGGAATTGAACACACACACACGATCTGGGCCGCTACCTTGTCGTGCCAATCCTCCACCACCGTATCAACAAAGCTACCCACCAACAGATCAGCATGACCATCAAGGATCGCATGACCTCTTGGTCCACCCGTCATCTCTCGCTTGCAGGTAGAATTACACTCGCCAAATCAACACTGCATGCAATCCCCTCATATTCTATGCAAACGGTCTGTTTGTCTCCTAAGCTTTGTGATGCTATCAATCGACTGGTTAAGCATTTTGTTTGGTCCGACGGGAGAGACCAACACAAACTCTTACTGGTCTCCTGGTCAAAGATCACAACACCAAAGGATGAGGGTGGGCTGGGTATCAAAGATGCACGAGATCAAAACGTCTCACTTATGATGAAGAACGTCTGGACATTCATCAACCGAGGCTCAGCTCTTTGGGTTCAGGTGATGAGGGACAAATACATATCTGTTGATCGTATTAGAAAAAAACCGTGCTCCTCGGCCTGGGCCTTCATCAAGAGGAACATTGAAAGCCTCACGATGTCGTGCAGTAGAATCATCTACTTGGGCTCCGACACTAATGTCTGGTCGGACAAATGGATTCTCGAAAAATCTCTTACTGAGTATGACCCATCCTGGCGAATACCCAACAAACTCAATGATCTCAAAGTCAGTTCAATGAGGCTAGATGACGGGAAGTGGGACATGAGCTTTGTCCGCTCCTTCCTCCCTCTGGCGGTTTGGCATCTAATCAAATTTGTACTTGCCCTTGTTGCCTCTCCTACACCGGATACATGGGCACTGCCTCAAGAGGACGATGGCAACTTCTCAGTCAAATCCGCTTATGCGATCGCCCAGATTGGCAAGTCTATAGCAGTCCAGGGCGAGTGGACCAGTATCTGGAAGATGTGACTGTCGGAATGCATCTGTATCTTTCTTTGGCTTCTCCAGCACTAAGCTCTCCTCACCAACATGGAGAAGCTATGCAGACATTTGATCAATGACAATACATGTCCTTTATGCAACAACAGCCCAGAGACCCTCCTACATTGCTTTAGGGATTGCGCACACGTCCATGGAATTTTGGATGGCCTTCCAGTCCCAGATCGCTTCAATGATCTTGACGAAGATGCTTGGATCAAAGTCGTCATCAAACCAACTAATAACCCTGAGCACTTTGTTCATCTGACTGTCGCGTGCTGGCATATATGGCACGCTCGTAATGACAAAGTACATAACAACCACCGTCCTAATGTGCATTCAAGCATTGCATTCATCAATGAAAGGTCAACATCGATATGTAGGATCCCATCTCAAGGAACTGGGAGCAAGCTGAGAATCCAACTGGATCATGTGATGGTCAGCTACCATGAAGCGATCATCTTTGCAGACGTTGCCTTTCATACTGCCTCCCAGAGAGCAGCCATCGGTCTTCATGCAGTGGACACCTTCGGACAGTGTTTCCATGGAGAGGGTATCCCGTTTTTACTCAATCTCAGTATTGGAGGTAGAGACACAATCTTTTCTCTCTGCAGGCAAACTGTGCAAGGACAGGCAAATAAATAATGCCCTCCTCCTCTCGGATTCCAAGCAAGTGGTCACCCTACTAAATAAAGATTATTCAACCTCGACACTGCTCCTTCCCCACTGGAGACAATTTCAACACCTCAAGACCACTTTCAATCAGCTTCTAGTGCTATATGTACCTAGGAGACTGAACAATGTGGTTGATGGCATCACAAAATACACTATTAACAATTTTGTTCCCAACCATTTCACTTCTAATAAGCCTCACTGGCTTGATGTAGACATCAATGTCAATTTAAACCTTATTTGTCCTGCGCTAGAGAGCGGGATGAATTAATATTCTCTAGTTTTACAAAAAAAGAATGTTCAATATGTAAATTACTTTATTTGAATTCTTTTAACATTATTTAGTTAATTTATTTTATAATTTGTATATGGAAAGTTGTATTATCCAACTAAAATAAGATTTGGCTATTGGACCAATTAATACATGAGAAATAAATTTGTCATTATTCTCTTGTTTAAAAATTTAACAGTGGATTATTTCATATACAAGAATAGTTTACTTACTATATTGGGTATTTATGTTCTTTGCAATATTTTCCACTCATGAGAGAAATAAAGAATATCTTATATTTCCTCCATCTCCCTTCATTATCCTCAACTATTTTATTTCTAATTTCTTTCATATAATAGTGACTTAGTTTCACAATACATGTCAATTATTTCCCTAATATTAATAACATCTTATAAATATAATTAAAGAGGGAAAATTGTAATCTCTTCCTAGTTTTTACTACTGACATTTTACATCTAATCATTTAGTACATTCAAGTGCATGCTATTCATTACATATGTATTAATTAGTGTGTTTCCAAAATAAATTTGGGATTTTATTTCTTTTATGATAATATTTTTCATGTGTGCATAATATTGTTTCCGATTATGTTACACCAGAATTTTATTTGTAACAATCCATAAAAATTGGTTTACATTATTCATTTAATATATTAGATTCTTTCTTTTTAATAATAAATTCAATATTTTTGGTATTATCTTTCATTTTCTTTTCTTAAGGAATTGAGGCATCTAAAACTCCTAAAAGATGTGAAACTTAGCCTACATGGAAAACTGAACATGAGGAAAATGCTTTTACAATTAGTTCTTCCATCTGTAGTTGTTCAACATTTTATTTAATGTTTTGTGCTTTAGTATACATTCTTTCTCCTAAACTACGCTAGGATGTCCAAATATTGTGAAAATTCACACATAAATTGTGTTTGGAATGTAAATTTCATATTTGAGGTTTATCTCCAATTTTTAAGAGTTTAGTATTTTTATTTAAGACATTTGGTTCTTAATCTTATTTTCTTTTCTAAATAAAATTACAATAGTTATCATAATGCAAACAATGAGAAACTTGGCACACAAGGCAATTAGGACCCAAGGAACATGTTTTTACCATTATATTTTACTGTTGAAATTTCCTTGTATGAGTTATGGCATTGTAACAACCCCACCTTCCGGTAACCCCCAATTAAGGGAGACCAAGAGGTCAGAGCCATTATCCCAATATTTTGGATCATAGGTTCGACAAATAATCAGTAATAATTATTAAATTCTACCATGACTATACTGAAAGCTGGAATAAAAATAAAACTTTGCATACCTATTTCAAAATCTTGGATATCTAACTTCTATCCACATCTAGACTCTATTCAAATTAATCCTCCTTGCACTTTATTTCTTAATTTCACAATATGCCACTTTACTGTTTGTCCTTTTCAATTTGTACCTAAAACGCTGACAAACAAAACGTCGGTCAGCATAAATGCCAGTATGTGGGGGAACAATAATCGTGCAATTAACTATAAAAACATATTGTAACCAATTAGGGTTTAACAAACAACTTTACATTTTAAGCATAACTGCTCCATCCATCCATACCCTAGCCTCTGCGTTGTCCCTACAGTGGACGTGGATGCTACCTTCCTATGGTAGATCCCCATTAAACCCCTCATGATCCTACTTAATAGGTGAATCAATTTCTAGGGTTGAGTCACATGGCACTACCCATACGTAGCCCACTCCTTAACTCATGGTGTGCTAAAGAGTCTCATGGCACTACACGTGGGTAGCCCAATTTCTAACTCATGATAACCTGATGTCCTACTTAACAAGTAGGCCCTTTACCGGGTTACCCTTTTCATCATTAGCAAAGCCACAGAGGTGGACCAAGATTTGTGCTAGTCATGCATATATATTTATGGTGATAATCGTAGTCACTTTATAGTTGCATGAAATAAAGTCATCCAAGCAGTTATTTTCAATCAACCGCCAAAACATCCGAGAATCATCGTGAAACTAAAGCGATTAACCATAAGTGTAACCACATACCTGATCCAGATTAACTTGATGTCCAAGAAGGAATATTCAAGAACAATCAATCAAGCAATAAATATCCTGAAATTAATGCATAACATCCAAGTGTTATTGTTTTATTCAAAACATGCTTAAGATAGACTTTGATTCGATCTTCGGCTTTCTAGGCCACCTTTAGGGTTGTATTAAGGTTTTAACCTCCATAATACTTTTATCACATTTAATTATCTCCTAATTTCAACATCATAAGCCCAATTATCGTATTCAGTTTCTTTCAAATTAACAACTCATATCTCCATAAAGTTCAATTCATATATGAACTATATTTATCATTAATTCCACATTAATCCACTAGAAAACCCTAATTACTAAATTAAGGGTATTCGTCCACAATTAGGAACTCTTATACTCAAAATACCTTAGAACCATCAAATCTCAACTTTATACATAAATTTGACCAATTAAAGCCATTAAGAAACATAATAACTAACATTAGGGTTTCAAGGCCAATTAAAGCTTATTTATGAACATGGAACCCTAAATTAATCAAATTATGCATAAAGTTCATCCTTTTAGATCTAATGCATCTTTTTATAATCAACAGGTTAATATCAACTTTAAACATCCATATAACCCTTCCTAATTCATTAATCATCATAGATTAGGATTTTTCATTAATTAAACCATTAAAGATAGCATCTTTACATACTTTTTGAATTTCAAGGAGAATTAAGCTTCAATAATTTATTTGTGTTCGTCTCATTCTGAGGATCAATTTTCATATTTTGACTTTATCCATCGGAGCTTCCAATCAAAAGTTATGATTTTTGCAAGAAAAGACATTAACTTGAATTATCTGTTATATTTAGAAAAATGTTGGCCATTGGATCGATGATTTGTAGGATCACACTGGATCCAACGATTCACGATCGCACACCTCTCCTGGGATTGAAAAGAAAACAAAGACATAAGTGCCCTTACCTTCCTTCACAAATGCCGGGGGCAAGGAGGTCTTTTCTCCCTTCCTCTTCTTCTTCTTCCTCGTGAGCCCCCTGTTCCCAAACCAGTGCTTGCTGCGGTCAACCTCAGAGTTGACTCTGAGTATCTTGCTCCCCCAGCTGCCGGTGGAGACCGCCGCACCTCCACCGAGCCCCACCGAACTTGAAGGTGCCTTTGGATTCACCAGTTCTGGCTGGAGTTGATGGGACGGAGAAACTCTTCTCCGAAGAGTAGAGGCTTCACGCTGAAGGTGAAGATCAAGATCTTTCTCGCAATTGAACCCACGCGCTGACTCACCCCCTTCATCTAAACATAATGGGTGTTCTGGGATTTCACACAGGGTGTGCGACCCTCTATATATAAATATAGGGGAGATGAGTATGGAGTCTGACCCTATCCTCCAATTAGGGAAAACTGACCCACACATGGAAACTAGGGGAAACCAAGGATGGTTTGGTCTGACTCTGTCTCCCAATTCTAACGGGCATCTTATCTTTCCAAATCATGGCCTGAGGAGAGAGAGAGGTGCGAGAAGACCGCATGTCCTGTTGATCTTTCCTTTTCTAACTCGAGCTGGAAGATGATCTCTAGATCATCTGATCACCATCCAACGGTCGTCATTGGGCGTGACACATGCCTCGGCTGGGCCTAAGGTTTCCTATTCCTATTTCAAATGTGACAAATCACATTAGAAATTGGTTATCCCTTCGATTTAAGGAAACTCATAAAATCAATAACTCTTTCCTCATTTATCCTTTTTCAATAAAATTCTAGGAGAAAGTCTATTATGACTTAATCTACAATTGTATGAATTTTGAGACCAAAAACACGAAAGGAAAAACCCTTTTCTTCATATGCAAGTCAAGGACTTATAAGGCATATTTTGTGCATTAAAACATATATTTTCTCTTTCCTCTTTTACTATTTTTTTTATTTTGACTACCCTTTCCATTAGTAATCACTTGTAAATGAAATCTAATCAATTGTGGCCATAAATGCCACTTTCTAGATATTTCTATACATTTCTCATAAATGCATTACTTAAAAATCCATTATCTTTTATCTGTTATTTGAACTTTTCTTATTTTCTTTTCTTTTATATCCATTATTGGATTAACATAATAATAGGTACCATGAAATTCCTATCAAAGGGATAATTGCAGATAAATCCATCCTTTGAAGCAAAGCATACAACCTTTTCAATGAAGTCCAAATTCATAAAATCAATACATTTCAATTATGAAAACATATGCAAAATTGAGGTTGTAACAGGCACCATTAGAATGTTTGGCTTAAATATGTTATGTTTATCAAAAAAATGTTCCTTTATTATAAACATTTACTCAATTGAGTCTTATTATATTCAATACATTTTTGAAAGAGCTATATATTATTATTTTTCATGAAATTTTACATTTGACTTATTTTACATATTGAATCCAATAATTTAATATTTCTTTAAATAATGGAACATTATTAATGTTTATGGACGTGGAATCACCAATTGTTACTACAAAGCATATCATTTATTTTTTATTTACCCATTATGTTAGTAAAGAAAATACATGTAACATATTTCATGATTATATTACATGTTGGTACATAATTATGTAATCATTTTTAATTTTTATCATTGTTTGGTCAAATCTAAGATACCAAATCTTACTAGATTTCTGATCATTAAATAGGGTAAGATTCTAAGTTTTGGTTCATTACAACACTCTGCCAGTTAAAGAGGATTTCATTTCCAAAATTCAAACAACCTAAACTAAGAGTTCGTACGATACTTCTATATTTTGAGTATAGTTCTATTGTATCGATTGGTAAAACATTTTCTTAAAGGTGCTAGATATATCTACCTAAGGTGGTCTACATAGAAAGGTTTGTTTATTTACCCCAGTTAGGATGTAGTTATGATAGATATTTGAGTTTGACTAATTTCCCAAAAGTTTGGTAAAGAGTTTTAATTCCAACATCCTTAACTAGTTTTCTAATTCTTCAAGATTAAGGGTTTCTATATGGGTAGCATGAGGTAAGAAGACTATCTTTCGATAGATCTTTTCCAGGTCAAAGGTATCAGTTAGCCTAACAAGTTGGTCTTCCTGAAACATAGGCATATTGTATAAGGGAAAGGATTCCAAGGATGAATTTCTAAAATACTTAGATTGCTCAGCACAATTATGCTCTAATACCATCTTGTAAAGAGTGGACCCGGTAAGGGATGACTCCTTTCTTAACTTAAGAAAATAAATTTTCATAAATCCCCACGAATACAATTATAACCAAATAAAAGGGGTGTAATATTTTTTCTCGAATAGATGAATACAAAAACATAGTTTGTTGTAGTGGAAAATAAAAAAATTGAACTATTATACAAATTCATTGTTCATGTTAATATTGAGCCTTATAGGAAAATTATAAACTACGAATCTAATTATAGGATCATATTATGGTGAGAAACCTTCCCATCTCAGAACTCATCCTCACACTTGGTCCTAATCAGAGTCCTCTCCTCCCTAAACAACATGCAAAGCTAACTTTTGGTTGGTTGAAAAACAATACCCCGGAAAAAGGAAAACAAATGAGTATGTCATCAAATGCTCAGTAAGCATAAAGTAAAATAATTGGGTATTAACTAAAGTAAGAGAAGATTTTAAATAAAGACATCTCAATAATGGGTTGTCCAATAGAGAAGAGTTTGTCAAAAATATTTAACATCATCAAAAGATGAGGCAATCATTAACAAGGATATGATTAATAAAGTGATTATTGCACACTCATATCAACATAATCACATAGATAAAGAGTTGCATGTTCATAAATAAACATTAACTACCATATACTGAAAAGTAGGGTAGTAACCCATATGTATTCCATACCAAAAGGGAAGGAGGACTAAAACCTCAGTGCCAAACAAATGTAGTAAGTTGCAGGGAATAAATCCATTTTGTGGTAGGGAAATAAAACCCAGTGTCTAATATCATATGTGGCAGAGGAATTGACACAATTCCTAGAAGAGAAATGAGACTCAGTGCCTATAAACAATATGAGTGAATGGAGAGTAAAATCCAATTCCTATATGGAGTCACTACTTATAGCTGTGACTAGTAAATTATCCATGCAAATAAGGCAAGCAAGAACAAAGTAATTTGTTTTCATGCAAATGGTAAAATATTAAGTTTACATCAAATGGGGTCAAAGGACCCTAACCATTGGTAAGAAAAGGTTAGTAGACCATCAATGGGGTATCCAAAATAACAAATTAGGATAAATATTAACAAGGAAGGGTTATTTAAAAACATGATAGGATTATGCCTCGTATTGGAAAAAATATTTAGTCATGATATTCTACCCAATTGAAATAGAGTGGATGTTCATACCTTGACTTGAGTATTAAGTCAGAGATTGGATCTGAATCCTCCAAGTCTAAAGTCAACTCAACCATTGGTGGAATTGGATTGAAATAGTAGAATGATGGGTCGCATTGCCCCAGAATAGGCTTGCCAAGTTCTAAGTTCTCGATTGTAGAGCACGATACTATAGGAAAAATTGGTAGAGGGAAAAATCTAAGCGAGGTGTGCCAAAATCAGAGACAAGGTCCCATATTTATATGGTTCGGTCCTAGGGTTTTTATGATAGGGCTCGAAGATGCATGTGTCTCAAGCTTTAGGCATTTCTAGAATATGCCTCGATAGACTTTGAGTAGACCCTTATTAGATGCAGTAGAAAGTAAGGAAAAGTTAATAAAGGAAAAAGAGTAAGGGAGAGAGAGAAAAAAAATTAGAAGAAAAAAAGAGTATTACAAGTAAAAGGAAAAGGAAAATTAAATGTGATAGGAAGAAATTAGAAACCATACCAAATAGAGTGTATTAAATTAAACAATTGATAATTAATGTTTCCAATTGCATTCTATTTCTAAATTTATTTGAGGGTCACAAAATTAAGTAAATTATGACAAATAGGTTAATTAATACATTTAGAATTTGAAAATTACATTAGTTTTGCATTTTTGGAATGTTCAATATGTCATTTATTTTATTTAAATCCTTTTATCATTATTTTGTTAATTTATTTTATATTTTGTATTTGGACACTAGTATTATCCAAATAAAATGGGATTTGGAAATTTGACAAATTTAATACATGAGAAATAAATTGGACGTTACTTTCTTATTTTAAAATTGTATATTGGATTATTTCATATGAATGAACATTTTACTCCCTATATTGAGTATTTATGATCCTTTTGATATTTTCCACTCATAAGAGAAATAAAGAATCTCTTATATTTCCTCAATATCTCTTATTATCCTCAACTATTTTTATTTGTAATTTCTTTCAGATAATAGTAACTTAGTTTCCCAATACATGTTAATTATTTCCATAATATTAAGAACATCCTATAAAGACATTTAAAGAAGGGAAATTGTATTCTCTGAATACTTCTTACTACTGACATTTAACATCTAATTATTTAGTAGATTCGAATGCGATGTTATTATTTACATATGTATTAATAAGTGTGTTTTTAAAATAGATTTTAGATTTTATTTCTTTTATGATAATATTTTTCATGCATGCACAATATTGTTTCCCATTATCTTACATGATAAAATTATTTATAACAATTAATACAAATTCATTTACATTATTCATTTAATATATTTGACTCTTTCTTTTTAATAATAAATTAAATATTTTTTGCTTTATTTTTCATTTTCTTTTCTTAAGGAATTTGAGGCATCTAGAAACTCCTAAAAGATGTGAAACTTATCCTATAAGCAAACTTGAACATGAGGACAATGATTTTACAATTAATTCTTCATGTTGTGGTTGTTTATCATTTTATTTAATATTTTGGGCTTTAATATGCATCCTCTCTCCTAAACTACACTAGGATGTCATAATATTGTGAAAATTCACACATAACGGATTTTGGCATGTAGATTTTAGATTTGAGGTTTATCTCCAATTTTGAAGACATTTAGTATTTTTATTTAAATCTTTTGTCTCTTAATCTTATTTTCTTGTATAAATTGAATATCATTATGCAAACAATGTGAAACTTTGCACCCAAGGCAGTTGGGACCTAGGGCACACATTTTTACCATTATATTTTTCTTTTGAAATTACCTTTTATGAGTTATGTAAGCATTAAAATGTTTGTCGTGTTATCATTATGTTTATCAAAACATTATACTTTTATTATAAGCATCCACTCAATTGAGTCTTTTTTTTTTAAGTCACTGCCTTTCATTCATTCAAAAAATCAAGGTACAAAAAATACATCATCTTCAATTTTTGTTTTCCATCTAATAGGCACGGATGCCCGATGACTAACATGACCAGCTAAAGCTAATGTATCTTGAGCAACCAGATGAGCCAAGGAGTGATATGCTCTTTTTACATGGACAAAACATGCAAAAAGAAAAGAAGAAGCAAGGTAACATATGTCTTCAGCTATCAACCCTAGGCAGTCTGGTCTTTTCCTTAAGTCCTTCAAGGAATTAATCATGTTCAAAGAGTTTGAGCATAACACCACTTTGCTTCCTTAGTCCAGCTTTGTCAGCGCGAACTGTAGTCCCTCCATTGTTTCCATAGCTTCAGCTATATCTGAGTTCCAATCCACCTGTACCCACTTCTAGACAGCACCAAAAAAACTTCCCCTTCCATCACGAATCACCGCCCCCAGCCCCCAACCGTCAACTCCCCTCACACCACATCAACATGCACCCACCACCAGCTCCTGTCCACATCCATTCCGGCGAGATCGCTCGCCTTAGACATTGACACGCCCGTGCTGACCGCCTGTCCTGCTCCCCCGCTACTACAATTTTCTACATCCCCTCCAACATTAGCCTTCCTATAATCCGATATCATGGCCCTACAGTTATGAAGGATGGGGCAGGGAAAGGGTGCTTCATCATTGAAAATCTTATTGTTGCGACACGTCTAAATAGTCCACCAAACAGCCATTAGTTCATCAAGTTCTTCCGCCGTGCAACTTTCCCAAAGAGCCAGCAAGTCATTATGCAGAAGGTCTCCAGTAGCAAGACACTTTGTACTATCCAGCCAATTCACCTATCTCAAAATTTTTGCCCTCGAGCACTGCCCAAGCATATGAGTGATAGTACTTCATTCGTTGCACATATTGGGTATATTCCATCAACCGTGACATAACTTTCCTGCAACCTCCCTTTGGTTGTTATGCTACCAGTTGCTAGACACCATAAAAATGAGATAGGTTTAGGGGCCATTTCCTATCCTAGATAAATTTCCAAAGTTCATGGGGGACCTATCCTTCCCACCTCCTCACGCCATTGCTTCCTAGCATTCCCAGCCAGTAGGCCGAACGAACAGTGAATATGCCATCCTTGCCCGGCCACCGGAACACACTATCCACTATCTCCCTATTAGACAAAGTGATAGTCATAATCTGTGCAGCAATATCGCTAGGAAAAATCTCAAGAAGCATGTCCACGTTCCACTCCCACCTGTTGTCCCGCATCAAGTCGCTCACCATGCTAAAATCCAGGTCTGCACATGCTCTAGTTGTATCCATGTTTGCCCAGTCGCCTTCAAACCACCTGTCAGACCAGATTTTAATGCTTTGTCCATTACCAACGTGCCTCATGATTTCCTCCATGAATAGAGCTTTCGCCCCCCATAAACTGCGCCAGGTGTAGCTCGAGATTAGGCCAAATTGAATCTTATTATATTCAATTATTTTTTAAAAGATCTATATGTTATTATTTTTCATGAAATTCTACATTTTACTTACTTAAAATATTTAATCCATTAATATCATATTTATTTAAATAATATAAAATTATTATTATTTATGGAGATGAAATTACCAATTGTTACTCCAAAGAATATCATTGATTTTTTATTTAGCCATTTAAAGAAAATACATTTAACATATGTCATGATTATATTATATGTTGGCACATTATTATGTAATTGTGTTTAATTTTTATCTTTGTTTGGTCAAATGTAAGAAACCAAATCTTACTAAATTTTTGATCTTGAAATAGGGTAAAATTCTAAGTTTTGGTCCGTTATAACATGCAATGGTAGCATCTATGTAAGCTCATATAATGCAGGGAAGACTGCTTTACATGAAGGGACACAATTGTTTGTTTCCAAAAAACCTAGTTGTAAGTAAAATTATATCATGTATCTAATTCAAAAACATATATCTCTAAATAGAAAATTTCCTTGGAAAGTTACAGTCATAATTGATTTACACATGGGAAAAAGTTTTGCCTTACAATAATGCATACTAAGTACCCTTGACGTAGCATATCACCAAAAAATTTCTACGAACCACTATTATGTAAATATTGGAAGTACAAATATAGTCAATGTGTTCTCAAAGTAGATTGCTTATGCCTTCGCATAGCATATCACCTGCACAGAAATTGTTTTAGGTAATTTGGTGGAGGGAGTGCAACACAACCACCTAATTTGGAATTATAGTAGAATAAATGTATTCCTCTCCGCTATGCATCATAACATCACCATACCATTGGCATCATATGAAGTTGTAGAGGATACATAGGCTAATATTATGTGGCATTATGTATGCACTAGGTATGTCAATGTAACGACCCCGCCTCCCGGTAACCCCCAATTCAGGGAGACCAAAAGGTCAGAGTTGTTAACCAAATTAGCAGGATCAAAGGTTTGACAAATAATCTGTAATAATTATGAAATTCTACCAAACTAAACTGAAATTTGGTATAAAATAAAACTCTGCATACCTTGTTCTAAAACTTGGATACCTAATTCTATCCACATCAGGAGTCTATTCTAACTAATCCTCCTTTGTACTTTAATTCTTATTTAATTCCACATATGCCACTTTAATGTTTGTCATTTTCAAACTTGTACCTAAATCACCGACAAACAAAACGTCGGCCCACATAAATGAATATGCGGGTATGTGGGGACAACCAAAATTTCACAAATGTGGCTAACAATCTAAATATGACAATCAAGTTAATTAACAAGCCAAATTACGCTTTCAATGTGTCATTCTCCACCACTTTTTCCCTAACCCTGGTATACCCACCTTAGGGTTTCTCTTATGACAATGACTTAAGGCCACCTTATCAATCTCGAGCTTGGTGCCTGGGGTCACCTTTCATAGTGCCCATTTTCAATAAATACCACCTTCTCAATCCTGAGCTTGGTGTCTGGGGTCACCACTCATGGTGCCCATGGGTCTTCACTCCTAGGCTTGATCTTTTTGCATCATCCCTCAGGGTGGCATGTAGGTGTGAGAATACACACTTTTATTATATTTTGATAATCACAATGACTTTATGATTTGCAAGTATGAACATCAAAACTTATAGGTTGCATTCTATGCGATGAATCATCTGAAAACCCTTCAGAAACTAATGTGATTTACCTATCAGGCTGACTTGAGTGCAAAAATAATCCAACTAAGCAAGAAATCCAGTAAAGAAGCAAGCTCACAAGATGATCCTGAAACATGCATCCAATTTTCTTATCATTTATTAGGCCATCAAGGTCTATTAAACCAAGCTCGCTTTCTAGGGTTTGTAATCCACTTTTAGGGTTTCCATTGTAATTAGGGTTTCACTTCATTTTTACTATTTTAACCCTAATTTTATACAATTACTCACAAACCCTAATTTTCTCATCTACTCCTCATGAAAGATATTAAGGTTACCTTTTAACAACATATAACCCTAATTTTGGATTAAAGGCACAATTAAAAGTCAAATAAGTCCATTATGCCCCTTTTACCTTAAACCTATCATGTTTATCCTTTTAATTCATGATACGATCTTTAGGCCCAATTATCTTCTTTGGTTCCTTCCAGATTAACAACTCATAGTTCATTATGATCTAATCCACATATGAACTCTTTTATCATTAATTCCACCTTTATCCTTTAGAAAACCCTAATTATTATACTAAGTGTATTTATCCACAATTAGGAACTTCTATACTCAATATAGCTTTTGAACCATCATATCTCAGCCTTATTCATGAATTTGAAAATTAAAGTCATTAAGAGTCATAATTACTAAGATTAGGGTTTTAAGGCCCATTAAAGCTCATTTATGCACATGGAACCCTAAATTAATCCAATTACATGTAAAGTTCATCTTTTTCGATCTTAATGTATCTTCTTATAATTAACAGGTTAATTTCAACTTTAATCATCCAAAAAACCCCTCTTAACTCATTAATCGTCTCAAAATAGGGTTTCTTAATCATTAATACATTAAAGTTGATAACTTTCACTATTTTTCGAATTTAAAGAGGAATTAGCTTATAAATCTACTTTTATTGGATTCTTCGCATTTTTCTGAGCAAAATTCATATTTTATACGCATTCATCCGAGCTACCAATAAAAAGATACGAATTTTGCAATATTTACTTACTTGGGTCAATCATTGAGCGCCACATCATCTCCTTCCATGCAACGTATCTCGATTATAAACATAATAAAAATATGAGTTGTCCCTCATGTAAGTCATTGTTTCTTCAGCCCGCAGAATGGCAAAACGGTCCAAAGTCATCCACCCGTCTTCAACCTCGCGGAGACCTAGCGCTGCCTCCACGACCGTGGTTGGCGCGGGTCCTCCTCTTCCCTGACCCCGACGGCCACCAGGGAGGGTTCGCCTACCTCCATCGCACCTCCATGCACCTCAGGGTACCCTCAGTCTGTAGCCAAGGCAGCTGGTTCACATTGGTCATATATGCGACTAACAACCGGTCTTGCAGTCGTGCTACTGTTGTCATGCATGGACTAGGGCATGGTGATGATAATAGAGCCTCTCTTTGGCAACATGAAATGTCATTCATCCATCGTGACAACTCCATGGTTCCTCGCTGCCCCAGGGTTGGCGCTATTCTCTATCCTAGGGTTTGCTTGCAAAGAATAAGAAGAAGAAGAAGAAGAAGAGAGAGAGATGGTTGCGTGGGATCTCTCTTGAACTCGAACTCGAGGTTCTACCCCTTATATAGGGGAGGGTATCCACACCCTAAGATGACCATCCACGAGTTAATAAGTTCTTTTCCTAATAGGAACCCAAGTTCCATCATTAGGAAGCAAACTTCTCTCTCCTAATTATCTTCTTAAAAAACCATGTTCATTGGATATTTAGGAATTTGAAAATTCTCTTTCTTATTCTCTTTATGCTTGACGTTTAATCCATTGGCACGAATTTATATTTTCTTTTAGTAGAAAATACCTCTTTTTTAACAATGCCACAAAATTCATTAATTATGCATCACATTATCCTCATTTTTTATTTGTATTTTCTCTTTCTTTTTCTCCATTGGGGCTCCTTGGACCCCAAGAAACTCTAATATTTTGAAATCCTTTTTAGTGGATGCTCATTATCCTTCTAGATGCATCTATATCTATTATTTCTCATTATCTTATTTATTTCTTATTAAAATATCTCTTTTCGAGGATTTCTCTTTATCTCTCTTTTTATTTTCCTTTTTGGAATTCCTTCTAATATTAGAAACCTTATGGATACGAAAATCCACCAAAGATGACTCAACCATACATCTTTCCACTTATTTTCAACATTTTATCATTAGCTCCCATTTCTTTGATAATAAAGAAATATTTATTTGATCTTTTCTTTTCTTATTGCATTATTTTTGCAACTTTGGACTCCTTGGAACCCCAGGAACCCAAGAGACACGGAAATCCATCTTTGGATAATATTCATTTGCCTTCTAAAGGTTTCTACATCTTTCTTTTCTCCATTTCTTTAATAATTGAGTTTCCTTTGTATTTTCCTTGTTATTGGGCCCAATAGACAATAAAGCCCACAAAACAACCAACAAGGCTATTGTAAATGAAATCCTTTTATTTAAAAAAATTATATCATTATTTGTTCAAATATCTTTAATAGGAGAAATTACATTTCTCACCAATAGAACCCAAAAATTGGGGTTTTTATAGTCACTGTACACAAGATCATATGTATACTTTAGATAATTCATTCTTATTGTGTTCCTAGATATTATAGTGGATATTATTGGATAGTGATAATAGATAATACTGGTATCTATGCTAAGTGATGATTATCTCTCTCTAGTTGTCATATTAAATATTAACTAAAGATAAACATAACGCAAGTGCACGCGTCAATGTAATATAGAGAATGACACGATTTTACCTTGCGTATAACGCAAGTGCATGCGTCAATGTAATATAGGCCTTTGTGAGGCCCGACTCAAACACAAGGAAACATAATTATTGGTAGACTACTACTAACTATTCACAATCAGCTAGACCGGTGGGAAAATTGAGTTTGATTTTGAAAAATAAAATAAAAACACAAGAAAACAAAGCAATCGATTAAATGGTTGGTTTAATCAATTCAAATGGAATCTTTAGGATTGCGGTTTGACCACGGGTTCTCGTTGTACTAATTCCTACACAATTATCACAACTCATCTCATATTCTGAATAGTGGCATGTAGTTAGAATTGCGCGCTCCCGCGATATAATTCACTACTTTAATCTAGGTCGGTTCCACGCCAGTAGTAACCTATACCCTAGACTAGGTGCATGAAAAGAACAGATCTCTCAGTTTCCACCATTAAACGTACATCGCCTTTTCCAAAGGATTTATTAGTTAATGTGATTATTACACCTTTTCAACCCGTTGATTCTTCATCAAAAGTAATTAAAGGTATTAGATTACCATTATGGTGATCAAGCACAATGATAGCAATGGAGAAAATGACATCATACCACGGATTTGAGAGATAAATATTAATGAATTATGTAAAACGAGTCATACAACGATTGCTCGGGCTACTTCTAGTCCTAGAGACAAAGGGAATTAGCCTCGCATGTTCATATCAACATTACACATGGAGAAAAAGGAGAGATACATGGAGAAATGAATGGAAATATGATGTAACCCCTGAAACGGAGAAGATTTGCATGATCCTTGATGCGAGGTGCACGTTCTACATCCTTCCAATAGAAGAATCATCCGTCTACGGCTTTGGGAACATCCGAGGCATAGCTCTGGGCTCTGTTCTTTGCTCTTCTCTCCTCTGGGACATGTGAAATGGAATAGAACCTCAATGACGACTTTGGGCCATCTTTTCCTAGGTATAGGTACCACTTACGGCTGCCAAAAGAACACAACCGTCCAATTGGAGTCGTGCTGGATATTTTCTTGATCTGACAACGTCGATACCATCGATGGGGTGTTAATCGTATTGACGTCTTAGGGTACCGATGCTTTCTTCAATTTCTGGAATCCACCTGATGGCATCTCAATACCATCCATCGTTCCCGTCGATGGTATCGATGGGGTGACTTCTGGCACGCTGTTGCACTTTCAAGACCAACGACATTGGTTCGATGGTATCGAACTATCTACTTCCTCTCTGGCTTTTATACTATTGCTCTGTCGATGCTATCAACAGGCCATCGATGGTATCGATGGATCCAGGAATGCAAATTGCCTGAAATAAAGAGAGGAACATAAATCAAATCCGAGAAATATGATAATTTATGCAAAACAATGTAAAACAAGATGAATTTGATGCATGCAAGGATAATAGGATAAAGAAATTGAATCATGCAATATTAACCACAAATATGACCAATAAGCACATAAAATGAGTGTAAAACTAGCCTATAAAAGTAACTCAAAACCCCTGCATCAAACTCCCCTAAGCTTGAACTATGCTCATCCTCGAGCAACAAAACTATAGAATAAAATTGTGAGGGTCAACTAATGAACATACTAGCATAAAAAACATCACATTATGTTTCTCACCTACAAGACACAAACCATCCCTCACTAACCACAGAATGACAACTACCCTAAAGGTGACAATGATCGTCCATGATAGGTGTCCACCCCGTAATCAATGAACACAATCAAATAAAGAAGATAATATAATAAATTCCTCCAGTTCTGGTGTGGTGCATCTTGTAATCTCCTATCTACGTTGCTCATGTCCTAGCTACCATCTACATGGAAGCAGATCTCCTGATACACAAGAATGAGGAGATAATCATGGGTGGCCTACCATTTTTAGCAATAAGTGGATGGAATGGGCGGCTGTGGAAGAAAAGAAAGCACCATACAGTTTAACATGAAAAAACAACAATAATGACCTAAATGATGCATATGCATATGCAACTGACCTAATGTCTACATTTTAGGTGGAATGATGCATGCACTACTATTCCGTCTCATAGTGAGATGAAATGCCCAAAAAAGCTACATCATGTGCTTATTCTTCCTATTATGCAGGTGAAACAAGTTCCTTTCTCCCTTTGATTTTTTACTTAGTTCTCAATCCTTTTTTTTCAAACCCCATTTTTTTCAATTGACTAAGTAAAAGCATACAATTTTCTCGGGCTTGTTTTCACATAACTACTACAATTGATGCATTATAATCTACTTTCCAGAGAATATAGAACAAGTTCCCCACTTTTCTTATTTTTCAGAAGAGATAAGGCACATAATGTCCTATATTCTCAAAAGCATGCAAAATGCAACTATATGAAAGAAATTATGCAACTACAATGACATGCACTCTAGAATGTGTGCATGCATGACTAATCTACAATTGTTTTGATGCAAAATCTAGTTATAATGCAATCCTCCTATCTAAATGACATGCAATCAAGAGATGAAAATTGTAAGGTGCTCCCAGTTCTTATGGTGGAGTATGAATGATGTGAGGCGGATAGATGATAACCTCCTATTTTAGTAGTTTATCTTAGTCTTTTTCTTTAGTTTTCCATACTCTTTTTACGTTTATTCAGTACATAAACCTAATTTTACCCCTTTTTGTAAATACATCATCAAACTAACTTTTTCCTTTTACACTTGCAGAAAAAGCACAAAAAAATCATAAAAGAATAAACCAACCTCAAGGCCGAGTGAAGCCAAACGGTCCCAAGACCGCATGGAGTTCAAACGGTCCCGAGACCGCATGAAGCCAAACGGTACCAAGACCGCATGGAGTTCAAACGGTCCCGAGACCGCATGAAGCCAAACGGTCCCCAGACCGCATGGAGTTCAAACGGTCCCGAGATCGCATGAAGCCAAACGGTCCCAAGACCGCATGGAGTTCAAACGGTCCCGAGACCGCATGAAGCCAAACGGTCCCAAGACCGCATGGAGTTCAAACGGTCCCGAGACTGCATGAAGCCAAACGGTCCCCAGACCGCATGGAGTTCAAACGGTCCCAAGACCGCATGGAGTTCAAATGGTCCCAAGACCGCATGAAGCCAAACGGTCCCAAGACTGCATGGAGTTCAAACGGTCCCAAGACCGCATGGAGTTCAAACGGTCCCAAGACTGTTTGACGCCAAACGATCTCAAGACCGTTTGACGCCAAACGGTCTCAAGACCGTTTGACGCCAAACGATCTCAAGACCGTTTGACGCCAAACGGTCTCCAGATCGTTTGACGCCAAACGGTCTCAAGACCGTTTGAACCCAAACGGTCTCTAGACCGTTTAACCTCACTCAAGGCCTATAAATAAGACCTCAAGGGCCATCCCTGAGAGGGGTCCAGGGTCCAGACGTCCAGAGGCTGCCTCTCTACTACCAGAACAACTCCATCCACCGCCCGAGGCTGCCGGTCTGAGACTCACGTTCCATTGCAAAGCTACCTTCTCTCTCATCAACAAAGAAGGTGAGAGGAGAAGATCCGTCGTCAAGCAAGTCACGAAGGGTGAAGATCGTTTCTCTCTCCACCAAGGGTTCAACCTTCTCTCCTCAGTGGAGATGATGTTCTTTCTATCTCTTCTTGCCTCCTCCTTTGTTGTTCCCTCTATGAGGAGCGAGTAGTTCCATCCACTGGGGCGCGGGGACTAGCCCCGCTGCCCATGTTTTGTACTTTGTACTAAAAAGATGTTATCCTTTCGTTTTAATACTAAATCATTTCATACATGCTTGAATGATGGCCACGTTCTTGTATGCATCTATTGTCTTTTGTTGTGGTTTGTCTATGACCTCTCTCGAGACTCGAATACCGATTTAGTGTTGGTTTCTGGTGTGTGTATCCACCACGCATCCATTTCGGTGTCTAGGAGTGTATCTCAAAGAGTGGAGTAAACTCACTATCATCCGTTGCACTTCCATCTGTATGGAAGTAACCTTGGTAAGTCGAGGAACACACTTTGCGAGGGGAATGATGTAAAGCATGTGACCATTTGATCGGGAATGGCTGGCATTGCAACATTCCCGCACTTCTCGTAGCTAGGTTATCCGAATAGGAGACTAGGCCTACAAAGATACTATTCGATTTGATAATTATCGCTCGCTTGTTAAGTTTTAGATGCACATTTCATGAGGTTGAGTAAGATTCTCTCTTTGGAAGACTACATATCTTCATTGACACGTAGAAATGTACCGAATGAGAGCTACTTAACCCTTGAAGGATGCGATGCATTGCTCTTGTCTTATAAGGCATCGGTCTTATGGAACATCGAAGGATGCAATGCATCGCTCTTGTCTTATGAGGCATCGGTCTTGTGGAACATCCTTGGATGCAATGCATCGCTCTTGTCTTATAAGGCATCGGTCTTGTGGAACATCCATGCATCTAGCTTATAAGTCTTGCTTGCTTAGTACATATACAATGCATGTGTAGCGGTGGTGAATACCTGCTTAACCCCAGTGATTCATCATCATTTGTTAAATCTTAGTTTTACTTGCTTTATTTACTTTTCATGCTTTAGTCTAAAAACCAATCAAAATCCAACCTTTTGATATAAGTGCCAATTAGTAAAATAACTAAGTGAAGTGTTGTACGTTTTCCATCTTGTTGCTTGCAACAAGACCGTTGTCTTTTGGGTTCGATCCTAAATCTGTACTATGATAAGGCTTCCATACTCTTATGGGGTTGGAGTTGTTATCTAAGCACCAGTTCTAGGTAAACCTAGGGAAGACATCAATCCTCTCTAGGGTTTTTGGTGATAGAATTCTGGGACTCCCATTGGAAGACTGAAAATCTTTTGGTGTAAGTCCTAGCTCCATCAAAAAATGGCGCTGTTGCCGGGGACAACGGAACGTTAGTATTTCACTTAGTTTATTTTTCTAGTTGGTTAGGATTTTTACACTTTCTTTTTGAATCATAACTCATCATCTTCTTGAAGCTTTCATATTGTCTCTATTATCTAAAGGTGTTCTCTTTTCTTTACTCAGGTAGAACCCGTATATGCAATCACCGCATAATCGAGGATTCTCCCCTGATCCGGAGTTCGACTCCGAGGTAGAGAGAAGTTTCCACCGCAGAATCCGTCTCAATCGCCAACGCGCTAGTCAAATGGCTGACGAACAGCATCAAGCCGCTTTGGTGATGGAGAGAGTCAATGCTGCTATCGCCGCACAATGGGCACAACTCATTGCAGACACCCGTGCCCAAATACAAGCGGAGATACGAGCAGAAGAGCAAGCCAGCATAAGAGCAGAGACCGAGGCTGCTCAGCTTGAATTACGAAACAAGCAACTGAGGGACTATGCTGTCCCGAAGAATTACAAAGACAACCACCCGGTCCGGCCTCCGATCATCAACATCCCAAACTTTGAGATTCGGACCCAGTGGATCCAGATTATGCAAGGAATTTCCTTCTTAGGAGGTTCAGGAGACGATTGCATGGACCATTTGAAATGGTTTAAGGCATTATGCCGCCTGGTCCCGCAAGCTGGTATTGCTTTCGACGCAATAATGTTCCACCTGTTTCATTTCACCTTATCTGGAACGGCCTTGAGTTGGTACAACTCATTGGACAGAGAACCCATCATAACCACTTGGGCCCCTCTAGAGGAAAAATTCTTGGAGAAGTTCTTTCCACCCTCGCTGACCTATGAAATCAGAGGGCAGATCAACCATTTCTCCCAGCTACCTGGAGAAACCCTCGCTGAGGCATGGGAAAGATTCAAGGAACTTCTACGCAAATGCCCTCATCATGGAATTTCACAGAATCAATTGATTGAAACTTTTTATCGGGGAGTAAGCGATGACATTAAACAGTTCCTAGATGCCTCATCTGGAGGAAATTTCATGAGGAAAAATTATGAAGATGCCTGGAAAATCGTTACTTTAGGAGCTGAAAACCAGTCCAACTGGGGGCGGTCAGCCGGAAAAGGCATCCTTAAAATCTTTAAAGCTGAGGAATCTATGGAACTAAAGTCAATAGCCGAAGCTTTGAAGACAATCGCTCGTAAACAGCAAACCCTTGAAACAACTCTAGGGGAAATTGATAAGAAGAAAACCCCGCTGGTTCATCAAGTCAAAGCCGTCACAGGATCCTGTGAAGCTTGTCATGCTTCGGATCATCCGACTCTTTCCTGCGGAATGCTCTATAATGTGATGATGTATCTGCATCCACCACCACAATCCTATGAGGCCATCACTAATCAGGCTGAAGATCAGATTCCAGAGCAAGTCAACTCCA
Source organism: Alisma plantago-aquatica (assembly GCA_963693085.1). Lineage (NCBI taxonomy): Eukaryota > Viridiplantae > Streptophyta > Magnoliopsida > Alismatales > Alismataceae > Alisma > Alisma plantago-aquatica. The sequence goes on from OY856409.1 coordinate 781,982,134, forward strand.
TCCATACTATTCCCGGACAAGTTTATTATAATCCCAGTCAACCAAGGAACCATCCTGGATTCCAATATGGGAATCCCTCTGGAACTGCGAATCCGCAACATCAGACACAAGGGGGACTTGACAGTAGGCTGCCTCCTGGATTTCCAAACAATTTTAACCAAAATCAAGGGAACCCAAGGAACAATTTCCCTAGGGCTAACTACCCTAGAAATCAATCAGCCTACTATTAGTACACTCATCCCCCGCTTCACCCGCAATTGCATATTCAACATTCTCAACAACAAAACCCTCAGAAAAACATCACTGCGCAACCGAAAGATGAGCTATCTTTGATAAAACAAATGCTTAAGTCTCAGCAAACCATGCTGGCCAACCAACAAGCTCAACAGAAGGCAGTTGAAGCACAGCTTGCCCAGATTGCTGCACAATTGAAACCCCCAACAGACACTTTTGATGGGCAGCCTGATCCAAACTCTAAATACGGGCAAAATAAACACGAACAGCTGAATGCCGTCACCACAAGGTCGGGACACATTCTTCCTTAACCCATCAAGATCACTCTAGATGATGATGATGTGCCCACTTTTATGACGAAAGAGATCTCGCAACAAGAGATTGGGAAATCCCCCGAAGGCACAGAGGACAAAAACAAAGAGCATGTACCTGCAGAATCCAAGGTCCTGCAATTCAAACCAAGGATTCCGTATCCGGGCAGACTGCAAGAAACAAAAATGGACGCCAGGTTTCAGAAATTCAAGGAAGCAATGAAGAAACTTTATATTGACATCCCACTCCTTGACGCTCTATCCGAAGTACCAGCATGGGCAAGATATCTCAAAACTTTGCTATCATGTAAGTATATCACCAAAGAGCAGGAAACCGTCAAGCTCGCTCAAACCACTTCTGACATCATCTTGAACAAACTACCCAAAAAGAAGAAGGACCCAGGTTCCTTCGGAATCCAATGTTGCATTGGAAATGCATCCACAAAGAAAGGATTGGCTGACCTCGGGGCTAGTATATCCATTATGCCCTACTCAATGTGCCAACGCCTTGGTATCACTGACCTGCTGCCTACATCAATGACTATTCAACTAGCCGACTCCACCATAACCGCACCGTTGGGAATCATCGAAGATATCCCAGTAAGGATAGGGAAGGATGCCTACGTTCCATGTGATTTTGTCATCATGGATATTAAAGAAGACTTAAGGTATCCGATCATTTTCGGTAGGCCTTTCCTAGCTACAGCCAGAGCGCTAATCGATGTCGAAGCTGGAACCATCATTCTTAGGCTCGGGAAAGAAGCAATTCAATTCCGCGTCCTTGATAGCATGAAAGGTCCCAGCATCCAAGAAGAAGTCTTTCTTTTAGACGCAATTCAACAAATGTCGCAATTAGAAATCTCCGAGCCAATTGACGAACTTGAGAATGCTCTTATCAATCCAGAAGTTGAATTCTCTACAAATGAACTAGTCCAGCAATGCATCCAATACCTAGAAAAGATAGAAGAAGCACCAAAGGCTACTTTTGAAGAGCTTAAAGCCATCACTACCATTGAAGCAGCAGAACCATCAAAAACCCCTGAATTGAAGACTTTACCTACAGGGCTTAAATATGTTTTCCTGGATAAGGAAGAGCTATGCCCAGTTATTATCAGCTCCACCCTTACCGAAGACCAAGAAGTCAAACTTCTGGACAAACTAAGGAGGCACAAAAAGATCATTGGTTATAAAATAACTGACCTCACAGGAATAAACCCGGCTCTGTGTATGCATAAGCTTCCTATGGTTGAAGAATTTAAACCCACTCGTGAACATCAACGAAAACTAAACCCAAATTTGAAAGAGGTAGTCCGTTTGGAAGTCCTCAAACTACTCAAAGCTGGCATGATCTATCCTATCTCCGACTCTCAGTGGGTCAGTCCAGTTCAAGTTGTCCCAAAGAAAGGGGGCACTACTGTAGTGATCAACGATAAAAATGAGCTCGTACCTACTAGGACTGTAACGGGGTGGCGAATGTGCATCGATTATAGGAAGTTGAATAAAGCTACAAGAAAAGACCACTACCCTCTACCTTTCCTTGACGAAGTCCTAGAGCGCTTGGCCCACCAAAAGTATTTCTGCTATCTCGATGGTTACTCCGGGTTCTACCAAATACCCATACATCCAGAGGACCAAGAAAAAACCACCTTCACTTGTCCCTTTGGGACATATGCTTTCAGAAGAATGCCGTTCGGGCTATGTAACGCTCCTGCTACTTTCCAACGCTGCATGTCTGCCATCTTCGCCGGATTAACCGAATCTGTTATGGAAGTCTTTATGGATGATTTCTCTGTCTATGGATATTCTTTCGATAACTGTCTAAATAATCTTGAACGAGTCCTGCAACGTTGCAAGGAAACGAACCTTATCCTGAATTGGGAAAAATGTCATTTCATGGTAACAGAAGGTATCGTCCTCGGACATAGAGTAAGTGATAGGGGAATTGAGGTCGACAAAGCAAAGATTGATGTTATCTCAAAGTTGTCACCTCTGAAGGACATAAGGGGCGTTCGAGCTTTCCTAGGTCATGCAGGGTTCTACAGAAGGTTCATCAAAGATTTCTCGAAAATAGCTAAACCCATGACCCAACTCCTGACAAAAGATGCCGAGTTCGTTTTCGACCAAGAATGCATGCGAAGTTTCTCTACCCTTAAAGAAGCATTAATTTCCGCACCTATTCTAAGGGCTCCAGACTGGTCGCAACCATTCGAAATCATGTGCGACGCAAGTGATTATGCCATAGGAGCCGTTTTAGGACAACAGATCGATAAGAAACCCTATGTCATCTACTATGCATCAAAAACGCTTGACGAAGCACAGAAAAACTACACGACCACGGAAAAAGAGTTTTTGGCTATCATCTACGCCTTCGAAAAATTCCGCTCTTACCTGATCGGCTCTAAAGTCATAGTCTACACTGACCATTCTGCTATCCGACATCTGATCCAAAAACAGGACGCCAAACCCAGGCTCATCCGCTGGGTATTAATGCTTCAAGAATTCGACCTAGAAATCAAAGATAAAAGTGGCGTAGAGAACGTTGTAGCCGATCACCTCAGCAGAATCGAGGTTGAAGAAAAAGATAAAATCCCTATCAGGGATTCTCTTCCTGATGATCAGCTCATGAAGGCCACTCATAGTTTTCCTTGGTTTGCTGATATCGTCAATTATCTAGCCACAGGGATCATCCACCCGTCTACTTCATATCAGGATAAAAGGAAATTCCTTCATGATATAAAACGTTATCATTGGGACGAACCCTACTTATTTTACCTCTGTGCCGACGGACTTTTTCGCCGGTGCCTTCCAGAAGAAGAAATAACCTCGGTTTTGGAACACTGCCACTCCGGACCCACGGGGGGGCACATTGGCGCCAAGAAAACTGCCATAAAAGTTCTACAATCTGGTTTCTTTTGGCCCACCATATCAAAAGACTCACATGATTTTGTCAAAGCCTGTGATAAATGCCAATTTTCGGGCAACATATCAAAAAGGGATGAAATGCCTCTTACCATGTGGCAGGAAATTGAACTGTTTGATGTATGGGGGGTAGACTACATGGGACCTTTCCCTTCATCATATGGCTTCTCTTACATTTTGGTCGCAGTGGATTACGTCTCAAAGTGGGTCGAAGCTATACCCACCGTATCCAATGACTCCAAATCTGTTGTCAAATTGTTCAAAGACACTATTTTTCCGAGATTTGGAGTTCCAAGAACGGTCATATCTGATGGCGGGACCCATTTCCTGGAACGAAGTTTCGAAGCGTTACTGAGAAAATACGGAGTCCATCACAAAGTTGCCACACCTTACCACCCACAAACTAGTGGCCAGGTAGAAGTATCCAATAGACAGATAAAAGCGATTCTTGAAAAAACAGTAAATAAAAACCGCACTGATTGGTCCACCAAACTTCCTGAAGCCCTCTGGGCATACCGTACTGCTTACAAAACACCAATTGGAACAACTCCGTTTCGTTTGGTGTACGGCAAATCATGTCATCTTCCAGTAGAACTGGAACATAAAGCCTGGTGGGCCATCAAGCAACTAAACTTCGACCTTAAAAGCGCAGGGGAGAACAGACAACTCCAGCTACAGGAGCTAGAAGAACTCCGAATGACAGCATATCACAGTGCCAGAATCTATAAAGAGCAAACAAAAATGTGGCACGATGGACATCTTAAGAGAAAAGATATCGCCGTTGGCGACAAAGTGCTCTTATTCAACTCCAAGCTCAGATTATTCCACGGAAAGCTCCGAACAAAATGGTCCGGACCCTTCACCATAAAACATATCTACCCAACTGGAGTCGCCATTATCATCGACAACAACGGAGGAGAACGAACGGTTAACGGGCACCGTTTAAAAAGATACTACACTCAGGAAGACAAAACACATCAACAAACCCTCGATATCAGAGATGCTACGCCCACAGCATAACAACCTTACAGTTTCGTCGAGCCAGTGACGTAAAACCAAGGCGCTTCTTGGGAGGCAACCCAAGACCTCAGTATCACCTTCTCTAAATTCTAGTCTTTTATTTTTCTTTTGAATTTGTTTTGCTTTCTTTAAGTTCTTTCATCATTAATCTAAAAATACAAAAAAATCTACATAATCAAAACTACAAAAACAATACATAAAACAAACAACATAAAAATTCATAAACCAAAATACAAAAAACAATAATATACATACTCAAAAACAAACATAAAAATATACAAACCCTTTGTGCCCCTCCAAACGGTCTTGAAACCGTTTGGACTCCAAACGGTCCTCAAACCGTTTGGAACCAAACGGTCCTCAAACCGTTTGGGACCAAACGGTCCTGAAACCGTTTGGGACCAAACGGTCCTGAAACCGTTTGGGACCAAACGGTCCTCAAACCGTTTGGGACCAAACGGTCCTGAAACCGTTTGGGACCCAAACGGTCTTGAGAACGCTTGGGACCAAGCGGTCTTCAAACTGTTTGGAATACAAAAGGTCACCCACCTATCACTATAAATATCGACCCTATCCCTCCGTCTTTCTCTCTTCGAACCTTCGATTTCTCCAGAATTTTCATGCGAAGAGCTTCCCTTTTTGCTCCTGTTGCATCCGCACAAAGTCACCCTTCCGTCCACCTTCCGCAAGGTAGTCCGGCGACTCCACGCTGCTCATTCCTTCGCCAGTCGCTGCTTACGTTGCCATCGCCGTCGTTATCGACCGAGTTCACCGACTCTTCTATCGCCTTCATCGCCGCGCCGTTCTGTCGTCACCATCATGGCGCCAGTTGCCGTTTCCTTTACCATCGCATGACGTCTCTCTCTTCGCCATCGCCGTCACTGTCAAAAGACTTCACCGACTCTTCCACCGCTTTCATCGCCGTCGCCGTTCTCTCATCGTTTTCGTCTTTGTCGAAGGCGCCGACGCGTTCTTCACCTTCGCGCCGTTCCACCTTCTCCCGCGCCGACAACCTGCGACTCTTCGCTTTCCAAACGGTCTCGAAACCGTTTGGGACCAAACGGTCTTGAAACCGTTTGGAACCAAACGGTCCTCAAACCGTTTGGGACCAAACGGTCTTGAAACCGTTTGGGACCAAACGGTCTCCAAACCGTTTGGAACCAAACGGTCTTGAAACCGTTTGGGACCAAACGGTCTTGAAACCGTTTGGGACCAAATGGTCCACAAACACCAAACGGTCCTCAAACCGTTTGGGACCAAACGGTCTTGAAACCGTTTGGTTTTTGTTTCCCTTTTGCTTTCACAAAATATAAAAGATATAACTACAAATCAAATTTACATTGTTTCAAATCTTCTCTAATTACGAAACTCATACTTTTTTCAGAAGTGGCGTCAAACAAGGCTTCCGGATCCGTAACTGCCCCTACTCCGAAAAGGGAGCAGATGATGGAGGAGCGAGACAGGCTCATACAAATAAGGGACACTTACAACACCACCAGAGCCGCCCCTCCCAAGACCAAGATCATTGACGTCCTGTGTAAAATAACCTGCCTCACCAAATGCCTGGGTGAGGCTCCTGAAGAAGATGTCGAGCACATCTTTTCGAACGATGATGAAGGTTCGGACTACACACCGAACCCCGATGAAGACTCCTCTGCCCAAGAGACAGAGGGAAAGCGCAAGGCTGCAACATCACGTCTTTTCTAAAAATACTTACTTGCGCATTCCCTCTCAATTTGTGAAGCTGAACAACATTTTGGGAATTGGTCGAGCATTGCTTAGTTATTCAGCAAAGCAGTTTCCCGTAAAACTTTTTCACTATCAGGATGGGAACCGTAGGATATCCAAAATGGGTGTGGTTGGTATGACTTTCAGATAGAAAATGATCTGAGGTTTGGAGATGTATTTGTATTTGAGCTACTTCTGAAGGACAAAGATATCGTGAACTTTTGTGTAACCAAGCAGCACATATCAAGCAGCACTTGTAAAAAAGACCATCCTCCAGTTAGTGGCAACATGGAAGATGGAATCAATATTGAGAATAGCAGCTACCTGACTTAATCCATGGATGATGAAGTAGGACATCCCAAGGAAACTGATGTCGAAGGCAGCGGCTACCACAGTAACTTGAAGTATGATCAAGCAAAGGATCTGCTAGACAATATCAAGACAAAATTGCAAAAGAGTGCGCTGCGAAATTAATGGAGCTCCTGAGTCAGCACTCCAAGGCATACATCAAAGAGCACTTCAATCGCCCAGCCTTCTGCCACAAATGCCCCCATCTTTACGAGGGCAATTCGCATCCACTCTACTCCGATCTCCAGGGGCTACCGAAAATCTGCCTTAACTCGCAGCCCTTGTACTAATGACTTCTCAACCTATCACTTTGCCACTCTGGGGACAGAGTGTGTGATAAGTTAGGGGGGGATTCATTAGACAAGGGCTAGGTATCAACTTCTACACTCCCTTTACCTTTTTATATATATATATATTCACCTCAACTAACCCTAGAATCATGTTAGTCTCTGCAAGAAAATAGCACTCAGACATCAAATGGCGATTTATCAATTTCCACCTACTATGGATCCCATATTTTTGCTTCAATTCTTTATCTGACTCTCCACAGGCCAAAATCAGGGCAGAAATAAGTCGAGATCTCGAGGATGAGAGGGAAATTAGGCAACTTCCGAATCAAAAAGTTCTGCAAGTGGACCACAAACCAAATAAGTGCATGCTGAAAAACTTTAAGAACAGCTTTCCTCTCTTCAAAATAAAAGAGGCTTGGCCGCCCAAAATAAATCCTCATTTCCAAAACCCAAGCCTGTGAGTTTTTCAATAAAAGCCAGAGAGACGAATAAAATCATGAGAGTTGTGCATAAGGACCTATATGAAGAACTGATAAAGGGCTCACCCGGCCGGCACATTCCGCTGCTCTCACAAAGGCAGATGTGTCGCGTCCGGTAGTGAAACCCTAAAAGTTCCAAGTATATGAAAAGGCTCATAAAGGACTTGCCCGGCCGGTACATTCAGCTGCCCTCATAAAGGCAGATGTGTCGTGCCCGGTAGTGAGATCCTAAAAAGCATAGACAGCCCCTCCCCCACTCGAAGGGGAGCTACACTTCAAAGCCTTTAGCCAACCCTCATACCCTCTCTAGCTTCCAGTAGGTTTCCAGAGAGGTATAAAGTTGATTAGAGTCAACGGCATGCACAAAATAAATGTGGTCCCAAGGCAAATTTTGAGATACGGAAAAACCCTGAGATCCAAGCAACTCTCGAAATCCAAAAGAATCAAGGCAAGCAATAAGCCTCGATATGACCCCTGAGGAACTCAGGTCAAGAATTGAAGCAAGAGTATGGAGACCCTAATTAAGATCGCCTCGCCATTTCATGTCTCAGCTCTATCTAACTTGAGGACAATCTAGACTCTAAGTTAGGGGGGGTGATAACCTCCTATTTTAGTAGTTTATCTTAGTCTTTTTCTTTAGTTTTCCATACTCTTTTTACGTTTATTCAGTACATAAACCTAATTTTACCCCTTTTTGTAAATACATCATCAAACTAACTTTTTCCTTTTACACTTGCAGAAAAAGCACAAAAAAATCAGAAAAGAATAAACCAATCTCAAGGCCGAGTGAAGCCAAACGGTCCCAAGACCGCATGGAGTTCAAACGGTCCCGAGACCGCATGAAGCCAAATGGTCCCAAGACCGCATGGAGTTCAAACGGTCCCGAGACCGCATGAAGCCAAACGGTCCCAAGACCGCATGGAGTTCAAACGGTCCCGAGATCGCATGAAGCCAAACGGTCCCAAGACCGCATGGAGTTCAAACGGTCCCGAGACCGCATGAAGCCAAACGGTCCCAAGACCGCATGGAGTTCAAACGGTCCCGAGACCGCATGAAGCCAAACAGTCCCAAGACCGCATGGAGTTCAAACGGTCCCAAGACCGCATGGAGTTCAAACGGTCCCAAGACCGCATGAAGCCAAACGGTCCCAAGACCGCATGGAGTTCAAACGGTCCCAAGACCGCATGGAGTTCAAACGGTCCCAAGACTGTTTGATGCCAAACGATCTCCAGACCGTTTGACGCCAAACGGTCTCAAGACCGTTTGACACCAAACGATCTCAAGACCGTTTGACGCCAAACGGTCTAAAGACCGTTTGACGCCAAACGGTCTCCAGACCGTTTAACCTCACTCAAGGCCTATAAATAAGACCTCAAGGGCCATCCCTGAGAGGGGTCCAGGGTCCAGACGTCCAGAGGCTGCCTCTCTACTACCAGAACAACTCCATCCACCGCCCGAGGCTGCCGGTCTGAGACTCACGTTCCATTGCAAAGCTACCTTCTCTCTCATCAACAAAGAAGGTGAGAGGAGAAGATCCTTCGTCAAGCAAGTCACAAAGGGTGAAGATCGTTTCTCTCTCCACCAAGGGTTCAACCTTCTCTCCTCAGTGGAGATGATGTTCTTTCTATCTCTTCTTGCCTCCTCCTTTGTTGTTCCCTCTATGAGGAGCGAGTAGTTCCATCCACTGGTGCGCGGGGACTAGCCCCGCTGCCCATGTTTTGTACTTTGTACTAAAAAGATGTTATCCTTTCGTTTTAATACTAAATCGTTTCATACATGCTTGAATGATGGCCACGTTCTTGTATGCATCTATTGTCTTTTGTTGTGGTTTGTCTATGACCGCTCTCGAGACTCGAATACCGATTTAGTGTTGGTTTCTGGTCTGTGTATCCACCACGCATCCGTTTCGGTGTCTAGGAGTGTATCTCAAAGAGTGGAGTAAACTCACTATCATCCGTTGCACTTCCATCTGTATGGAAGTAACCTTGGTAAGTCGAGGAACACACTTTGCGAGGGGAATGATGTAAAGCATGTGACCATTTGATCGGGAATGGCTGGCGTTGCAACATTCCCACACTTCTCGTAGCTAGGTTATCCAAATAGGAGACTAGGCCTACAAAGATACTATTCGATTTGATAATTATCGCTCACTTGTTAAGTTTTAGATGCACGTTTCATGAGGTTGAGTAAGATTCTCTCTTTGGAAGACTACATATCTTCATTGACACGTAGAAATGTACCGAATGAGAGCTACTTAACCCTTGAAGGATGCGATGCATTGCTCTTGTCTTATAAGGCATCGGTCTTGTGGAACATCGAAGGATGCAATGCATCACTCTTGTCTTACGAGGCATCGGTCTTGTGGAACATCCTTGGATGCAATGCATCGCTCTTGTCTTATAAGGCATCGGTCTTGTGGAACATCCATGCATCTAGCTTATAAGTCTTGCTTGCTTAGTACATATACAATGCATGTGTAGCGGTGGTGAATACCTGCTTAACCCCAGTGATTCATCATCATTTGTTAAATCTTAGTTTTACTTGCTTTATTTACTTTTCATGCTTTAGTCTAAAAACCAATCAAAATCCAACCTTTTGATATAAGTGCCAATTAGTAAAATAACTAAGTGAAGTGTTGTACGTTTTCCATCTTGTTGCTTGCAACAAGACCGTTGTCTTTTGGGTTCGATCCTAAATCTGTACTATGATAAGGCTTCCATACTCTTATGGGGTTGGAGTTGTTATCTAAGCACCAGTTCTAGGTAAACCTAGGGAAGACATCAATCCTCTCTAGGGTTTTTGGTGATAGAATTCTGGGACTCCCATTGGAAGACTGAAAATCTTTTGGTGTAAGTCCTAGCTCCATCAAAAAATGGCGCCGTTGCCGGGGACAACGGAACGTTAGTATTTCACTTAGTTTATTTTTCTAGTTGGTTAGGATTTTACACTTTCTTTTTGAATCATAATTCACCATCTTCTTGAAGCTTTCATATTGTCTCTATTATCTAAAGGTGTTCTCTTTTCTTTACTCAGGTAAAACCCGTATATGCAATCACCGCATAATCGAGGATTCTCCCCTGATCCGGAGTTCGACTCCGAGGTAGAGAGAAGTTTCCACCGCAGAATCCGTCTCAATCGCCAACGCGCTAGTCAAATGGCTGACGAACAGCATCAAGCCGCTTTGGTGATGGAGAGAGTCAATGCTGCTATCGCCGCACAACGGGCACAACTCATTGCAGACACCCGTGCCCAAATACAAGCGGAGATACGAGCAGAAGAGCAAGCCCGCATAAGTCCAGACGTCCAGAGGCTGCCTTTCTACTACCAGAACAATTCCATCCACAACAAAGAAGGTGAGAGGAGAATATCCGTCGTCAAGCAAGTCACGAAGGGTGAAGATCGTTGCTCTCTCCACCAAGGGTTCAACCTTCTCTCCTCAGTGGAGATGATGTTCTTTCTATCTCTTCTTGCCTCCTCCTTTGTTGTTCCCCCTATGAGGAGCGAGTAGTTCCATCCACTGGGGCGCGGGGACTAGCCCCGCTGCCCATGTTTTGTACTTTGTACTAAAAAGATGTTATCCTTTCGTTTTAATACTAAATCGTTTCATACATGCTTGAATGATGGCCACGTTCTTGTATGCATCTATTGTCTTTTGTTGTGGTTTGTCTATGACCGCTCTCGAGACTCGAATACCGATTTAGTGTTGGTTTCTGGTGTGTGTATCCACCACGCATCCGTTTTGGTGTCTAGGAGTGTATCTCAAAGAGTGGAGTAAACTCACTATCATCCGTTCCACTTCCATCTGTATGGAAGTAACCTTGGTAAGTCGAGGAACACACTTTGCGAGGGGAATGATGTAAAGCATGTGACCATTTGATCGGGAATGGCTGGCGTTGCAACATTCCCGCACTTCTCGTAGCTAGGTTATCCGAATAGGAGACTAGGCCTACAAAGATACTATTCGATTTGATAATTATCGCTCGCTTGTTAAGTTTTAGATGCACGTTTCATGAGGTTGAGTAAGATTCTCTCTTTGGAAGACTACATATCTTCATTGACACGTAGAAATGTACCGAATGAGAGCTACTTAACCCTTGAAGGATGCGATGCATTGCTCTTGTCTTATAAGGCATCGGTCTTGTGGAACATCGAAGGATGCAATGCATCGCTCTTGTCTTACAAGGCATCGGTCTTGTGGAACATCCTTGGATGCAATGCATCACTCTTGTCTTATAATGCATCGGTCTTGTGGAACATCCATGCATCTAGCTTATAAGTCTTGCTTGCTTAGTACATATACAATGCATGTGTAGCGGTGGTGAATACCTGCTTAACCCCAGTGATTCATCATCATTTGTTAAATCTTAGTTTTACTTGCTTTATTTACTTTTCATGCTTTAGTCTAAAAACCAATCAAAACCCAACCTTTTGAAAAAGTTCTGCAAGTGGACCACAAACCAAATAAGTGCATGCTGAAAAACTTTAAGAACAACTTTCCTCTCTTCAAAATAAAAGAGGCTTGGCCGCCCAAAATAAATCCTCATTTCCAAAACCCAAGCCTGTGAGTTTTTCAATAAAAGCCAGAGAGACGAATAAAATCATGAGAGTTGTGCATAAGGACCTATATGAAGAACTGATAAAGGGCTCACCCGGCCGGCACATTCCGCTGCCCTCACAAAGGCAGATGTGTCGCGTCCGGTAGTGAAACCCTAAAAGTTCCAAGTATATGAAAAGGCTCATAAAGGACTTGCCCGGCCGGTACATTCAGCTGCCCTCATAAAGGCAGATGTGTCGTGCCCGGTAGTGAGATCCTAAAAAGCATAGACAGCCCCTCCCCCACTCGAAGGGGAGCTACACTTCAAAGCCTTTAGCCAACCCTCATACCCTCTCTAGCTTCCAGTAGGTTTCCAGAGAGATATAAAGTTGATTAGAGTCAACGGCATGCACAAAATAAATGTGGTCCCAAGGCAAATTTTGAGATACGGAAAAACCCTGAGATCCAAGCAACTCTCGAAATCCAAAAGAATCAAGGCAAGCAATAAGCCTTGATATGACCCCTGAGGAACTCAGGTCAAGAATTGAAGCAAGAGTATGGAGACCCTAATTAAGATCGCCTCGCCATTTCATGTCTCAGCTCTATCTAACTTGAGGACAATCTAGACTCTAAGTTAGGGGGGGTGATAACCTCCTATTTTAGTAGTTTATCTTAGTCTTTTTCTTTAGTTTTCCATACTCTTTTTACGTTTATTCAGTACATAAACCTAATTTTACCCCTTTTTGTAAATACATCATCAAACTAACTTTTTCCTTTTACACTTGCAGAAAAAGCACAAAAAAATCATAAAAGAATAAAACAACCTCAAGGCCGAGTGAAGCCAAACGGTCCCAAGACCGCATGGACTTCAAACGGTCCCGAGACCGCATGAAGCCAAATGGTCCCAAGACCGCATGGAGTTCAAACGGTCCCGAGACCGCATGAAGCCAAACGGTCCCAAGACCGCATGGAGTTCAAACGGTCCCGAGATCGCATGAAGCCAAACGGTCCCAAGACCGCATGGAGTTCAAACGGTCCCGAGACCGCATGAAGCCAAACGGTCCCAAGACCGCATGGAGTTCAAACGGTCCCGAGACCGCATGAAGCCAAACAGTCCCAAGACCGCATGGAGTTCAAACGGTCCCAAGACCGCATGGAGTTCAAACGGTCCCAAGACCGCATGAAGCCAAACGGTCCCAAGACCGCATGGAGTTCAAACGGTCCCAAGACCGCATGGAGTTCAAACGGTCCCCAGACCGTTTGACGCCAAACGATCTCCAGACCGTTTGACGCCAAACGGTGTCAAGACCGTTTGACGCCAAACGATCTCAAGACCGTTTGACGCCAAACGGTCTCAAGACCGTTTGGCGCCAAACGGTCTCCAGACCGTTTGAACCCAAACGGTCTCCAGACCGTTTAACCTCACTCAAGGCCTATAAATAAGACCTCAAGGGCCATCCCTGAGAGAGGTCCAGGGTCCAGACGTCCAGAGGCTGCCTCTCTACTACCAGAACAACTCCATCCACCGCCCGAGGCTGCCGGTCTGAGACTCACGTTCCATTGCAAAGCTACCTTCTCTCTCATCAACAAAGAAGGTGAGAGGAGAAGATCCGTCGTCAAGCAAGTCACAAAGGGTGAAGATCGTTTCTCTCTCCACCAAGGGTTCAACCTTCTCTCCTTAGTGGAGATGATGTTCTTTCTATCTCTTCTTGCCCACCACGCATCCGTTTCGGTGTCTAGGAGTGTATCTCAAAGAGTGGAGTAAACTCACTATCATCCGTTGCACTTCCATCTGTATGGAAGTAACCTTGGTAAGTCGAGGAACACACTTTGCGAGGGGAATGATGTAAAGCATGTGACCATTTGATCGGGAATGGCTGGCGTTGCAACATTCCCGCACTTCTCGTAGCTAGGTTATCTGAATAGGAGACTAGGCCTACAAAGATACTATTCGATTTGATAATTATCGCTCGCTTGTTAAGTTTTAGATGCACGTTTCATGAGGTTGAGTAAGATTCTCTCTTTGGAAGACTACATATCTTCATTGACACGTAGAAATGTACCGAATGAGAGCTACTTAACCCTTGAAGGATGCGATGCATTGCTCTTGTCTTATAAGGCATCGGTCTTGTGGAACATCGAAGGATGCAATGCATCGCTCTTGTCTTATGAGGCATCGGTCTTGTGGAACATCCTTGGATGCAATGCATCGCTCTTGTCTTATAAGGCATCGGTCTTGTGGAACATCCATGCATCTAGCTTATAAGTCTTGCTTGCTTAGTACATATACAATGCATGTGTAGCGGTGGTGAATACCTGCTTAACCCCAGTGATTCATCATCATTTGTTAAATCTTAGTTTTACTTGCTTTATTTACTTTTCATGCTTTAGTCTAAAAACCAATCAAAATCCAACCTTTTGATATAAGTGCCAATTAGTAAAATAACTAAGTGAAGTGTTGTACGTTTTCCATCTTGTTGCTTGCAACAAGACCGTTGTCTTTTGGGTTCGATCCTAAATCTGTACTATGATAAGGCTTCCATACTCTTATGGGGTTGGAGTTGTTATCTAAGCACCAGTTCTAGGTAAACCTAGGGAAGACATCAATCCTCTCTAGGGTTTTTGGTGATAGAATTCTGGGACTCCCATTGGAAGACTGAAAATCTTTTGGTGTAAGTCCTAGCTCCATCAATAGATCACAAGACTAAATGACAGAACCATTGGAAAAGATTATATGTCCCTCCTTACTGACATGTGCATAGGGTAACTCTTCTCACTTCAAATTAATGTGATGTTACTGTTTGGTCAGTTTAAGCTCAACATCCATATCCGTCCTCATTTCTTGAACCATAAGGATGTACAGTTATGATCATATGTTTTAAAGTTGACCTACCCAATTACTTTCCTCAGTTATGTAATCATTTTCAAACAATTCAAACTTACAATTTCTTAAAGATTTTTCATTCAAATTCATTTTCTCCCAAACCCCACATGAAAACATTGAGATGACATGCAATTACATTTAAACTTCACTAATTACACTAGATAGATAGTGGATCCTAGAAAATAGTAAATCTAGAGATTAAGAAAGCTAACAAGAAAGATGAAACTTGCGAAAACAAACTAAAGATGAAAATTAAAGAAAAACTAGATAGAAGTTGTTCCAGCACCCAGAGTTGTTCCAACACCCCCCAAGCTTGAATTAAACTATGACCTCATAGTTCAAATCCAGACTTAAGAGGTGGAATAGTGATACCTCTTTTACTACTCTGGTGGTGGGTTCGGCTGGTACGTGTTGGGGCCCCAAGTAGGATGCTACCCCTGGAATTTGATAGGAAAAATTTGTCCTCCTTACTGAACTACGGCCTGTGCTACTGTCAATCCGTCGATACCATCGACGAAGTGTCTATCGTATCGAAATTACTGAGACAAAATTTTCTGAAAATCTCCAGACATCTCGTGACCATCGACGGAACAGTCAATACCATCGACGTTCCCCGGTCTTTATCATCTTTTTTCCTATTCCCTTGTCGATGCTATCGACAAAGCCATCGATAGTATCAATGGGAAGAAGTTTCTACAGATGTTTTATTGTTCTAAATTTGATACCGGTGACACATGTGTCGATGGTATCGACTGTTTCTCAGCCTGCACACTCTACAAACACATTAGGGTATCATTTTTATAAGCTAACTACAATAGTGATAAAAACTACTTCGGAAAACTAAAAACAAAGCAAATGAACATGTAATCTACTAAGGTTAGGTTGCCTCCCAACAAGCACCCTACTTTAACGTCTTAGGCTAGATGATAGGATACCTTTAACCTACGTGGTCACGGGATGTCTCTAATGATTCACTCGGCAATTTGAATTCAACTCTATCATCACCAATCACAAGTGTCAAGTAACCTCACCCAATGGCAGTGATGACATCAGTCGTAGCTTGGAATGACCTTCCTAAAAATATCTCACATTCTTTTAGCTCATGCATGTCCATTACTACAAAGTCAACAGGGAAGATGAATTTGTCGAATTTGACTAGCACATCCTCACATATACCTTGTGGCTTAACAATGGATCAATCCACCAACTCGATTGTCATAGAAGTTTGTGTTGGATTCTTCAATCCCAACTTTTGAAAAGTAGAAAGTGGCATAAGATTAATGCCTACTCCTGAGTCACACTGTGCTTTTGGAAAATGTTGTCCACCTATGGAACATGGGATGTAGAAACATCCTGGATCTTTTCTCTTCTTTGCCCACCTTCCTTGAATTATAGAACTCACTATTTCATCAACACATACAACATCTGTATCTTTGATCTGTCGTTTATTGTTGATGACGTCTTTCATGAATCTTCCATATGAAGGAATTTGCTCTATAGCTTCCACCAACGGAATGTTAATGTGGAGCTTCCGGAAGATCTCAAGAAATTTCTTGAAATGCCATTGTGCTTTACTCAGCTTCAGAATATCTGGGAATGGCACGCTTTGCTCCCGGACGCGCTTGTGCGGTGGAGTATATGGAACTTGAGGAGTCTCCTCCCCTAAGCTTGCTTCAACACCACCTTCTAGGATAGGATTTGGTACATCATCCGTGGATGGCATGACTTGTGGCTGCTTATCCATATTGCTAGTGGCTAGTTGACTACAAAGTACAACTTTCACCTGCTCTTCCATACTAGGAATCTCTTCAGAAATATGAGATGTGGGCACGGTAGTGGTGGAATCTTGGAGTGTGCTGCATGGCGTCCCACATCCTCCTGGAAATCCATATAAACTATGAGGGTATGTAACTTTGGGTTTGTCCTCCAAGTCAATATGCATGATATTCTGCTCACATACCTCCTCAATAGGAAGCTTTCATGCTTTGCAGACTGAAATATATTTAACCTATTGATGTGGCTGAGTGGGTTCTGCATTCCCAGTTGGTTTTTGTTGAATGATTTGTTTCATCACAGCCACCTTAGTTGAAATTAGGGTCACAGTTGTCTCTAGAGTCCTCAGTTGGGCACCATGACTCTGTAAAGTCTGACCAAATTGGTTCTGAAATCCTCCCTGTGACTGGATTTGTTGGCGAATGTATTCATCAGCTCTTGGTTTTGCTTTATTACTTGATTGAGCAACACATTGCTCTTGTCCTCTACACTCAGCTGTGGTTTTTGCTCCCGGTCTTGTAGAAAATTATTTGGATCCTTCCATGAAAATTTCTTATCCTTTCTCAAAGAGTAGTCATTGTTCCCATAGCCCTATTAATGCATATATTTAACATATTATTCCTCCTCAGACCCACTGCTCTCCTTCTCTAAGAGCTT
Source organism: Alisma plantago-aquatica (assembly GCA_963693085.1). Classification (NCBI taxonomy): domain Eukaryota; kingdom Viridiplantae; phylum Streptophyta; class Magnoliopsida; order Alismatales; family Alismataceae; genus Alisma; species Alisma plantago-aquatica. Next base: position 781,999,311 of record OY856409.1, read on the forward strand.
CTTAGCTAGTAGGTCCATCTTCTCATTTAATGCTTGAATGGCCTTTGCATCACCTGCAACTTTGACCTGTTCTGGTGCATATCTTTCACCCCAAGACTGCTTCTTGGCCATATTCTTCAAAATTTTTCTACACTTTGAGCCTTTATTGTTCAGAAAGAAACTTGTCCCTGCTGAGTCCAAATTACTCCTATTGTGTTCATTAAGGGAAAAATAAAAAATCTTCGCTTGGGTTTCTAGATCAAGCCCATGATGTGGGCATCTTCGCAGCATGATATTGAATCGCTCCCAAGCCTCCGATTATGTCTCACCGTCTTGTTGTTTGAAGTTGTGGATCCTTATGACAAGACCATTTGTCTTCTCAGGTGGGAAATACCTCTCAAAGAACACTTCTATCATCATGTCCCAAGATTCAACATATTCATCATCCAAATTGTACAACCACTCCCTTGCATTTCCTGCCAGAGAAGATGGAAACAATTTCAGATAAATTGCCTCCCGTTGAAATCTATCCACTTTCACCATATCATAGTGTTCCACAAAAGTACTGATGTGGGCAACTGGGTCTTCATTTTTTAGCCCATGGAAAGCCTGTAACTTGACCAACTGGATCAGCCCTGGGTCAATCTTGTAATTTGGTATGTTGATAGCCTATTTCTTGATTGGCCCCTTCTGCACAGAGGAAGAGGAAGCTTTAATCTTCTCCCAAATGGTCTATTCCTTGGCCATTGTGAAAGTCTCAAGTTCCTCTTCAATGTCTTCGAGTGGTGTATTTATCCGCTCGTCTTCAGATCCCGAAGATGGAACTACAGGTGTCGACTGTGCGTAGTCTGTACTACGCGTCTTCACCATGCACTAGTACCTACAATGTGTAAAATCGAATAAGTACAGTGCTAGACGAATAAAGAATATGAAAATAGAGAATTTATCTCAATAATTAAAATTTATTAAATAAAAAAGTGGCCTAGAGTGGCCGCTAGCAGCACTCGTAGTGCCGAAAATTTCCGTTTCCCCGGCAACAGTGCCAAAAACATGACACGATTTTATCGTGTGTATAATGCAAGTGCACGCATCAATGTAATATAGGCCTTTGTGAGGCCCGAGTCGAACACAAGGAAATGTAATTATCGGTAGACTACTACTAACTATTCACAATCAACAAGACCAATGGGAAAATTGATTTTGATTTTAAAAAAGAAAGTAAAAACAAAAGAAAACAAAGCAACCGATTAAATGGTTGGTTTAATCAATTCAAATGCAATCTCTAGGATTGCAGTTTCACCACGGGTTCTCGTTGTACTAATTCCTACACAATTATCACAACTAATATCCCATTCCGGATAGTGGCATGTATTTAGAATAGCTCGCTCCGGCAATACAATTCACTACCTTAATCTAGGTCGGTTCCACGCCAGTAGTAACCTTTACCCTAGACTAGGTACATGAAAAGAACATATCTCTGGGTTTCCACCATTAACTATACATCGCCTTTTCCAAATGATTTATTAGTTGATGTGATTATCGCACCTTTTGAACCATTAATTCTTCGTCAAAAGTAATTAAAGGTATTAGATTACCATTATGGTGATCAAGTACAATGATAGCAATGGAGAAAATGACATCATACCACGAATTTGAGAGACAAATACTGATGAATTATGTAAAAAGAGTCATACAACAATTTCCCCGACTACTTCTGGTCCTAAAGATAAATGGGATTAGCGACGCATGTTCATATCAACATTACACATGGAGAAAAAGGAGAGAAACATGGAGAAATGAATGGAAATATGATGTAACCCGTGAAACAAAGAAGATCCGGATGATCCTCGGTGCGAGGCGCATGTTCTGCAGCCTTCCAGCGGAAGAATCATCTGTCTATGGCTTTGGGAACGTCCAAGGTGTAGCTTTGGGCTCCGTTCTTCACTCTCCTCTCCTATGAAACTCATGCAATGGAATAGAACCTAAATGACGGATTTGGACCGTCTTTTCCTAGGTATAGGTACCACTTACGGCCACCAAAAGAACCCAACCGTCTGATTGGAGTTTTCCTGGATATTTTCCAGATCTGACAGCATCCATACCATCGACGGGGTGTTGATGGTATCGACGCCTTAGGGAACCGATGCTTTGTTCAATTTCTGGAAGCCGCCTGATGGCATCTTGATACCATCGACCGTTCCCGTCGATGGTATTGACGGGGTGACTTCTGGCACGTTGTTGCACTTTTGATACCATCGACATTGGGTCAAAGGTATCGGACTATCTGCTTCCTCTCCAACTTTGCTATTGTTGCTCTGTCGATGCTATCGATAGACCGTCGATGGTATCGATGGGTCCAGGAATGAAAATCGCCTGAAATAAAGAGATGAACACAAATCAAATATGAGAAATATGATAATTTATGCAAAACAATTTAAAAAAGATGAATTTGATGCAGGCAAGGATAATAGGCTAAAAGAATTGAATCATGCAATATTAACCACAAATATGACCAATAAGCACATAAAACAAGTGTAAAACTAGCCTATAAAAGTGACTCAAAACCCCTGCATCAGAGAACAAGTTCTAACGGATAGACATCACTTGACTATGATACAAAGAAGCCATGAATGGAAGTTAGAATCCTATTTTTATGTGATAGTGGTGATTGTGTTCATTACCTAAAGTCACTCTATCGACCACATGTTGCTAGGATAACTTTAACACTACACAAAGTGACATTGAATAAGAGTTGCCATATAGGTAGTGCTTGGGTGAACTGTGACACATGTAGTTTACTTTAAGTGATATAGATGAAGTTTGTCCCTCCTGTTGGAGTGATATCCATGACCACTTGATGAATGAGACTATAAATGCATGGCCATGCTCATGCGATTCAACATGTTATGTTGAGCTCATATGAATCTCAAATAGTCTACACTTCATCAAGATAAAAAGATTGAACTTGAAATTAAATAGTACGACATTTTCATGCCTCAAATTCAATCTAGATTATGGATAAAAATGGAATATATGATAACTATAATGTTGGTCACAATATTAGGTTGAAGTTGTTCTCCATCATCTCCAATAACATGTGTCGCAATGAAGTCTCACTAGATATTTACCATTGTATGTGAAGTCATAATATCACTGCCAACTTGATTTGGAGCCTATAGGGTCATACACATAGAATGAATAGGGAAGAGGAGTATAATCATGAGAATATGATTAATTTGTTGCTAAATGTTTGGGTAATCAATTGAATCATTGATGGGATGAGTGGAAGACTAGTCGTCTGAATGGATTGGCTCCAGTCACTCGATTACACTACCTCCACTTGCCCAATTGCAGTGCAACCAATTGCCTGATTGAACTGCCTTCATTCGCCTGATCGGACTATATCCAGTCAATCGACTAGACTATTTTTAGTTAGCCGACTAGACAGTCTCTGGGCGTGCCACTGAAATGTGATCTTTCCTTTTCATTTCATAGGTTTATAAGAAACACTACCTCTATATCATTCATATAAATAAGGGAATGATAGGCCAAGTTATGGTTACAACATTCATGTAAAAAAGGAAATACCTATTAAGAGTCATTTAACCATCCATCATTACCCAACAGAAATAAGGGGAGAGGAGACGTTGTGAAATACTAGCACGTTGTCAACGGAAAGGCTACTTCTTCCACTCTTGCTATTGGAGTGCAACATGGAGTTCCTGATCATATGTGTATATGATATTGAAACATGACATATTTGTGGTTATTTTAGTAGATCTTCTTCAACAATGTCTTCCTCATCTATTCTTGTGAGACCTGTCACCGAATTTATTCTTTAACAAAGGTACAATCTCACAAACCTTCCTTCTTAATATATCATTGTTAATAAGATCCAATGGAAGGATACATGAAAAAAATTTCTTGTTGTTTAGTCTTTCGTTTGTGCCTGTTGCTCTCTCTCCAATGGACTCTATAGTGGTACCAGAGTCACATCAATATATGACATATCAAGATTTATAATTGAAATGATTGGATTATTTTGCATTGTTTTGTGTTGTCAGGTGTGATGTGAATGCTTTATTGTTAATATGGATATACTAAAAATCCCATATGAAACACAACATGTATTTTTTGATAGAAGAAATGGGATCAACTAAGAAAAATAAGATTATTTCTTAGTAGAATTCTATATACCATTGGGTGGATGTCAAAAATATTTCAATGGGATTGTCCCATATGAAAAATATGCAATCTTTAATATATGTATGTGTATATGATATGACCTATCTATAAATCATATACATAATCTTCAAAATGTTTCTTTGGTGGAATTGTGGATGGTCATGGAAAAAGAACCACATTTTATGTATGCATGAAGAGGATGCGAAATAATTTCTCTTTTTGGTAGAAAAGTATTCGTCTTTCATGTCGAGCCTCATTCTTTTTATTTCATATGTAATGATTTCCATTCCTTCTTACTCCCATCGAATGTAACTCAGGGTTTTATAAATATCATGTTAATATTAGACAAGAATAGAAAATGTTTCATAGGACTTGGTGTGATGAGGCAACGATGAAGATCCAGTGATTATCCATGGAGAATTTGTCATTATTCTATAGAAAGTTAATTTCACAGGTCAATGAAACATATTATGCAATGAACCTTGGTGGATAATAATCCTTTTTTCTTCTAATTAATTACATTAGTATTGCCACAAATGATTTTGTATCATTGTGGATTATTTACAAAATATTTATATGATACATATTATAAGTGTGTGGTGCATGGATGTTTATATGTATATATAAAACACAATACATAAAATGTTAAGTCTAGTATGATTTCCAAAGTGCAATACACATGAAATTCTTTATTGGAAAAGTGTGGTCACTACAAGGAATGATGCATTGTCTATCTCACATAATTGTGAGAATCGATATGTGAGTCTTCCAAAGTGAGGTGCATATTCCATTGTATTGGCCTTTTGATTGGACTTATGTTGGTGAGCTTAAGAGGATTAAGTACCTATAGGCATAGAGTGGTTAGAACAAAGGGTTGTGCATCCATCTATCAAGAATTGCATTAGATGCAATTGACAAGAGTATCCTAGATAAATAGTCAAACATATGACAATCAACTAAAGTTGACTCAGGATTTGGTAAAATATGGATCTGGTGTCACTAGTAGATTGTATCATTCAAATCATATAAATTAATAGTGAGGCCTATTTATTTAAATAATTTAATGGGATTTATATTTTATTAAAAAATATTGATTAAAGTTTTTGAAATAAAATAAATTACTACAAAAAACATCTTGTAGATCAAATGGAAAACATAAAGAACAACCCATTTTCACTATTATAGCCAAGAGATGGCCAAAGATGTCATTGTGCAATCATTTTTCGATTCATATAAACAATTTGTTATGAGTTACAATAGGAATAAAAAATTCAAACAATTGAGAGATATACTTGGCATGTTGTGAACGGGTAAATGTAAGATATGCTCAAATCTTTACAAATTTTGAGTAAAGGAAAAGTAAAGTCTAAGGGAAAAATCAAAGACAAGAAAGTATCTATGTGTAAATAAAAGTCTTCTACACTTAAGGCAAAAGGAGAAGTGGGTAAGGGAGGAAATAATCACCATAGTCACTAGGATGTATATTGGAAAAGATATTGTCCTCTCTACCAAGAGAAACTAAAGAACATGAAGTAAGGGATATAGATCTCAACTTTAGATAAACATATGTACTTTTTTAGAATAAGTATTAGATACTGGAGGCGGATGTAGCAAGTGCTCAAATACTATATATCTGAAAAGAAATAGACCCTCAGATAAAGGAGAGGTGGAACTATGCATTGCAAATTAAGCAAGTGTTGATGCCACTGCTATAGCAACCTACTGATTATGTCTTACTAGCGGGCTTATAGTAGAGTTACATAAGTACTATTGTTTACCTTCTATATATAGAAACATCATCTCTATATCTTGTTTTTGTAACAATGGTTTTGAATTTTAGATAACAAATGGCTGAATTTTTATTTTACAAAAAGATATATTATGGGGCAGTGCCCCAATGTCTTATTGTGTCTATTGATTATAACTATATAACACAAATACGAAGAGATTGAAACTTGATGACTCAAACTGAAATTCCTATGGAACTATCATCTTAGAAACATAAATGAGAAGCACATTTTTGGACTCCATCAAAATGGTTATATGTATTTGTTTGGTTTCAAATCAACTGAGACATGTGAATCTTTTTTAGTAGGCAAAATGAAAAAATCACACTTCACTAGAAATAGTGAAAGGGAAAGTGACTTATTAGGACTCATTCATACTAATGTATGTGGACCTTTTAGCACAAATACCATAAGTGGGTATTAGTACTTCATCACAAATATTGACGACCTCAGTAAATTTGTTTATGTTTATCTAGTGAGACACAAGTCAAAATCCATTAAAAAATACGAGGAATTCATTAAGGAAGTACTAGCTAATCTTTGAAAATGGATTAAATAACTTTAGACATATGGATGTGGTGAATACTTAAGCCAAAAGTTTGAGGTGCTTCTAATAGATTGTGGTATTGTATCACAATGGACTCCAACTGGAACACCACGACATTATGGTGTTTCATAAAAATGTAATCATATCCTATTCAATGATGAGTTTTGTTGTTCTTCCAACTTCCTTCTCGAGATGTACTCTAGAAACTATAGCATTTACACTTAACTGCATACCTTCTATATTGGTTCAAAAGACCCCATATTAGATACGGACTTGAAAACATCCCAATATGGATTTTATATAGGTTTTAGGATGTTTATCTGATTTAAGAAAACAATGACCTAGATCAGACAAATATCATTTTGTTGGCACGAAACTAGGAATATCACTTCTATATTCCATTTAAACATAAATTGTTTGTTTCTAGAACAATTGGTTTCATAAAAAAGGAATTTATTTCCAGAGGAACTAGTGGGAGGAAATAGAATTTGAACAAGTTTGAGGCAAATAAGATGTTATTGTACCTATGAAGGTCGACAAGAAACGAGTTGAACTACAAGCTATTGTAAAATCTCATGTTCTTCCTGTACACAAGAGCCTCAAAGATCTAGTAGGGAACGTAATGAGCTAGAGATATATGGCTTTATAATGACTAAACATGATGATGTGTTGGTCATTTATTAAGATGGAATGACAACCTATGATGAGGATAGTGACGTACCAGATTCTGATAAATGGCTTGAAGCCATGACGTCTAAGATGGAACCCATGTATTCACACAAGGTATGGATATTAGTGGATCCACCTTAAGGGATAAAACCCATAGGCTGCAAATGGGTATTCAAGTATAAGAATGACATGGATGGTAATGAATAAACTACAAAGGCCGATTTGTAGAAAAATGTTCAACCAAGTTGAAGGTGTTGAGTATGATTCAAACTTATTCATAGTTCAAATTTAAATCCATCTGGTTTGTGTTTTCCACTGCATCTGACAATGATAATGAAATCTAGAAAATGGATGTTAAACTGCATTCCTTAATGAGAATCTCATGAAGATGTGTACATGATGTAGCCTAATGATTTTATTTCTCCAAAAGAAGCTAGAAAAGTCTTTAAGCTACAAAGGTCAATCTATAAATAAAACAAGAATATCATAGCTAGAATAATAATTTTCATGAGATACACACACAAAAAAATTCTTAATTCAAATTAATATGAATCTTGTGTTAACAAAAGGGTTGGTAGGAACATAATTGTTTCCTCATAGTGTATGTTGATGACACACTACTGGTGGGGAGGGGAAATCCCTACTTCACAATCGGTAAAAATATAGTTGGAAATTGTCTTCTCCCTGAAGGACTTAGGAAAAGCTTCCTACATGCTAGGAATCAAGATCTATAGAGATGGATCTAGAAGGATTCATGGTCTAAGTCAGAGTACATACAATGACATGGTGTTGAAAAAGTTCATCAAACAAGAATCTAAGATTGGAAACCAACCCATGTCTATGAAATAAGTCTCTCTAGAGCTCAATGTTTCTTATCTTCTAAAGATAGAAAAACATGAAAAATATTACATATGCATATGCAATTGCATCTATTAGGTTTTCAATGTAAGGTACACATCCTGATGTGTATATGCATTGAGCATGCCAAGTTGGTACAAGTGATATCATGTGTAGGTCACTCGACTATTGTAAAGGACACCCTTAATCTTGAGAAGAACCAAGGATCCACTCCCCTTTGAGGGAAGAGTTGGTTGTAAGTGGTTACATCGAGGCAAAACTAAAAACCAATAAGTACTTGAGAAGAACCAAGGATCAATTCCACTTTTATGGTGTTGAGGAAGAGTTTGTTGTAAATGGTTACAACAACACAAGATTACAAACTAACAAGAAGGATTATCGATCACAGTCAAGTTGTGTGCTTTGCCTCAACGTTGAACTGTGAGCTTGAAAAGGTCCAATCAAGAGATAGTAGATGATTCTACAATAGAGGTTGAGTACATCGTTTCCTCTAGTGTAGTGAAGTTGTGAGTATTGGGAAGTTCATTAGTGAAATAGGAGTAGTTCCATCCATTGATCAAGCAATAGGGCTACAATGAAACAACAATGGAGCTATTAGACAAGCTAGGAACCCATGTCACATCATCATTTCAATCAGGGTTTTGAAGACTGGTCTGTGCGGCCACATAAGCGACCGCATACAATGTTCGGACCTCCAACCAAGCCGCATATTGGAAATCCATCTAAAAAGTGGACTAGGCCGCATAATCAGTTGTACGACCGCATACAAGGCTGATTAAACACTAATTTCTAGTTAGACATATTCATATTTCTTCTTTTTAACATTTACATTCATCTATGTTTGTTTAAATTTAAATCATAGTGCATGTGTGTGTTTATTTAAGTTGTGATGATTGCATATTTGCGTGATTCCATCTTTTACTCTTGTAATTGTACTATTTAGATACACAATTGCACAAATTAAATATATAAATTCATGATAAATATATATACACATATAATAATTAATAAATTAATAAAATCCAAAACCTCATAAACTTCTGCATATACTCCCACATACCACATATACTCTACAAGGTGACCTCTCTGAACGCATAACGTATACCACTTTTTAAAACACTGGTTCCAATCATATATTGCATCACTACCATATTGTATGAGGGTCGTCCAACAAGGTGATTTGAAGATTTGTATAGTACCAACTGAAAACAATAATCCTTATCCTCTGACTAAAGAACTTACATAGTAAAAACATGATGTTCATGTCAGATCACTTCGACTTAGGTTCATGAGTAATTGACTCTAGTGCAAGTGGCAGACTGTTGGCAGTATGCCCTGAGAGCCAATCATCCAATACTTATAATGGAACACATTGTAATGTATTTGACTAGTAATTAAGAAAATTCCAAATAATATGCTTACTTCAATATGAGATAATTAATAAATATAGCAATGTACTAAGAAAATAATGAGTCCATCACATAAAGTTTGGTTGAGGACTTGAACATGAAATCATATGTTTGTTTTGGAGTGTTGATTTTTTGTTCCCTAATCAGTTATGACTGTGGATGTTTGGGACAACAAAAATACATAATATAGTATGCATGACTACCGATGACTATATATTTTTTCTCATGATATTGGATATCAACTCAGATACATAGGTATTGCCTAGAGAATAAGTTGTACTAGACATACCCAACTTGATTAGATACGTGGAAGCATGAGTAGTAGTCAGAATAATGACTATATGTCACAATGGTGATTATGGTCTATACACCTGAAGTCACTGGAATGAGCACATTTTTTTTTGTTATCTTTACACAACCCTTCATAAATATTGGTTGTGATACATATAGTGCTTGGGTTCACAGTCAAACATATGGATTATTTTGAGTGGGTTAGATGGAATTTTTCGCTCCCATTGGAGTTATACCCATGGACACTTGATGAATGAAACTATAAATGCATGTTAATGCTCATGTGAGTCAACATGTTATGTTGAGATCATATGTGTCTCAAAAGTTTGATCTGGATCAAGGAATAAAGATTGAACTTTAAGATCATGACATTTCCATTCCTCGTATACAATCTATATATCAGAGACAAAGGGATCATATGATAGATGAAACATTGGTCATGATACTAGGTTGAAGTTGTTCTCCAACTTCTCCAATTGCTTAGTTGGAAAGGAAGTCCCTCTAGATATCAATCATAGTTTGTGAAGTTATAATATGATTATAGACATCATTACCAACGTAATTCATAGTCTATAGGGTCAAATATATAGGATAAATATGGAAGAGGAGTAAGTCATGAGCATATGATTGATTTTTTCTCAAGGTTTGTGTAACCAATTGAGTCCTTCATGGGTTGAATCAAAGCTTTGTCGACTGATTGAACTGGCTCCAAATGTTGGACTGTCTCAAGTTGCCCCCACTCGACTAGCTCCAATCACCTGATGGGACTGTCATCCAACTAGAATGCCTGATTGCACTTATCGTAGTCGCCCAACCAGATTGCTGACTAGAATATTTGTTGGCAAGATACTAAAAAAAGTTCGTTGCCTTTTCATTTTCTAGGGTTTATTAAAGATCTTGCTTCCCTACCTTTCCTATAAATAGGGGCATGACGACTGGGGTTTTGACTACAACTTTGTTGTTAAAAACGGATACACCTTTGTAGAGGACTTTGAACAAACTCATTACCCAAAAGGAAAGAAGGGGACAGGAGAGGTTGTGAAATTCTAGTATGTTGGAAACAAAAGGGCTACCCTTTGACATTTGCACTTGGAATACATTGTGGATTCCTCGATCATCTATGTGCTTAATATATAAATGTTGATGTATTAGATGATATAGAGATATGGATACATTTATGACTACATCGAGTTATCATCTTTGATACTGTGTTTGACCCATGTTTGACCCTCCAAATCGATTTTATAAGATTTGAATATAGTTTAACTAGGTTTTTCAATTAAGTTTCATTAATGCGACGCATTTACATAAGGTTATGTTATTTTCTCTCTTGTCACACATCACCCACACCATCCAACAGTCATAGTTTGATCTTCTGAGATCTGATATGATCCAACGATGCTCAATTCATAATCTACCCCTGACCATTACACAACTCAGAGTGAAATTCATCCACAACTCCTTCCCCCTCATCATTGAGCTATTTCGCAAGATCTCTTCAGCATCGGTTTCTCCTTGTTGTCACAAACCTGACGAGCCATTAATTGTCTCCTCTAGTAACCAAACAAAGAAACTCCCATTTAGGGCTTTCTCCTTCTCGCCATCATGGAGTTACAAAGGATCCTATCACTCGCCTCCCACCTATATTAGGTTGCGTGGAGCACCCCATGGCCTGCTCACCCGTCGTCTCTAGCGAGGACAGCCTCACCCTGACACCCTACACCACCTCTCTTCAAATTAACAAGATAGTAAGCATCCTAGACCCATGTTCTTCATTCTACCATCTTCATTTTGACTCGATGCACCCCCAAATGATGTAACATGTAGCTCAGTTTCGAGCTTCTGCCGCCGCTACTCGCCATGCTCTTTCGGTGAGCCCACGAGGTCAGAAATGAGTCATTTTGCATCGCCTTGGCTACTCGAGTCTGTTGGAATTCTTAGTTTAGGCTTAGCTCCTTGTATTTTGTGGTTTTGGCCTCCCCTTTGTTTCTTACCTACGGTGGAGCTTCTTTGAGCTCTCGACCACCGTAAGACCCAATCTTGGGCTCATCAGGTCTGCAGGAGGATCGGGAATCCACCTGCATATCTAGTTATCCCCAAGACACGCTTTAGCCTAGACTTTGGATCGAAGCCTTGTAGCTTCAGGCTACTGCTTGTGGCTATGGCCGAGCAGGGTGGAAGATCGCAAGTCAATGATTGACCTTAGTTCCTTACTACCTCGATTGGTCAATAATCTAGGCATGGTTATTTTCGTCAATCTGTGTGATCGTTTTGATTTATTGGCATCGATATATGATTAATGTGAAATGAATAAAATACCCCCACACATTTTATTATTATGTCACAGTGCCTAAGATAGTTTTGTCATTTCTCCCTTTATTTACATCAATTTATAATCTGATTTAAATGATTGTTTTGGTATAGGTTTCCTATTTTCTGATTGGTCAATTTTATATAATTCCTAGTAAATCATAGGCTTATCAGAAATATATGAATAAATACTTTTTGGAAAGGATTTTTCATAAGGAATGAAAATTTATGGACTTTGAGTGTATATTTGTATCCCTATTTTAATGTTTATTTTAAAAACCATTTTAATTATATAAAAAACCTTAATATATATAACTAATTTATTTTAACCCTAAATTTAAGAAATAAATATGTTTTCTTAATCAATAGAATCCAAGTAATTGATTGGTCCTATTTTTGAGTCCTAAATTGATGGTTTTCATAGAAGGTCCAAATTAGGGTTTCTCACATAATGTGCTTTATAAACCCTAATCCATGTGTATAAACTTGTTTCTAGGACAAAAGTGATATGGGACAAATTTAATTGATGAAAGGTCTTCTCTAGGAATCTCAAGTGAGGTATGTATGTGAAACCCTATTTATTTATGAGTTTGAACACTTGTCCATCAGTTGGGCATTTGATATCCAATCATGTTTTCCAATGAGGCATTACTTAGCCTTCATTCTCTTTATTTCCTTCGTGTTTCACTTTTATTTCAATTATTCTGGGGTCTTGGACCCCACTTGCAAAGCTAGTAAATTTCTTAAATATGCCATTGGATAATTCTAGCATGATCATGTAAATGACTAATTAAATAATGTAGTGTACATGAATACAAACCACCCATAGTGGGTGTGTGTAAATTTTCCCAGGGGAATGTGACCACTCTCCCAAATTTTATAAATATTTGGTTGTTTGGGAATGTGTTACTCTCCCTCACCCAGAGGTTGAGGTCCGGTAGGTGCCTCAACCCTATATTAGTTTAATTGTTGTCATATTAAATCATGCATGCAAACTATATTATTATTTTTCTTGGCATAATTCTTATTTATTTACTTGCCTCATTTTCTTGACCCTCTTAGCATAGTGAATCTTTATTATTTCCTACTTTAGTTTATAATTTTCCTTATTTATTAATTGACACGTACTTTTGTCTCCTATTACTAGGTGATCACAACCACCCAGGTTTTGGATCAGAGTGTGCAATAGGAGCATGGTGAACCAGCCTAAGACTAGGAGAAAGGAGTTCATCCTTCCACCTTGGACTATAAGTTATTTATTTTATTGGAGACATATTGATGTAGTTGAGTTTTCCTCTACATGGATCCTCTTTTTGTATAAAGTGTGTACACCTTTATTGGGAAAACTATGTACTCTTTAAGAAATTGAATATAGTCAAAAATTTCAACTTTCACTGCTATTCATTGGATTTTGTTTACCATTGTTTTTTGTAGAGAGGTGATTGATCTCACTTCTTTATATGGAACCATTGAGAATTTTTTATATTGATACCATTTCTAGGTCTCTCTCTTCAATAGATTCCTACAATTGCATCTTTTATCAGATAAGAAAACCTCCTCTTCAACACAATGAATGATGTTTAAACAACATTAATTAATCATCCATTTTGGGGGTTGAGAAACTCCTTCTTGTTGTTGTATGCTTGTAAGTTTACTCTATACTCTACTAAGGTGATAAGTTGTGTTTCAAAACGTGGAAAGAAAGTGATTTGGGTTAGCATATCTTGCATCAACTAGGTAATATTTACCATGTTGGACTTTAAAAAATCCAGTATTCATCTCTATATAAATAAACCTCATGTCTTTTTTGGAACCCTCCAACTCTGGCATAATGTACATAAAATCCATGTCAGAGTTTACAATAGTCATGACATTCAGCGAGAGAAACCATTTCTTATTGTACTAGTGATTCTACCTCGACCTTTAAACCAACATAGGAATGTATGTTCTGTCAAGTGCCTCAATGGCATCCTAAAATAAGGTAGTAGTGAATTTCATTACCAATTTTTTGTAAGTTATGAAATGTTAAAACATGATTTTTTCACATGTATTTACATAATAGAAATGAAATTATTTGGATGATAAGGATGTGTTGGAATTTTAGGTGCTTTGTTTTCAAAGTATCGATTTCTTTTGTAAATCTTTCTTTACGATGGTCTTTGTCATTTTTACCGATTTGAATAGTCATATAATGTATATATAGAAAAGGAAAAAAGAAAAACCAATATTAAGTGGATCACAAAAGATAATGGGTAATTAATATTGTATATGTGGAAATATGTGGACTTCTCTAGAAAAGTGGTGTTGAAAGACACTAATGGTTTGGGTTTGTTTCCACTTTGTTTTTAATGTGAAAAGTAATCAACATAAGGGATATCAAAAATGTTAGAGAAAAAGAAAAAGGATTAATTGATGCCTTAAATAATGAAATAAAGGAGAATACTTGGAGACTAAGAAAAATATCTTTTATTTTCAAGTTTTGGTTTCAAACCTATCTTACACTTGATTAAATCCATTAAAAACCTTCGTTTAAAATTTAAGATTAAAAAGATTGAAGGAGTGAGAGATACAGAATGTTCTAGAAATCCTAAAATGATTGGGTTAATAGTTATATGCATTAAATGTCACATATACCTTCATAGTAGAACTATACATGGATGTTTAATTATCATGAACATCTTGATAGTCGTTCAATCGAAATCTAGTGATGTCCAAGTTGTCGTCTTCCTCGTGCATTATTAGGCAAGTCAGAACAGTGACCTGGATTTTTCCTTTGCTCTCCTCTAAGTCATCAATGATCGAGCAATCATGGAAATAAGTCCATATGATTGGTGAGATCAATGTAAACCTACATAACCTAGGCTTTTCCACCTATGGGAGGTTATCTAGGGTTTTCCCAAATCGTAGGATTGATGATGCCCAACCCAATGCTATATAAAGCGGTATGACCCCTCTGCAATCTCCTATACGTTCACAAAGATTGCACTTGACTCCCTAAATCTGTCTATACCTCCAATTTCTCAACCAACCCCTTCCTTCACCTCTACCTCTCCCTGCTAATTCACTGGAGATACCCTCTTTTCATCTGATCGAATCTGACCACCTCCTGGGTAATTGAAGTCCTCGATGAGTTCCTCTGAGCAAGGCAAAGATGACAACCTTCTTACTTGATATACAGAAGGCCTAGATCACAAATTCAACATCTTGGTTGACCATCTACTTTGTGATGAAGGGGGCGGAGGTTGAAGACAACTCTTGGCAAAAAGTCTAGTCTACCCTAACTCCTCTTTAGTATCGGTAAGGGCTTCCTGGTATTCTTCCTTCTTTTCTCTCATGACTAAGCAATGTCCATGAAAGAATGGACCATCAAGTGTTGTTAATACATTGGCTCATCCCAACCGAGTTATCCAAGGCGGGACCCGGGCTCACTATCTAGGTGGAAGATTGTGATTAATTAGAAATCATTTCATTGTGTAAAAATACTAGTAAATCTTAGGAATGTCCAATGAAGATAAATTATATATGGAAATTGATCAGAAAAATGCAAGGAATGTGATGAAAATAGTTCCAAAGGCTAATTTTGTCTGGAATTCTAAAAGTTTATACATGTTGTTAACTTTAATGTGTTAAATATATAAAAACCCTAAATTCTAGGTTTTAATGATCATAATATGTTTAATTGATCTTAATAGTCAAAGTGTAGACTTTTTGAATAAAAAGGTAACTTAGATCTAATTTGAGATTAAGTCGATAAATTAGGTTTTCTTTAGTTAAAATGCATATGACGATAAAATTTGGGTTTGTCGACCAAAAAAGCATGAAAAGTGCCAATTAGGGTTTGGGAAGACAAAACACTAATATAACCCTAATTTGACCCCAAAACCCTAACTTTGACCCCAAGTCAGTAATAATGTGAATTTTGAACAAAATAGTAATAAATGGGTGTTATGCTTTATTTTTTAGAATAGTTGATTGGTTGGTTACTTTTGTTGCCTTTTTCTTGGATACCAAATTACTTATGAGAAAGTTATGTGGTTACACCTATGTCTAGTCGACTTAAATGATTTTTGTGATTTTGTGAGTTTTCCCACATTTATTGCAAATAGATTGTTTGTTGTTTATTTAATTTGTACAATCCTTAAAGCCATTACAAGTATCACATTATATAAGTATAACTTGCTCAACTATCTCTGGTATATTTAAGTAATACATGTGGGATGTATGAAATCTCACTATTGAATGAATGACCAAGCCGGGATAGGATGATCACCAATAAGACCAAACCGAGATAGGATGGTCTTATGAGGCCAAGCCAGGATAGGATGGTGATTGTGAGGCCTATCAAGGAAAGGAAGGCCATAGTAAATTGAGATCAAGAATGGGAGGTTATGAGAAGTCCACTACATCGACTAAACCCTAAAGAGATGGTAGCCCTCATGAGTACTCTAGAGAGGGATTGTACCATAGAGATTAAGTTGAGAATAA
Source organism: Alisma plantago-aquatica (assembly GCA_963693085.1). Classification (NCBI taxonomy): domain Eukaryota; kingdom Viridiplantae; phylum Streptophyta; class Magnoliopsida; order Alismatales; family Alismataceae; genus Alisma; species Alisma plantago-aquatica. Next base: position 782,015,831 of record OY856409.1, read on the forward strand.
AATGCATGTTCAATTTTGAAGTCGTATTTGTTGCTATGGCTGACTATGTTGTTACACATACATGCGAATATTTTTCTTCCCCCACATACTAGTATAAATTATTATACTGACCGTGTTTTGTTTAATGGCATTTTAGGATAAATGGTTGTTATCCTGCAATATGGAGTTCTAGAGAAGATGACACCAAAATAAAAGACTATTAAAACTGTCATGGAGGATTAACTAGATAGATTTTATTTCTAGTTTTAAAAAGTAGTTTCCCTTTTAATATAACTCCATTTTGGAAAGTTTATTTTTCATCATGTTACCAAACACTTTCAATTTAGTGAAATTATTAATCATTTTTGGTTAATTTGTAAACCCTCAATCTTGTATTATGAAAATGGCCCTTGCCCTCCAAGTCCAACTTGATTGGAGATAACAAGGGGATGGGGTCATCACATTTGGTATCACAACCAGGTTTACCATATAACCTTTCATAATTATTAAATTTTAAGAATTTTGTAGAGCCCAAGGGAATTGTTAGAGTATTTTCTAACAAGCAATGGAATATAGAAAGGACACCAGTCTCAAGGCTAGGAAAACATTCCTCTGCACCACTAGTCAGATTACGAGGACTTCTGGACATGTGCATCCTACATGGACAAAGTCATAGGATTTTACTCAAAATAAAAACCTCTAGGATTTCTTCCCATCGAGTTTCATTCCTACCCTACCCCTTGCTTCACTCATCAAAAACCTTGGAACCTATAACTACTTCCTCTACCCTTCAAAACATAGGGTTATGAAGAAATAGGGTTAAGATATTATGGATTAAGACATCCTCTGCCAAATAATCCAACACATGTAAATAATATGTCATGGACATAAATTTTATGATGCTTTAAATGCCCTAACTATGGAATTGAGTTAATTAAATCAACTTATGTGAAATAGCATGGCTCGCGTCAAGGACACTGACTTCCCCGAGACACCCCCAGGGAATACCCAGGACTGCAGCCCTCTTGCAAGAAGAGACTATTCTCAGAGAAGAAGACGAGGTCTATGGAGGGTGAGTCCTCCAAGAATAGGAAAAGTAAAGGTGATGCCTCCACAAAGAAAGTCCTTGAGCATACGGCAGACTCTTTGACATGTCGAACCCTGAAGATGGTCTTAAATTCGAAGGTGCATCCATTATGGAAGATGAGCCCAAGGTTGACCTTGAACATGCTACCAACTCTAGATCGACAGTTGGACATGTGGGTGTTAACACCCTAATGCACTCTGGCCAGAGAAACTAGAAGTAGCTCACCAAGGCTATTAGTGCCCTTGCACTCATAGATGCTACCAGAGATGAGAATGGTGAACCTCTACCGATCTGCCCTCATCTTGGAATCACCATTCTAGATTTCATCAAGATGAATATAGAAAAGTTTAGTGTGAAGAAAAAATTTAGGTAGTTAATAAGGTGTGTGTCTGTCTTCTGGCCATAGAAAAGGGCTTTCACATTCTTGAGGTGCAACCAAACAAGAAGGTTATCTTCGGCACTCACCTTCTTGAAGGATAAAAAAAGATATGGTCGGAAACTCATATCATGGGTTAATATCTAAATGAGCAACCCATGGCTTGGGTAGAATTTCGGACTATATTCCCTATGATATTCATAGCCACCTCCTCCAAGAAAGAGAAAGAAAAGTAATTCACACTCCTTTATCAAGGTAACATAATTGTGGTAGACTTCACTCAGAAGTTTCACCTCATGGAGAGGTTTAGATACATATTGACTAAGGAATGACATGTAGAACATTTTTGGAGCACATGCACCCTTTAATCAAGCCTCAAGTGATGGGGAGTAGACCCCCAAACTTCACTGAAGCCCTCAACCTTTCCCTAGACACGGAGAAGACAGTTATTCCTACATAGAACCCACCTATAGGATGTTTAGGGATCACTGAAGGCACTTTTACCCCAATGAATGACAAGGCCAAGGTCATAACAATGGTAAGGGGAAGGAATGGAGGAAAAGGGAAGCCCTATCATGAGGATCGTAACTGCCTCTATTGCACCTATGGAAGGAAGCATCTTGGCAAGTGCCACTTTTAAAAGAGAGTGTGTTATCACTGTCAGTAGGAGGGACATCTTATGTCCAATTGTTCTCTTCCCGACCATCAAGGTCTGGGCCCAGTAGCGGCCCAATCAGTGGCTGCAACACCCTAGGGACTAGCACTACCTACAAGAGAGCAGAGACAGGCCCAAGTCTTCATGATTAATAATGAAGAAGCTTAGGCTAATGCTAACTGACTTATAGAAGGTGGCCATCCCTAATTTTTCATTTCCTAGCCTATTACCATGAGGTGCATAGTTTGACTGTCATAAATACATTATAGGAATGCTTGATATAATGGGCCATAATGTTAAAGTTTTGTTTGACCTGATTCTACTAATACTTTCTTTTCAATAAATCTCAAAACTATGCTTTGTTTGGACTACAAGGACTTAGGATATGTCTTAGAAGTCACTACCCCTAGTGGATGAATCTTTTCATCCCTCTTAAAGACACAGTTCATACTTGTGAAATATATTAAGGAACTCCCTACTAATTTTATCTTTCTTGATATGAATGATTTTGATGTCATTATATGAATGGATTGTCTTTATAACTTTAATGTAAAAATAGATAGTAGGGAAAAGAATAAGAATAGAGAGTCCATGTCATGCACACTTTACCATTTGAGGTAGGAAGGATACTACCACTAGCTTGTATGTGTCAGCAATGAAAGCAAAACAGATGGTAGCCAAGAGTTGTCTTGCATTCCTAGATATAGCTATTGAGATGGAACCAAAGGTGTGACCCATAGAGGAATTAGAGGTAGTCAGGGACTATGTCGATGTGTTCCCAGATGATTTTCCAGACATACCTCCAAAGAGAGAAGTTGACTTCCTGATAGCTAGCACCCAAGACAAACCCGATTTCTAGGGCACCTTTCAGGATGGATTCGAAAGAGTTGCTTGAGTTGAAGAAGCAGTTATAGGAACGTTTGGACAAGGGCTTCATCCGAACTGGTACTTCCCTAGGGGGGGCAGTAGTCCCCTTTGTTAATACAAAGGATGGATCACTTCACATTTGCATAGACTATAGAATGATAAATAAGGCTAGCACTAAGAACAAGTATCCTATACCTCATATAGATGACATTTTTGACCAGATCAAAAATGCTTGAGTCTTTTCAAAGATAGACCTGAGATCTAGTTACCACTAATTGTGATTCATGAGTGAGGGTATTCCACAAACTACTTTTCAAACTAGCTATGGCCACTATGAGGTTACGGTTATGCCTTTTGGGTTATCCAATGCTCAAAGTGTGTTCATGAACCTCATGAGCCCTTCCTTTACACTTTTCTCATAGTGTTCATAAATGACATCCTAGTTTGCTCAGATGACTTATAAAAACACCATGAGAACGTAGACAAGGTCCTTGATATCTTGAGAAAGTAGAAGTTTTATAGATAATTCTTAAAAGGAAAGTTTTTGATAGACCCATTTATGTTTCTTGAGCACATTATATCTGGAGCAACCATTTTGGTGGACCCTACCAAGGTAGGGGCCGTTTGTGTATGGCCATCCCCAAAGAATGCATCTAATATATGCAACTTCCTAGGATTGGCTAGGTATGACTGGCGATTCATCAAGGATTTCTCAAAGATTGCTCTACCCTTGACCAAGCTAACTCAGAAGGATTAGAAGTTTGTTTGGTTTGACCTATGTGAGGAACATTTTCAAGAGTTGAAGGAAAAGCTTACCTCTTCCCCCTTTTTACCATACCTTCTGGTAATGAAGGTTTTATCATCTTCAGTGACATATCAAAGATGAGATTTAGATGCATGTTAGAGAAGAACAAGCATGTGATCACCTTTGCTTCTTGACCACTCAAGCTTAATGAGTAAAGTTATTTAACCAATGACTTGGAACATGCGACTATTGTCTATCCCTTGAAGATTTGGTGACATTTGAAGATTTGGTGACATTAGTTGTATGGGGCTACCTTTCACATCCTCACTAACTATAAGATCCTGAAGTACCTATTGACTTAGAAGGACCTGAACTTTCCACAAAGAAATTAGATGAAGTATTGGAATGATTTTGACTTCACCACAGCTTACCATCTCAAAAAGACCAATGTGGTTGCCGATGCCCTTGGTAGAAAACGTCTCAGTTGTGTAGTTGTTTTGGTTTTCCTGTGGAAGAGACTAGTGTTGGATCTAGGATGGGTTGTTTGCTCGAGAGGGTGGTGAATAGAGGTGAATGCACTTAAACAAAATTCATTAGACCCTCAATATATTTGATAAGATAAGGTTGCTAATATGGGAAGTTTTTTGTGCAACTAAACATACATAGAAAGGATGAGGGATATTGAACATGCACCAATTAACAATCTAGATAGAGTGGTTCCATACTTAAAACTAGAAGTATGTTATTCCACTACCTAGAGAGGTCAACCTCTTAGATTTCTTAACCATTACACTCTTATATTCATCATAAGACATAAAATACATGACCTTCCAAAGGACTTTCCTATCCAAGCCAAGAGTCTGCAACGTACCCAAGGAGTTATGCACTTTGCATGGAGTCTTCTTCTTTCACCATTGACTTACCCACTCTTGCACAAGTCTTTTTCCTTGAAGGAATTACCCATTCTTCTTGAATCTTTAGCTTTTGACTTCACCTTCACCAAGGACTTGACCACTTGAGCAAGGAGTCTTTTTCCTTCATCAAGGGATTAACCACTCGTGCTCCAAGTCTTTGGCCATTCCTTCTTATTCACCAAGGGAGTCCTTCTTTTTCTTCTTCGCCTCTCTTATTAAAGAGAGACAACCTTCATCTTCATGGTTGAATGAGAGACTGGGAGGTCGTGGACGTGAGAGCCTCACAAGATATACATGTGTCACTAGCTCTCTTAAAAATTTCCTACTCACTCTAATGGTTGTAGCAAGTATGCTTAGAGAGAGAGGAGGTTGTAGGATGCACTCAACTATAGGATAGGGACCTTCATAGTGATTGTCTAACAATGGGATGAAGCCCAAGGGGTCCTATTTATAGTTGAGGATGCCTAGAAGCCTCTGGGAACAATGAAGGACAAATTCTAGGCATTTGGGGTGTTGCAACAGATATTTTTTCTAGTTTTGAAACACTCCAACGGTTAGAAACACTTTATGCACTTTTCTGTACAGTGTGATCGTTTGAGTTTCCATAAAGGTAACTTGACAAATTGCACTATTAGGCAAGGAAAATTTGAAGCATCGGTCGAGTTTGTCCTATGTAAACTTGACCGATCACTTTAAATTAGTTTTTCTTAGTGTAGGGATCGGTCGAGTTCTGTGAGTGGCAAACTCGACCGAACAAAGGTATTCTCAAAATCCTTCAAGGGACCAGTCGAGTTTGAATCTCAACTGAAAAATGACATGTAATGAATATTGGAAAATTCCTTTTGAGTGCTTAATTATTAGACTTAAGTTCTACTAATTGTTTCTAAGCTTAATTACAAGTCATACAATCATTACAAGTGATTTACAACATGATTCCAATGGATTTACATCATATTCCATAAAAGGGCACTTGTATTGATTTTGACTTATTTTTTCTCCAAGTTAGGATATGCAAGTTAGGGCATTTGGAGTGTGTCTATACCTAATTTGAAATCACTTAAATAGAAGCATTGCAATTGGAATAGTTTAGTCATCATCAAAGCAAGGGTTCAGTCAATTTAGACCTAAAGTCAACAACTAGAAGACTTTACTCCATAGGAACCACATCCATTGGTAGATAGCATTCATATTTCCAATATCCAAATCAAGTATGACCTTATCCTAGCTTGTAGAGGCACAGTTCGCCAGCCTAAGTTCAGAAAGATGAAAAGTTGATGGAAAAGCCTCAAACACACCTCTCAGTGGGTGTCGATAGTGAAAATCAATATAAGAATCATATTTGGGTACCAGATGATTCACCCTTAAAGACTCATATTTTGCAATAGGCTCATGGGTCTAAGTATACATTACACCCCGACACCACAAAAATGTTTAAGGACCTGTAGTGATACTTTTGGTGGTTGGGAATGAAGAGAAACATAACTTTGCATGTAGCCAATTGTATAATGTGCTAGATGGTGAAGGTTTAACGCCAACACTTGGTCGGTTACTACAAATGATTGAAATTCTTGAGTGGAAATGGGACCATATCACCATGGTTTTTTGGTGGGTCTTCCCAATACAAGAAAAGGTCATCATGCAATATGGGTTGGGGTGGACCTCCTAACCAAGTCATCACACTTCCTTACCCTAAAGTGCACTACCTAGCTGTCATACCTAGCTGATCTTTACATTTTTTTGGTAGAAAGACAGCCGAGGTTGATTACAAGAATTGCTTACAATAGACTAGAAGGACTGAAGGGATGAGATTATGCCTCATTATTCAAATTAGACAGAAGCTGATGGGGGCATGAGGGATACACTCCAGAAAGAGAAGGTTGTTTAAGACATTGTTTCGCCAGCCAATCAGCAAGTTTGTTTTGGTTCCGGTTGATGTAATACACCATTGGAGTAAAATTATTCGGGATGAGCCTTCTAATATCAAGGACTAGGAGTATATACTTTCTTGGCGGTGCTTCCCCATTGCTAATTCATTGAACAACTTTCTTGGAGTCACTAAATATCATCCTTGGTTGGTGTTGACACTCCGATAAGTACTCCACCCCATGTTTGACTGCCATCAACTCCCCCCTCATAGGGTCGCTGCCTCTACCCCTCCAGGTCTTCCCGACAATCCAGTGGCCTTCAGTGGTACATACAATCAGACTAGTAGGTATCGAGTTCGTTTCTTCGTTCACTACTGTATCAACATGTAACACGATGGCTTGGTTGAGAGAGGGAAAGCCTCCCCCTTCAGCACCAGCAGGTTTTAAAACAGCTCGTGTGGATTTCTGGAAGGTGTCCTTTGAGATGCATATGTCTGATCTGCAGTTGTTTTCTACCACCGCCAGCAGGATCTGATGTTGCTCAAAGATGAAGATGTTCCTGACTTTCCAAAGACTCCAACAAGCAATGATGAAGGTGAGAGGCCAGTCGGGAACCTTGTGTAATGCTTTGAGGTTGTAGGTGATCGACTCCGCCGTTGAGACACATTGGAAGAATAGAGAGTCTTCCTTCAGCAACAACTTCAGCCACACAACTTTGGCAGTTGGGCAATCCCTTGTGGCATGGAGGACGGATTCAGAACCATACTGACACCTGGGACAGGAAGCGTCCATGGTGAGATTCCTAGATGCTCTCATTTCGTTGGTTAATAGTCTATTGTTGTAGACTAACCATAAGTGTAACTTGACTCTCTATTGAACCGGCTGGCTCCACACGGCCAGCACCCCAGTAGATTGGTCAAGGGGCTCTCCGTTCGTGAGGCTTATGTAGGTAGATGTTGTGGAGGATAGCCCATCTACATTGAGATTTGATACCCTCTTATCTCAACCAAATTCACACCTTGGGGAAGGCATGCAGAGAATATCCTCTGTGGACTCATCTGTGAACCAGTAATGTAGGAAGTCATGATCCGATTGCCCTTCATCAGAGACAAGACTTTCCAACCGGAGGTCAGTAAGAGCATCTGGAATCTGCATTCCTGCCCTCAATTCTGGTTGAATTCCTTCCCCTATCCATGGGTCATTCCACACATTAATGTCATTGTCTGAGATCAAGGCCATGCTTGAATTTGATTTGATGAAGGGAAGGAGTGATTTAATGCCCCTCCACGTGTGTGATCCAACTTTGTTCTGAGCATTATGTCCTCCATACTTCGCATGCATGAGGGTAACCCAAGGGATTTCGAGAACTTGTTTAAAGTTTCAGGCTAGTTTAGCCACTAAAGCTTTCTTCCAAGCAATCAAACTGATTTTAGATGCCACCAGAGAGCTGCTCCAAATGAAGTTTCTTGTGAGTTGATCAATCCGATCAGCCACAAATATTGGCAGGATGGTCATTTGCATAGCATAGCATGATTGTGATAGAAGCACTGACTTTGAGAGAATAACCCGTCCTGCCAAGGAGAGAAACCGGTGTTGCCAGCTTGTGATCCTTCCATGGATTCTTTTGATAAGGAATTGGAAGTGCTCTTTACTCTTTCTTTTATGAATAATAGGTACTCCAAGGTGGCGTCCCAGATTGGAGGTTTCCTTAATATCAAGTATTCTACATACTCTTGTTCTTGTACTCCGAGTAGAGTTGGTAGAGAAGAAGAATGAGGATTTCTCATTTGACAAGAGTTGTCCAGAAGCTTTACTAAAGAGTCGGAGGCAGTGTTTTATAACCTTTTCCTGTTTCAGGGTAGCTTCACCAAACAAGCTAATGTCGTCTGCAAATCATACATGGGAGAAGGAAAGGAGTTGTCCAGTGAGTTGTATTGGTTTCCATTCACCTCTGGATACTTGGTCCTCAATGAATTGGCTCATACGTTCCATGCATAAAACAAACAGATAGGGGGATAAAGGATCTCCTTGTTTGACTCGACAGGAGGGTTTGAACGTACTGATGATGTCCCCCTTCCAAAGAATTGAAGTTCACCGGATCGGAGAAGTTGCATGATGATGGAGATTACCGTTGGTAGAATACCAGTTCTTTGAAGCGTGTCTTCCACAAAGGGCCAACTCATCTTGTCAAAAGCTTTGATGAGATCCAGTTTGAGGGAAAAGTAATGCTTGCGGCATTGTTTGGACTCCATGGAGATAATGATTTCTTGTACGATGACTACATTATCACCTATCTTCCTCCCCAACACAAAGTTGGATTGGAAGGGAGACATCCAGCTTGACAGAAAAGGTTTTAATCTTACAACGATCACTTTGGACAGAAGCTTGGCGCAATCATTATTCAAAGAGATTGGACTGAGATGGCCGCATACTTCTGGGTGGGGGATCTTGGGGATGAGGACCAATGTAGAATTGGTGCAGCCGTCCTCGAGCAGTGCTCCATTGTAGGGGGCTTGGATGAATTGAACTAGCTGGCATTATAGGAGACTCCAGTTCTTCTATAAGAAGGCCACATCAATACCATCTGGACCTGGCGCCTTTAAATGTGCCATGGTGATAAGTGTCCTCCAGATATCCTCCGTGGTTGGTGACTTGAGTAAATCGGATTTCTCCGGAGGAGAGGGTGGGGTGAAATCTATGATGAAGGAGGAACAAGCTTGTTGACGCGCAATTGTAGATGATTCCTGGTACACGTTAGAAAAGAAATCTACAACATGTAGCCGATCTTTACATTACAGATATAGTATTCCTGCATTGTGTTCGGAGTTCAATAATTTCTAATTGTGGCCCTATATTCACTTCAATGTTATTGAAGCAAGTTCAAGAAGAAGGATGGTATGAGGTTAAAATTCAGCACAACTTATCACCCCTAGATTGATGGACAGTCAGAAAGAATGATTCAAACCTTAGAGGATTTGTTGAGAGAATGTGTGCTCAATTGGGTGGATCATGGGAGAAATGCCTAGCCTTAGCTGTGTTTGACAATAATAACAACTACCATGCTAGTATCTGGATGCCTCAATATGAAGCTATATTGGGAGGTTGTGTTGGTCACCACTTCATTTGGATGATGTTGGTGAACTTACCTTACTGAGGTCAGAGGAACTACAGTTGTATGCTGACAAGGTCTCTTTATCAAGTAGAGGATGAAGAGAGCTCATGGTCAATAGAAGTCGTATGTTGATGCAAAGTAGACAGATTTTCACTTCATTATAGGTGACCATGTATCTATGAATATCTGACCCCTCCAGGCTATATCTAAGAATAAAGGAAAACTGAATCCCTGATATGTGGGTCTGTTTGCAATTTTAGAACAGATTGGCGAGGCCTTTTATCATCTATGTTTACCGCCAAAGTATAGCATGATGCATGATGTGTTCCATGTGTTAAATTTGAAGCTCTATTTGAAGGATCCAATCCATGTATTGAACATTGAGCCTATTGAACTCCAAGGGAGGTTGACATACCCTGAGTTACCTATGAGGATATTGGATACTAAGGTGAAAGAGCTCATGAATAAAAAGATAGAGATGGTAAAGGTTCTTTGGAAGCACCATGGTGAGGATGAAGCCACATGGGAGCTAAAGACTGACATGGAAAAGTCTCATCCTAGATTTGTTTGTATGATTAGTCAAATTTTTAGGACAAGACTTCTGTAAGAGGGAAAGGATGTTATAACATGGTTTTTTCACATGTATTTAGATAACTTAAATTCAATTATATGGATAATAAGGATGTATTGGAATTTAGTGTTCTTTATTTTCGAAGAATGGATTTCTTTTGCAAATATTCCTTTATAATGATCTTCATGGTTTTTATTGATTTCAATAGTCATATAATAAAATATAGGGAAAAGGGAAGAAAGAAAATGCAATATTAAGTGAATTCCAAAAGGTAATGGGTAATTAATATTATATATATGGAATTATGTGGAATTGTCTAGAAAATTGGTGTTGAAAGTCATTAATGGTTTGGGTTCCTTCACACTTTGTTTCTATGAGAAAAGTACTCAAAATAAGGGATATGAGAAAATTTTGAGAAATGGAAAAGGATCAATCAATACCTTAAATAATAGAATACAGGATAAGACTTGAAGACTAAGAAAAGTATCTTTTATTTTTGAGTTTTGGCTTCAAACCTCGCCCTCACTTGGATAAAGTCATTATAGAATTTCCTTCAAAATTTGATATTAAAAAGATTAAAAGAGTGTGATACATGGACTTTTCTAAAAATCCTAAAGTGATTGCATAGTGGATATGCATTAAATGTCTCTTATCCTTTTTATACTATAACTATACCTGGATCTTTAAGTATCATGAACGGATTTGCAACTGTTAGATCAAAATTTGGTGATGACCAAGTGATCTTCTTCCTCGAGCAAGAATAGGAAAGTCGAAATAGTGACCCAACATTTTCCTTTGTTCTTCTCTCACTCATCAATGACTGAGGAATTTTGGAAATAAGTCCATTGGATAGTGAGATCAATGCGAACCTACCTTACCTAGGATTTTCTAGCTATGGGAGGCTATCTAGGGTTTGCGCTAATCACAGGGCTGACGATACCCAACCCAAGACTATATAAAGGGGTATGATCCCTTTGCAAAATCCCCATGTGTTCACAAAGATTTCTCTCGACTCCTCGAACACATCTTTGCTTCCAGTTGATCTGCCAACACCTTCCTTCACCTCTAACTCTACTTGCTATCTATCCAGAGATACCCTCTCTTCATCCCATCAACTCCGGCCACCTCCTGGGCAATTGAATCCCTCTTTGTCAGAGCAAGGAGAAGGTGACATCCTTCTTACTTCCCGCACCAGAGGCCTAGATCATGTAGTCAATTGGTGAGTTGTTTGCCTACTTGCACGAGAGAAGGAGCATATGTTGATGAAGACATTTGGAGAATCACCCATGTCTCCACTTAAGAACAAGTAAGGACTTCTAGTCCTTTTCCCTTCTTTTCTCACCTACATTAGCGAGGTCCATGCAAGCTCGTTTCCTAGCTGGCGGCTTGTGATTGTCTAGAGACCTTTATATTTCATAAAATCTTAGTAATTAATAGGAATATGCAATGATGATAAATTATATTTGAAATTTGATCAAAAAATACAAGAATAAAATATAAATAGTTCCATCGCCTAATTATGTCTCAAATCATAAAAGTGTCTAAAGTTGTTATATAATGTGTTAAATGCATAAAAACCCTACTCCTTGGTTATAATGCTCAAAATATGTGTAAATGACTTTAGTGAATAAAGTTGTGTCTTTTTGGATAAATCAGACAGTTTTTACTTAGTTTGAGATTTACAGTGTAAAAACATCTAGTTTAGGGGTTTTAAGTTAAAAGGTAATAAAAGTGATAATTATTGGAAAGCCAAAACCCTAATTAAACCCCAAGTTGACCCCAAAACCCTAACTTGGAATTCATGCCAGTCTTAGTGGTACATTTTGGATAAAGTAGTAATACTTGGTTGTTATGCACTTGTTTCAGGGTGATTGCTTTCTACTCTCATTATACATCTACTATTTGGACTTTTATCATTTCTAAGAAAGGTATTTGGTTATGCCTATGACTATTCAACTTAACGACTTCTGTGATTTTTTGAGGTCTCCCTCATTGATTGTAAATATATTGTTGGTTGTTTATTTAATCCTTGACATCATTAAAGCCTCTATGATTTTCATATCATACAAGTATAACTTGCTCAACTATATCTGGTAGATTTAAGTTATACATGTGGGTATATGAAATGTCACTATGGTGATGAATGATCAAGACGGGATGGGATGATCACCAATAAGACCAAGCTGGGATAGGATGACCATTTTAATGCATTGCAGGGAATAGAAGGCCATAACAAACTGAGCCCCAGATCGAGAGGTTATGAGAATTCCACTCCAGGGACTAAACCCTAAACAGAGAGTACCACACATGAGTACTATAGACAGGGAATGTACATCAAAGATTAATTTTAGTTATAAAGAAAATGCATGTTCAATTTTATAATCATATTTATGATATGGCTCATTATCTTGTTACAGATAGATGCGAACATTTTGTTTCCCCCACATACTACTATAACTCGTTATAGTGATCGTGTTTTTGTTTTGTTGTGTTTTAGGTTAAACTATTGTTATTCATCAATATGGACTTCTAGAGAAGATGACACTAATAGAAAAGACTATCAAAACTACGTGGATGGTTTATCTAGATAGATTTTTCTTCCAATTGCAAATATTAGTTTACCTTTTACTATAAATCCACACTGAAGAGTTTATCTTTCATCATGTTGCCAAACTCTTTCTATTTATTGAAATCTATTAATTTATTCTTAGTTGATTTCTAAACCATTGATCTTGTATTATGGTAATGTCTCTTGCCCTCTTAATAGGTGATAATAGGAGGAGGGGTTGTTACATTTGGTATCAAAGCATTACATTTTTAGTTTCTTCAATGGTAGAGAAGTCTTTGAAAAATCCTTGATGAATAGCGGGTAATTCCCGGCCAATCACAGGGGAAAAATTACATTGTTATCTTCATAGTTTCCAATTCAGTAGTTACATTTGGTATCCATGCCTGGGGGGTAATTATACAATGGACACACAATGATGCAACATAATGACACCATGTTTACTATTATATTGAACTAAGGGTTGAAACTGGGGTATTCTATGATCTGGTGTTGTGTTGTTATGGATGTGGTAAACAACATGACAAAATGCACTATTAACGTCCAAAGCATCATTGAATTTCCTACTTATTATCTCACTTGAGTGGATATCGTCCTCTACTAAAGCACGATTGGTATGTCCATGGACATCCATCTAAAAGAAGCAGCAAATATCCACAACTATATTACAGTCTGACTAGTTTTTAACCAAATCATGACTTTCAGTCTTATCAAACTGGGCAGGCAAAGTTTGAGGTTCCACTCTATAAAGGTCATACATCCTCTTCCTATGTCATATAATGTTTTCTAAAACCTTTTGTTGACCAATCCTAATACTAATAGACATAGATATTGGAGTACTTGATTCTTCTTCAAATATATTGCAACTATACATGACAGAATTTGTAATTGATTCAACAAAATATGGTTTTCAATCATGAAAGAATATCCAATTGTTTCCTAGACAATCAGGTGTTTCTCTATGAATACTACCAACCTTAGTGCCTACAATTTAAGAAATGGGAAGTCATTTTTACAAGTTTAGAAAAACGCTAACAAGGGTTATTGAATGTACTTGCAAATGCAATAAAAAGAAATGTTGTGTTCTTAAATATTAAACATTGAACAATATCACGAATACCATTTACTATCGAGGAATTACAAAAATGTTTGCAAAATTAGTCACTATTCCAACATGCCATAAAAATGATAAGACTAAAATATGATAGTGCGAGGGAGATATGTCCTTCCATGGAAGCTAGTGTAGGCATGACTTTCATAGAAGCTTATGATGATGTGAGACCACTATGGCTTCCTTTACATCCACCTTGAATAGAGTTCCTCTCCGAAGAAGTGCTTTATCTGGACCTTGGAAAAGGAGATGCACTAACTTCTACATCACCACATACGACTATCACATGGACGATATACTAGAAGGGGTGGTGAAAGGTGAGGACGGGGTTTGTGAATGACCACCCTATTGTTGAGGCACATTAGAAGGACGAATCATTGGTGTTGCTTTAGATGGAAATATTTGTTGGAAATGAAGCCCTAGAGTGGAAAACAAGATATTTTCACTTGTCAGGAAAACTATGTACTACCGAAAAATGAAGGTCCCACAACCATCCAAAAGTTTATTGGGGTTCTAGAAGTTATATTGTGACTCATGGCTTCCTTCATGCCATTCATGATAGAAGTAAAAATGTTCAGTGGTGTATCTAGGATGTCATTGAAATGATGCAAAAATGTGTAATCCTCCTTTTACATAGAGTGGATGGTCACATTGTTGCCTTGTTCATGCACCTTTCCATAAGCTTGGGTGAATTCACATACCATGTCATTTGATAGAACAAATAGTTCGTGTTTCTGTGCTCCTCACTTCCTATGCCTTTACTAGAAGGTATCTTTGTCCCACTATTTTGGTACTCCATTGCGACGATGTCTCCCTCCCTTAGAAAGGCAATGTTGAGCATGTCACCTGAAATTCTTGTGTTCTCACTTGATTGAGGTTGAGATTATTGTTGTGGTTGAAGTGAATGATAATGATCAGATGCACCTATGTAAACTAAAAGTTCACCATTTGAGGTAACATCTAGGTGTTTATCATTTGAGTAAATCTTGTGGTGACACTATATTTTTACCCTCATCAACTCGATATCATGGTAATGATATAAGGGTGGTTAAGAAGTTTTGCTAGGTTCTTGTTTCCCTAATAGGCAAACAATGTTAATTACGAGGTTACATATGCAATTATTATTCAAATCTTATTTTAAATGTTAATGAAATGTTTCACAGACCTTGAGTGTATCCCTCCATTCATTGGGATCAGGAAGTATGGGTTTTTTTCTTAAATTATCCCACCAAACACCACTAAGGTTGGTCATTGATTTCATCTTCAAAAATTCATTGACATTCATTGATTGGTTTTTGACATGCTCGAATGTCATGTTAGGCATCCCCATTTTGTTTATCTAATAAAGAAGCATCTCCCTATAAGCCTCTCTAGTTAATTATCCATCTACACATATACATGTATCATTACTTGTAAGGACCCTGACCTCCATTTTGGGCTAACCCTGTTTGCTTTGCCTAAACCTTGTGTTTAGATGTTTGCTAATCACCTGAGTTGTGATTGGGGTTTGTTTGTGCTTTGTTGAGAGGTTGAGGTGCAACTTGCAAATTACCCAAGTTCTAGGGTTGGTGTGCAAGTTTGTCACCTTGAGAGATATCTTTCTCTCTCCTTGCATCCTCTAAGGTTGAGAGAATAGGTTAAGAACCTTTCATGAGTTGTTTTAGGCCTCGTTTGAGCTTGTTTAAGCTTGGGCTTGTTGTTGGGCTTGAAGCTCTCCCTCTTTTCTTGAGTGTGTCGGGCAAGGGAGAGCTTGGTGCCTTGTGTCGGCCATGGTGTGTCGGGCAAGGGAGGCGTATCGGCCAGAGGGTGCTGGTGGATGTGACAGGTTGCCATGTTTGGCGACACCCCCCTCCACCTAGCCTCATTTGTGTCACCCTTATTTGGAGAAGTGGTCGTTGCTTTGCTAGTTGGTGTCAAGCCATGAGCATGTGGATTGGGATGCTAGCAAAGTGGCATAGTTTGGAGAAGTGGTGATTTGGGCGAGCACATGTGGAGCAATCCCCTAGTGGACACCCACTTAACCCCCTTGCATATATACCCCCTTCTTTGCTAGCTTGGGATCCCTTTAGCTCCTTAGTTGCTTCCCTTCTTTCTTGGTGGACAATATCTTCCCTTGGTAGAGATTGGTGGCCAATCTCCTTGGTGGAGTCTTCCTCTTCCTCTTCCTCTAGTGGTGATCGAAACCCTAGATGTGCCTTGCTCCTTCTCCTCTTGTGGTGAGTATCTCTCCCTATCCTTGGCACCTTCTTCTTCTTCTATATTTCTTTTCGGACATGGTGGTTATGGAGTTCTCTTCTCTCCTAGTATTGGTCGAAGGTGGTGCCTTGGAGCTTGAATCTTGGTGCTTGGAGTTTTGGATCTTGAGGAGTGTGCTTAAGGTGGGTTACATAACTCCTAACAGTAACTATATTACCTTCTTACCATGATGCTTTATTGTATGCTATCTTGATTGGCCATGCTTATCTTGTTAATAATATCTTTTCTCTAATATGTACCCTTGATGTTATGGGATGTGATGTCATGGTTATGTTGTGTAGAGGTGTTCTTAGATCTTGTTGGCCAAACAATTAGATTAAGGTCCTCTAGGAAAAACCCCTCTCTCACTTAGTTGTTGAGAGGTGAGCCTAGGGTTTCCTAATCCAATTGTGTTTGTGGTGTGTTCTTTGGGCAAAACTCCTTTCTCGCCATTTGTTTTTGAGAGGTGAGCTTGAGCTCTAGTGGTGTAGGCAAAACCCCTCTCTTCCTTGGTCATTGAGAGGTGAGTCTATACTCTAGTTGCTTGGGCAACACCCCTCTCTTGCCTTGTACTTGAGAGGTGAGCCTTTGGTTTACCTAGTTGAGGTTGGTGGGTTGGATGATATGGTGATGACCCACCTTGCTGCCTGATATGTGATGGAAGTTGTGCAAAACCCCTCTCACTTAGTTGTTGAGAGGAGAGCCAACTCTCCTGATCTTTTAGGTCTTCTTGGTGGTAGTCTTGAGGTTGAAGATGACCAACCTGATATGGTCTTTGGACCCTTACCCGATATCCCTTGCTACCTGATATCCCTTGCTACTCGATATCTTTAACAACCCAAGATGTACTGCTGATATCATTATGTGTAGGGTGGTGCTCGATATCCCTCTCCTAGGGTTGAGTTTGAACGATATGTTAGAGGGGTATCTTGTTGACCCCTTTGATTGTTATAAGCCTTTACCCCTCGATATCTTCCTGCTCGATATGATGGGCTGGCCGATATGCCTTGTGGTCATTATCAGCTTGATGAGGTGATGTAGTGTTAGTCGTTGTCTTTGGGAGAGGTCGCCCAATATGAGTGATAACCCAGGCAGGGTGTTAGTTGTTGTGTTGGTCCCTTGGGCATTAGGCGGTCTGTGTTGGGTGTCATGGCATGTTGGTGCCTTGCATGACATCCTCTTGGATGGTTCTACCCGACACCTTGTCGAGGGGTGCCTTGCCCGATATGGATCCTAGACCAAGATGTTGTTGGGCGACATGGGTGTTTTTAGGCATTGCATGTTATGGTTATGCCTGATAGGATGCTGAGTAATCTAGTAGATCCTACCTTGGGTGATATAGTGGCTTGTCCCCTTGACCGATATGAGTATGGTAGGTAGATATTGTGTTGGGCAATATGGCTTGTACCTTGCACGACACTCCCCTAGTTGTGTTGCCCAACATGGTGCCCTAGTGGCTATGTTTCCTTGAGCGATATGAAGTTTGGGCGTTAGGGTTTGCTGCTTTGGGCAATATGGGGTTTATCCTTCATGCCTGATATCCTCTTACACCTAGATATCTAGTGTTGCCGATATGGCCATGGCTGAGATGGAGGTTGACTTATATGATGGGTGGTGCTTAGGATCTGGTTGTGCCCGATACCAAGGTGATGGTGGTTTCCCGACATGGTTGATAACCCTAGATGGGTGTTGACCGATATAGTGTTGGGCGTCACACTCTTTGATGATGTGTCTTAACTTTAGTGAGGTTTATGGCACCTTTGGCGAGGGTTGTCCCTTACCTGATGTATCTATAGTGACGGTTGTACCTTGTGATCAATTGGAAACCCTAATGCTTGATCGTAAAGTCATAAAAGATAACATCATGCTTAGAAATGCTCATCCAATTGTGTAATTATATCTCTCTTGGTATATGCAATAAGTTTAAGATGTTCCTTGTACAAGTACCATTGTTTCTCTATGATTATGCTAACCATGTAGGTTCCATCTATATGGATATGAAATCAGGTAATAGCCATGGTGATGGCATGACAATGATATGATGTTGAACATCAAGGTTTACAATGAACCGAGTGATATATGATGGGTGTTACCCATGGAATGGAAATGTGTGCCTTGATGATGGGATTGAGTCTCAGTGATGTTAATCCTTGAGATGGATCTTGATGATTGGCAAGAGGCCAAGTGGTAACATGTGATGTTGGATCCTTGTGATGGATCATGATGATTTTGATGGCTTTGAGAAAAAGAGTGACAATGTAACACATGATAATAAGAGCTATGTTGTTTACTTGTGTTTTAGTTTACATGTTACATAACATGGTTGAATCTTGCAATCTGCTTAAAATGTATTACTTAATTACAGATGAACTGTTCATGTAGTTTGCCCTAGCCATAGATCCATCATCTTCAGTAGCTGGTGATGGTGAAACAGGTTCTCTTGCGGGTTAACCCAGAGTACATATTGTTGAATATGTTGGGTTTCTCCTAGACAAAAATAGGAGGATTAGAGTACAACTATGGTTGTGGACTCAAGATGTGTATAAGAGCATGGTGAATAGGCCCATGGCTGAGTGTGATGGAGCATGAATGCATTCATGGCTCAGGAGCATGGTGAATAGGCTCATGGCTCATGATAGATTAGTGTCATGACCTATACCAAGGCGGGCTAGAAGAAAGGGTAGCCTGTAGAGCAGACCCTATGGCAGAGGCCACTTAAGCAAGAGATTGTGGTTCTGCTTTGGATATCGTGCACTGACCACGAGGAGGTGAGGTCATGGAGTCCGACTCTCCCATTGACCTTGTATGGTACCGGTTTTGGGCTTCATAGCCAAAGGTTGGATTTGAGCGGTACGACTGACATCCTCAGGGCATAATAAATTTGTAATCCAGTCGTATAGTATATCTACTTAAGGAAAACATGAAACATTGGTTGAGGCCTTGTTTGTATAGTTGCCCTAGCTATATCTTGCAGCTAATTATATGTTCCTCAGATGTTATGATGAGTTCTTATTACACTTTTCTTGTCAATCATGTTCTATCTGTGCATATGCTTCCTAAATATCTTGGTAATATGTTGTAGCAAGTAACATCTGCTTAGTATGATGCTCATATACGATCTGCTTATATTAGTTACCTGCTTTATCTGTTCTATCTCTCCTTTGAGATTTTATAGTTTCAGCGGGGGTTATGTTTCTCACTGGGACTGTCTGTCTCGCCCCACTGGTTTTAAACCGTTTTAGGTGATCGTGCTAGACGTGGTGGTGGTCGAGAGGTTGCAGCCGAGCAGCAAGAAGAATAGGAGGAGGAAAGAGATGGATATGTTGTTGTTTTGGTTGTTTTATAGTAGAGTCTTAGAGTCATCCCTATACTCTCAGGTCCTTAGAGGTGTTTTGACGATGTTTCATGATGTATAGCTTATGTAGCTTGTTTATCCAGCTATTGGCCTGGTATGGCCTGTTCTGTACATAAACAGGTGGTGAACTCTTTGTGCCTATGTGACAGTTGGATCCTATGAACTGTGGACACGTATCAAGGTTCATATATGTTTATATAACACGTTTCCTTGCAGGATAAGGATCTGGATGCAATAGTTTCTTTATTATCTACTTTCTGCAATTGGTTTTAATTAACTTGTATTTTTGGTAACATGTGGTTTATGGATGTTCCGCACATTTTTGTGTGGCATTTCATTGTCTGTGTGATAGCGAGATGTCACAATAAGTTTGGTATCAGAGCTCTAGGTTCGCTGAGTCTATAGGGATCTAGGACTATGCTTGTGTCTGTTCTTATGAGTTTTCCAGATTTTCTTACAACAACTTCTGCCCCCAACAGAAGATAAAGCTAAAAGATGTGTGGAAGTCACAAAGAACATGCTGCCAAGAGCAGTTTTGTTGTATCAGTTGATGGAGCACGAGTGCAGGCACATGAAGATCGGGTACCTGAGGTCCCCCAAATCGACCCAGCCACTCTCAGGAATCGTGTCTACCAACACCTTATGGGACAGGTAATGGAAACGATGAATTACATGGTGGATAGATTGCCAGTTCCTCCGCCAAGAGCACAGGCTCCCCATGGTGAATCTTCGGGTATTGGGAAGCCCTTTGAGTGGCTTCACCGAGTCGGAGCTTAGGATTATGATGGAATGGCTGATCCAATAGATGCAGATCTATGGCTGACAAGTCTTGAGAAGGCCTTCCAGATCCTTGACATCCCTAAAGCAGACAAAGTCAAGCACGTTGTCTACCTTTTGAAAGGTAGTGCTGGCCATTGGTGGGACATCGAGGAGGAGAAGCAACCCGGTGAGGTGATTTGTTGGGACGTCTTCTAGCGGGAGTTTGTGAGTCGATACTTCCCGAAGACGTATCTCGATGAAAAGATCAGCTAGTTCGAGTGTCTGTGCCAAGGTTCTCTGAGCATCACCGAGTATGAAGCCAAGTTTATGGACTTGTTGAGGGTTTGTCCTCACATGGCGACGGTAGATGATGAGAGAATCAGACTGTTTGAGAAAGGTCTGAGTGTTGAGCTGTTGACACCTGTTGCTACTTTAGAAAACCAAGAGTGGTTTGCCACGTTTGTGGAGTCTATCCGAAGGATTGAATGGTCAGTCTGAGAAAAGAGAGAGACTATGTCCAAGATAAGGCATGCTCAGTTCTAGAGACAAAAGTTTGACAGCCACAAGAAGTCGAGGTTTTCTGCACCTTCTGTGAGGCAAGGTTCTAGTGCACCATTGCAGTGGTCACCAAGTAAAGGAAGAGGGTGTGGTTATTTGCATCCAGAGCTTACAGCATAGCTTCAGTAGCAGTGATAGGGCCATCTAGGCCACAGTTAGAGGATAGGTCATGCTATCTTTGTGGGAAGATAGGGCATATGAAGTCGAATTGCCCAAGGAGAGATGTCATAGTAATGCAGCTACCGAGATAGAGTCAACAAGGTCTAGGAAAACAACAGTTTAGTGGCACCAGAGGGCGAGGACACGACCAGGCGTCACAAGTAGGATCATCTCCTCAAGGAAGCAGAGGACGTGGACATCAAGCAACAACTCGATTCTATGCTATGAGTCAGTCGGAGGCGATAGTCAACCTATGAGTAGTGGAAGGTCATATGGAGTTATTTCATTCAGATTTGTCTTCTTCTTGCTTTGTATCTGTTCTGGTTGACCCGAGTGCTACACACTCTTTTATCACTTGTAGTATGCTTGATAGTTGTCTTTTACCTATTAGTTGTAAGAAAGATAGCTTGTTGTTAGAAATCCCTCTTGATGGTTCCTTGATGTTTTGAGAGGTGTGTCCATCTTGTGTCCTATCCTTTTCGAGAAACAACATAGAAGTGGATCTTATACCACTTGATATGTATGGATTCAATGTAATCCTTGGGATGGATACCCTAGAGAGGTATAAGGTTGTGCTGGACTGTGGTTCCAAGAAAGCGGTGTTTGCTGATGATGGAGAGAAGTGGATCTTCCAGGGAGATAGGATGATTCTTCCGACATGTTTGGTATCAACTATGGTGGAAGAAAAGTTGTTGTAGCAAGGTTGTAGAGCATTTTGGCTCATGTTGTGGATACTGAGGCAGAAGGTTCTAGCCTTGAGGATGTGCCTATTGTTAGAGAGTTAGTGGATGTGTTTCCCGATGAGTTTCTCGGTGTTCCCCCACCTCAAGATATTGACTTTGAGATCAATCTGGTACCAGGGACACAACATGTTACTCAAACACCCTACAGGATGGCTCCAACTGAGATGGCATAACAGAAAAAGTAGTTAACAAGAATTGCTGGATAAAGGTTTCATCAGACCGAGCACATCATCGTGGGGTGATCCAGTTATGTCTGTGAAGAAGAAGGATGGATCGATGCGTCTGTGCATAGATTATCGGCAATTGAACAAAGTTATGATAAAAAAACAAGTATCCTTTGCCAAGGATAGATGATCTATTTGATCAGTTGTGTGGTGCCATAGTGTTCTCAAAGATCGATCTACGATTTGGATATCATCAGTTGAGGATCAAGGCGGATAACATAGCAAAGTTAGCTTTTACGAAGAGGTATGGTCACTTTGAGTTTGTGGTTATGTCGTTCGTGCTAACCAATGCACCTACTTCTTTCATGGATCTAATGAACAGGGTGTTCAATCCATTCCTAGATCTGTTTGTTGTGTTCTTTATAGATGACATCTTGATCTATAGTCAGGATAGTCAACAGCATGAACAACATCTTCGACAAGTGTTGACTCTCCTTCACCAGCATCAGTTGTATGCCAAGTTCAGCAAGTGTGAGTTCTAGCTAAAGGAAATGACTTTCTTGGGACATGTGATATCTACATAAGGAGTCAAAGTGGGCCCCAAGAAGGTGGAGTCAGTTGTGGAATGGGAGCAACCGAAGATGTCGACTGAAGTTCATAGTTTTCTGGGTTTAGAAGGATACTACCGAAGGTTTATAAAGGACTTCAGTGTGATCATGTTGTTGTTGATGAAGTTGACTAGGAAGGATGTGCCTTTTGTTTGGGATCATCGTTGTTAGCAAGCCTTTTAAAGATTGAAAGAGAAGTTGTTGGGTTTTAGGGGAGACAAAGAAGACAGTGGAAACAAAAATGTTCTTCTCCCAAACCCATAATAAAGGAATCACGTCAACGTCTATACAATCGGAAGTATGGTTTGTAGAGGCGTAACTTGTCCTGAGGCTTGCTCGATGATGCTACCTCGCAGATTGTGCGGTCTTCACCTCCAGTCTTGGACGGTGTATGTGCAGCTCCTGGTCTCACCGAGACTGTTGGGATTGACAGTTGTCCTCCGAGCGACAGAAGTCTCCCGCCTCTGAAGTAGTCCACACGGAACACTTGGAACTCTGATCTCCTTATCCCACAAGGAATCAGAAGAAGTCGTACCCTCCTGTCGGCATACTAGTCACCAACACACTCTCCTGCAATCAGTTGCTTTTCTACAGTTGTCTTTCCCTTGTTGTGCCTCCCTTATCGGGTAGCACTTGCTCGGGCTCTCTCACGATTACCAAAACCAGAGAGAACGACAACTTTGCAGAGCAACTGGTGTTATGAGTTGTTGTACCTGAGAAGCCCCCAATACCCCTATATATATAGGAGGGTCATGGGATAAAGTTCTCTATCCCGGGCAATGCGAGATTAAATAGGAGTAGAAGGGTTTGAGATTTTCCACAAAATGACGAACTTGCGCCATCTGAACCGATCGGTTCACACCCGGAAATGATCGTTTCAGGTACTGAGCCAATCGTTTGGGACCTGAGTTGATCGGTTGGGGCTCTGAGATGATCGGCTGGAGTTCTGAGCCGATCAGTTTGTGGTCCTGATCCAACTCAAATTGACTTTCAAATTTGTCTCTGATTAATCAAATATTAATCCTTGACCAAATCGAATTTGTACAAGTGAAACAAATTGTATTTGCAAAATAGTCTTCTAACTTTCCAAATGATCTCGGTTGGTCACATGAGTCGACCGGTTCAACATTTGAGCTGATCATCTCATTACACCTGAGCTGATCGTCTCAGTAGTTGAGCCGATCAGTTCACCAACCTGAGTCGATCGGTTCATATCATGAGCCGATCGGTTGGGGAAACATACGTGTGCAAATCAGTCAATTGTAGTTTCAATCAATCTAATACTCCAATCAATAGGTCTAACACCTTGAACACTATGATATTGAGCTATCAATCAATTGAGTGTTTAATTGAACTACAAAACTCCTTTAGTAATCAATCTAAACATCGTTTGTGGAAAAACTCCTCTTCTAGGTTAAATCATATGTGTGTGACCTTGCAGGTCCATTTCACGTTGGCAGTTAAAGTCCATAACACTTATGACTTCACAAGCAAAGAGCGATGCCTAGTTGCACATCATTGCTACCCAAGTGAAATAGAAAGTTGGAGAAAAACTTTCAATCCTACAATCTGTGAATGGTGTTACAATGAATGTATAATTCCTTTATCATTGATATCCTGAATGAACTTAAGGCATGGAACAATCATCCTTTTAATGTTCATTCACTTTCTTGATCTCAGAGTAGATTGGAGGAGATATGTATGACATCAATATCATGTAGTGATTGTGACTACCATGTCATGGTTCCATGTGTCAAACTCATGGTGGGTCTATCTGGTAAACTTGTTCTCTAACAAGTACATATGTGTTTGGTTTGATATCTCCATATCATGACTAATGAGATTCTGTCATCAACCAACACCACAATCTAGTCTTGTGTGTCATTGCTGTCTATCTACCTTCCACAATGACATCTGACTAGGGACATAATAAGAATGTACAAACTCTTAGCATCTGTGTGATCTCATTGTTCTGGTCCTGACATTGAAGGCATACGTCATTGAGTATTGTCATTCTCTAGACATTCAATCTGTTATATCACTATCTCATATGACTGAACCAGAAAGAATTCGAAGCTTGCCTTTGATCTTTATCAAATCAATCTTAATGCATCCCACCAATCATCCCATGATTGACTCTCAGGGCATACATACCAACAGACTCCTACTTGCACTGTGAGCCAATCACCCTTGAATCATATTCATAGTGATCTTCAAACATGTCCCACATGTTACTGTGCTCTAGTGCTAACATAGTGAGTTATGGCAACACCTTGCCAAAGTCGGTGTTAATTGCATGTCTCTCATCTCTTCATTGTACGTCACACGTATGAGATGGAGTTGTTGTAATATGTGATCTAGTATTCCTTTGCTAACCTTTAGCCACATTGCATGATCAAGCACTCCTAACTTGTCATCAATGACCAGAATAACTATAAGTTCATCTCATGAACTTCCAGATCCATATAGTGTCCACTTCTGTTCTCTAACACACGGATACTCAACTTTTCCTTTTAAACATCTTTATTGGAACATTTCCAACTATCAAAAAACATTCACTTTCATATATAATATATAATATATATATATATATATATATATATATATATATATATATATATATATATATATATATATATATATTGCGATTAATTTTTTGTCCTTTTCAGAAGTTCACGTCAGTGTAACTCTTTACAGAGAACTCTTCCTTATTTCCATAGAACTAGTACTTCTCAAGTACTTATCAAGTCCTTATGGTATTCCAGTAACCCTTACTGGAACTAGACAAACATCCACTCATCATGTCCCACATACGAGTCATCAGGATGAGCATATCATATTGTCATGTCCTACATACAAGATGATAAATGCATTATGTTCTTGCCATGTCCAT
The DNA here is from genome assembly GCA_963693085.1 of Alisma plantago-aquatica. Lineage (NCBI taxonomy): Eukaryota > Viridiplantae > Streptophyta > Magnoliopsida > Alismatales > Alismataceae > Alisma > Alisma plantago-aquatica. The sequence goes on from OY856409.1 coordinate 782,041,153, forward strand.
ACATGCAAGATAATGGGATGATTACAAACATGATAGATCCATATCTATTCTTAGTGTTCCCATTCTTCATAAGAATTGGACACTTGGCCTTGGGATACTAACTCCATGTATCATGGATCTGTTTTCTCCCACTGAATCTATGCACACTGAACGCTTCAGTATAGATTGCCAATATATGCTTTCTCTTTTTAGGTCAAGAGGTTCTTTGAGAACTATCTCTATAGATCTCTATTCCTATCACATAGGAAATGTCTCTATCTTCCTTAAAGTTAATTTCCACTTTGGATTTCCATTCTAGAACATTTCATTTCACATCAATATGTGGAATGTGAATATGCTCCCACTAAATCACATATCCCTTCTTTACCTTTAACATATCAGTCAAACCCTTTGACTATATTATCAAAGTAAAGATCACAGTTCTGAGTTGCTTGTACTCAATCAATCACATTTATTAGTCCATTGTAACTTACAAACTTCATTTGCGTTAATGGATTCATAAACCTTATAGGTTGTGTCACGTACACATCCTTGTTTTATTCCTAATAGGATTGCGGTTTTAGTATCCATTTGCCAAATCTTTGTCATTAAGTTGCAATTAACAAGCATCATCCTTCTCAAATGTTATCCATGTATCTTAATGCTTAAGACTCATTTGCACTTATGGATTTCATCCCAATGGGTGCTACCATCAAGGTAATACCTTATGGTTTACATGGAAGTCATTTAGGATGTAACGGTCATAAACCATAACTCAAAATCTGGTTCCTCATATTCATCTAGATAGTTGACTCATCACATGACCAACTAATCATATAGATAATTGAGGTGTATCTGTCAAGGATATAAGACCTCACAACACTTTGTGATTCTTAATGTCCTTTATTAGTGTGGGGTATTTTTATTGAAGAAGAAATTAGTTATTTGATAATCATCCTCTAACTCCTTAGAGTATGACTGCTTCTTGATTTAGACATCACCATGCCTTAATCATGAGTTCACTATGATACACTATCATAATCACTCATAAGGTTCTCAAAAATTTGGTTCAAGAATTTCTTTCATTGATCTCATCAAGAATTAATACTTTACCAAATTTTTTTTGAGGGCAAATGGATTGAATCATTACTTGTAAGCCATACGTCATCTACAATTTGAGTCAAAAATACAGCAGGAGCAAACAAAGATCAAGTTAACATCACTGCAACTCATATTAGAATGAGAAAAGAACGCTTCCGCATTGATTCTTCTTCCTTGATGTTGTCTTAAGCAGCTTTCCACGAAGAATTCCTTCGACTTGAGCGTGTAGTAGTGATAGAGAGCCTGGATATGTGCGGTGCTCCGATGAATCATCTTCTCAAAGGAAGCCATTTAGCCAAGTAACAAAACAAGCCACAACAACATGGAGACACAAGCAAGCAAACGCTGACAAGCAGCGAGCAGACTAACGCTGACAAGCAGCGAGCAAACCTTTATTAAAAAGGAATGACAAAACGCCACCCCGACGCAGTAACACCGGCAGAATAACTGCCTTAACCTAATAACTCAAAACCTGCAAAAGAAAATGAGAACACAGAAAGAGGGAAAGGGGCTCGAAGCCAGCAGAACTGTCGATCTGCAAGCCACCAGCACTACTTCAGATCCAAAGACCCGGGAAGAGGTTGCAACTGCAGCAGAGCCGTCCCAAACCCCTCTGTATGCAAAACCCGCCCAGACCAGGGTAGGCGCTCCGCACAGACGATCCAGGCAAGAGGAGAAGAAGAAGACGCTGGGAGCCTCCGGTCGCAAGCAGATCGCAGGAATCGAGCCGAGGAACAGACCCAGGGGGAGAGGGGTTGCGGTCGACCGCCGCCGAGGCCCCCTCCCCCGAGTCTGTAGCCGCAAAACTCCTCGCCCTAGATCGCGCTCTCAGTCGCCAGAGCCGTTAGGGCTTTCCTGGTACCACTGGTTATACTTTACCAAATTCGTACTTCATCTATGATATTCCTGAATACTTCAAGATATTCATATTTGGTATTTCTCTAAACACCGCTTGAAGTATTAGCATTTGCTCCAATAGGTATGTAAATACATCATATGTATTATACCTAACAGGATAATCATTCTCCCACTACCTTATTGAAGATTGATTAATCATGTCCAAGAGATTCATGTCTCTTACTGGTTTCTAACCAAAAGAGTCTAGATTTATCCATCATATGGAAACTACAAATGAATTTCTCATGATATATGCTAATTTGATTGTTTGAGTTATCAATAACTTTTAGGTATCATTTTATCTTACGCATACCAAGTATCACCAGATAAACAAGGCATTGCCACAAAGATTGAAACATCAACTTTATTAATTGCTATCATTGTCATACAATATGCAAAAATAAAATGTTTCTATCGATTAGCAAATAACAGTTCATAACTCTATTACATGCCTTTAAGGCTGAAAATAAACTAAAGTACTCCTATCTATGGGGGCAACACTTGCCCTATTTATTGATTGCTTTACATTTTATATCTTGGTATCATATACCTCAAAATGTTACAAGTTTATTTCATGACACCTTGAGGTGGAGACTTATTTGACCTCCTTCTTCTTTAGTTCTTCCAAATAGAGTGCACAATTCCTTTTCCAATGTCCTGGCTTTTGACAATGGTGGCAATTGTTATTTTTCTTTAATGCTTTTCAATGAGCCCTTGTTCTCCTTTTATTTGACAATTAGAATGTTTCTTGGATATATCAAAAATTTTCTCAGTTAGAAAATTTGTTTGTTCTTAACATGTCTTATTTTAGGATAGTTGGTTTTTTTTCCTTTTAACACATAATTCAATTCACAACCTAGAACGACGCATAGGCCCTAACCTAGGAACTACATGGATCCTTATAAAATCTAGTGAAGTAATGATGTAGAACTCCTATTTGATGACTAAAAAAGGATCATGTTAGTGTACCTATCCTTTAATTACCTAGAGATTTGTATTCAGGTCGTCCTCACTGACTTCATGACACGTTTTGTCTTTGAAGTAGTAATGAGGTATGAGGTAGAGTGAAATTCCCTTGTCATGCCTCCTTCATCAATTTTGGTGTGAGCTCTTGTACTTCTTATTGATATTGGGGCATCCTCCTCACTGACTTTGTCATTTATCCTTCTTTTTCCCAAATTTCTTTCTAAGAATCATCTTTGGAAAACATATGGAAACATTTTGTGGGGTCTTGATACCCTCTATCCCCACAAATCTCTTTCGAGATCATGATCTTGGGAAAAATTTTGTTACATTTGTGTACAAACTATATCACTGAACCAATCCTCTTCCTTCCTTTTTAGATCTATACATTGAAAGAGGGGTCCATTTCGATGATTTTTTTAGACCTCAAAACATTGTTTATCCCGAATTCCTTATGATTCTCCTCTATCCTAACCTCAATAAATCTTTAAACTTAGTTTGAGTCCAGTTCACATCACGTACAAAATATAACACTTCGAGGGAAATAATTCACATATACGGCTTGTCAATTTGCCATTTTTCCTCTATAAAAAACAACATCATTAAATAAGATCAAATTTGATCTATAGGTCATAAAATCTAGTTACGTTCTCTATGGTAGGTCTGGTTTATGCCTCGTAAGGAAAAGATCATATCAAATAGTTTAGTTGGGAAGTAAGATCTTACAATTTTTCGAAAAATATTACATGCCACTCTTGTAAATTCTGAAACACATTATTCTACATCATGATCTTGGGTTTTTTTGCAGGCCAAAAGTCTCTAATGAGCCAACTTTTGCCCCAAACCCAAACAAAAAAGTGTCAATCCAATTGGATTTATGTTATGAAGTTCAAATGTACAACTTAAAGATGACAACACCATAAAATCATAGTAAGAAGATGGTGAAAGGTACAAATAATTGTGCCAAATAAACAAGAGAAGAGATAGGTATTGTACGAGAGGATCTCATTGCTAGTTATGTTTTTCCACGATAATGATCATTTTTGTCTTTTTCTTAGACATTTAGAAGAATAGAAATATTCACCAAATGCAATTGACCAGAAACTCACAAGGTATGATCAAGTAAGCATGGTGCGTTGGCAACTATTGGTTCAAATCTCCTGTGCCCGAGACATTGTGCCCCATGAAACATAGACGTGAATTTTGCACGTGGGTCATAGACATAGACACGGTGATCGGATACCGAAGATTTGGCCCGACAATGATAGTGTGACATTTGCATGTAGTCTAGTTTTCACAATTAACCAGTTCGTTCGTACCATGGAAAAGCCATATATGCTTGCTTTTACACTCCCACGTGAAATAAATCCTTTTGTAAATGAATAAGCTCTGCATGACTATCTGCGGGACCAAAGATGGATTGCACAAGGTTGAACTCATTGAGAAACCATGGAAAAGCTCGATGCACGTTGTACTCATTGAGATACCAGACTTCTCAGCGCTAACAGTTTCTTGCCGGCCTCCCTTCTTTTTCCTTGTAATCTTGTAGTTTTTTATTATATTATCCAAAATTAACAGCTTATGCTTCAGGCTCCGATTGAAATGGAGTTAGTATTGTACCTGGTCTGTCATGACGTTTCGATACTGTTGAGATAAGCCACCTCCGATTTCTAGATCAAACAGATAACAATAAATATATAGCAAAGCTGGTGGCGGCGCTCATCCTCGCAAACTTTTATCGTACTAGGCGGCTCATATGCATCCTTAATGCCATGCACGCACATGTTAAACTTGCATTATACATTATTATCACCACAGAACAAGATTTACGTAACTCGTACTTCCCAGGTTACAACCTCCTTGAATGAAACCAAAGCAATAGCGGCGAAAAGTGGTTGACCGACAGGATCTATCCGCAACTTAAAATAAGCATTCCGGAGGACCCATGTGAGGAAACCTCAAAGTTATGGTTGCAAGCGTCATTTATGTAAGTTAGATGCACATGAAAATGATGGTGTTAAGCTGGGAGAATGCGTGTGAATAACTTGGGCCACATTAGCTGAAAATGCTTCTCTTCACGGACTACTAAGAAAGCTATGTTATTGTGGAGAGTAGATAGATAAGAGCATGCAAATAAACAATTATGCATAATAGAACGCGATTAAACACTAGTATATCCTTTGCTATGAGTAAAGCCGGGATAACATTTTTTTCATTTTTTATTTATCGTCAAGGTAAAGACCAATTGTCAATCACTCAGTGGCGGAGCCATATTAGGCCCGGTGAAGCACGTACCTCACCAAGATTCCCAGAAAAAAAACTTGTTATAATATGCGATTAGCCGATAAAAGTGTATTGTCAGTAAATTCTTATCCCGCCTGAAAAATATGGCAATTTCCAAGATTAAAGCGAATACCCCTTAAGTTTTCTATATAAAAAAAACTGTCTCTTGATATTTTACTCACAACTGCTTATGATCTCAATTAGAAGTTTTCAAGAAGACAGTAGGAAGAACACCGACTGAGATTATGAGAGACAACACGCGGTTGTTCCTAATGAATCTGCAATGTACATGATAGTCCGGCGGCAACAGTAATATCGATTAATATTTTATTATTATTCTTGTTTCCTCACTCGTTTTAAGGATATTAACCCTTGATTTTGAAAATCTCTGCTTGACTTTTCGTCTTCTCGTTGCTTTTGATTTTGTATTTTCCTTGTTGTTTTCTTTTACCGTGATTAATCGCAGATTGTCTCTGGTACTTCGTTTTGTTTCTCCGGTTTCTTTTCTTTGAACCCTTTCTCTGTATAGGAATATTTCATGACGAATTAGTAAGTTAGACTATGTTTTTTCTTCACGGATTTATTTGCCTCCATCATCTGAGTGAGTAGTCACCTAAATAACTATTATTTTATTTTGGTTTAGTTAGTTCTCATCATGGCAGACAGGTTATTCAAAGACTTTCTTGCAACACAAAATGAATCGGCCCCAGATTTCAATATGCCAATGTGGTAATACTTCTTTAAATTGTGATTCAACTAGAATTTTATTTGACATGAATATGTATTTAAGTTGTGTAAGAAGATTCTATATATTTAGATCGAGATCCTTATGACGTATACTGTAGCATCCAGATAACTATTATCATTTCATTCTTATTTTGAATGTTGTACAAAATTTTACATTAACTATATACAAAAGTATTACATTTTCAATAAAGTTATTGTTTGACATTTGTGCCTCATCCAACTTGTAATCCTGTCTCCGCCACTGCAACCACATATTGGTGATTAAGAATCGTGGAAGAGTCAGATGCAAATTTGGCTGAATATTGTGGGTTTTAATCAGTACTTAGAAGAGACCGAACCTATATTTGATGATACTATTTCTGATAATAAAAATATAATTGTTAATTGGAAGAAGGGTGACAAAACATTCCACGATTTGATTCTGTTTGGTTCAAATAACAAGCTGTATGACTTTTACTCAAAGCCGCCTGTCACTACGTCCAAAATTTTGTGAGAATCATTAATTAAGAATTTTAGTACTGAAAACAAAGGTGCTGAAAACTATTATTGCATGTATAAATTTCGTAAGTTTCAGATGGTAGAGGGTAAGTCTATTTCTGATCAAATACACGATCTTCAACTTCTAGTTCATGAACTCTCAGATGCCAAGATGATATATCCTGAGAAGTTCATTGTTATGTCTATCATAGAAAAGTTCCCTAAGTCTTGGGAATCGTTTGGTATGTCTCCGAAGCACCGCAAAAGGACACATACAATGGAAGAACTAATGATGGATATAAACATACAAAAATAACACTTAAAGGAGAAGAGGGTCAAGGTGCCTACTGATACAAACCCTGCTGTTAATTTTACTACTGCTAAAACCACCAAAGATAAGAAAGCAAAAAATGTACATAAACCTAAGGCCAAGATCCAGAAGAAACTGAAGAACAAACCTTGTTGGACTTGTTGACAGGTTAGTCGCTGGAACAAGGATTGTCCTTCTAAGAAGGCAAAGAAAACTGCCACATATGCAAATGAGGAGGTTGTGGTCAACATGATGACTACATTCTTGAACCTCAAAGCCGCCTGTCACTACGTCCAAAGTTTTGTGGGAATGATTAATTAAGAATTTTAGTACTAAAAACTAAGTGCTGAAAAGTACTACATGTCTGAATTTCTTAAGTTTCAGATGGTAGAGAATAAGTGTGTTTCTGGTCAAACACATGATCTTCAACTCCTAGTTCATGAACTCTCAGATTCAAAGTTTTTATTGCCTGAGAAGTTCATTGTTATGTCTATCATAGAAAAGTTTCCTAACTCTTGGGAATCGTTTGGTATGTCTCTGAAGCACCGCAAAGGGACACATACAATGGAAGAATTAATGATGGATATAAACATATAAGAAGAACACTTAATGGAGAAGACAGTCAAGGTGCCTACTGATACAAACCCTATTGTTAATTTTACTATTGTTAAAACCACCAAAGATAAGAAAACTAAAAATGTACATAAACCTAAGCCCATGATCCAGAAGAAACCGAAAAACAAACCTTGTTGGACTTGTGGACAGGTTGGCCGCTGGAACAAGGATTGTCCTTTAAGAAGGAAAAGAAAACTGTTACATCTGTAACTGAGGAGGATGTGGTCAACATGATGACTACATTCTTGAACCTCAATGATGGGTACATTTCTATTCAACCTGAAATCCTTTCTATTTTTGAACCACTTTATTAGATAATTGACACTTGGGCTAATGTACATCTGTGTGTTGATAAGTCCCAGTTTGTGTCTTACCAGGTCTCTCAAGGTCGATCTGTGACTTTGGGTGATTCTAGCTCTACAGAAGTCAAAGGTGAAGGACGGGTGGACATGAAGTTCCCTTTAGGGAAGGTGTTGACTCTTCACAGGGTCAGGCATATTCCAACCATTCGACGCAATATCCTTAGTGGTGTAATTTTAGGTAGGGAAGTTATAGAGTAGACTACAAATATAATAAGGCTATTATCACACGCCTTTATGATTATTTATTTTTTATCAAGGGGTATTTATGTGATGTGGAGAACTTATTTAAGATTCATGTAGAACCTGTTTTAAATTTCATTTTAAATTTGAATGATTATAGTTCGGTATGCATGAATCTTGTATCATCTGACATTTGGCATTCACATTTGGGACATGTCAATGTTGCCTCAATGAAGAGTATGATGAATCTATCTTTAATCCCTAAATCTGAAATTAGCAATAATAAATGTGAAATTTGTGTGCTAGCTAAACTGCCTAGGAAGCCCTTGCATTCGTACTTTCATATTGGAACGAAAAAGCAACATATCATCGACGTATAAGCATACAAAATGAATCCATCATTGACAATTTTACAGTAGAGACACTTATCAAATTCATTAGAAACAAAGCTGGATGATGATATCACAGAATCAAACTTCTCATGCCATTGCTTAGGGGCTTGTTTCAAGACATATAATGACTTAACAAGTTTACACACTTTGGACTCATTCCCACAACCCACAAATCCCACAGGTTGTTCCATATATATCTCTTCCTGAAGATCACCATGTAAGAACACAATCTTCACATCCATCTGATGGATATAGAGATTATAAGTGGAAGCCAATGCTATAAGCACTCGGATTGTGGTCATATGAGAAACAAGTGAATATGTATCAAAATAATCCATTCCTTCCCTTTGTGTGTAACCCTTAGCAACTAACCTACTCTTATACTTATTGATTGTCTCGTATGCATTAAGTTTCTTCTTAAAGATCCATTTACAACCAACTGCAGAGCAACCAGGAGGAAAATCCACCAATTCCTAAGTTCCATTTGACAGAATTGATTGGATTTCATCATTAACGAGTTCTTTCCAAAAATTAGCTTCTGGAGAATCCATAGCTTGCTTGAAAGATACAGGATCATCCTCAACATTGTAGGTGAGAAACTCACTTCCAAAGTCCTTGGATGTACTAGGCCGTTTACTTTTCCTTGGTTCAACTATTTCTTCAGAATCATCTGATTCAAAAATAGCTTGTTCTGAGTCACCCCCCACATTTGTCATCCTTTCCACGTGCTCGGGAATGGAACATGTGGTGAATGAATCTTCTTGAGATACTTCATTGGGCACAACAGTTCTCATGGGAAACACATCCTCAAAGAATGTAGCATCATGTAATTCCACAATCATATTGACCTCAATGCCCGAGATATCATATTTTAGTATCAAAAATATATAGGCATAACTTGTCTCTACATACCCCAAGAATATGGTGTCAACCATTTTTGGTCCCAATTTTGTTCCTTTTGTGTTCAGGGACAAGTACCTTATCAAGGCACCCCCACACTCGAACATATTTGAGATTCGGTTTTCTTCCTCTCCATAACTCAAATAGACTACTCTCTACATGTTTATGAGGAACTCTATTCAAAATATGACAAGCCGTATTCAAAGCTTCCCCCCACATGAAGTTGGATAGAACTAATGTCTAGATTAAAGAAACCATATCTATTAGGGTTCAGTTTTTACGTTCAAATATCCCATTAGACTGTGGTGAATAAGGAGTGGTAACCTCATGAACTATACCATGTGATTGGCAAAATTCCAAAAACAAGTTCGAGGTGTATTCTCCTCCCCTATCAGACCTGAATCATTTAAGTATTTTGCCGGTTTGAGTTTCAGCTTCTTTCTTATAAATTTAAAATTTATCCAATGCCTCAGCTTTACTTCTAAGTAAAAAGACATAACAGTATCTACTCGCATCATCAATAAAAGTTATAAAATAACATTTTTGATCCCTAGTAGCAATTCGATTAAATTCACAGATATTCGTATGCACTAAATTCAAATTTACGGGATATATAAAAGTGAATGCTTGTTGATAAATGGAAACGTTCCAAAAGAGCCATTTAAAAGGAAAAAGTCGAGTATCTGTGTGTTAGAGAACATTAGTGGATACTATATGGATCTGGAAGTTCATGTAATGAACTTATAAATATTCCAATCTTTGATGACAAGTAAGGAGTACTTGGTCATGCGATGTGGCTAAAGGTTAGCAAAGGAATACTAGATCTCATATTACGGCAACTCCATCTCATACATGTGAAGTACATCGAAGAAATGAGAGACATGCAGTTAATACCGACTCTGGCAAGGTGTTTCCATAGCTCACTACATAAGAACTAGAGCATAGTGACATGTGGGACATGTTTGAAGATCACTATGAATGTGATTCAAGGGTGATTGGCTCACAGTGCAAGTGGGAGTCTGTTGGTATGTATGCCCTGAGAGCCAATCATGGGATGATTGGTGGGATGCATTAAGATTGATTTGATAAACATCAAAGGCAAGCTTCCAATTCTTTCTGGTTCAATCATATGAGATAAGGATAGAACAGATTGAATGTCTAGAGAATGACAATACTCAATGACGTATGTTTTCAAGTTCAGGGCTTGAACGATGAGATCATATGGATGCTAAGAGTTTGTACATTCTTATTATGTCCCTAGTTGGATGTCATTGTGGAAGGTAGATAGACAACAATGACACACAAGACTAGATTGTGGTGTTGGTTGATGACAAAATCTCATTAGTCATGATATGGAGATATCAAACCAAACACATAGGTAGTTGTTAGAGAACAAGTGTACCGAACAAACCCATCGTGAGTTTGACACATGGAACCATGACATGCTAGTCACAGTCAGTTCTCACAGTGATGGTGTTGAATGTGATTCTTCGACCTAAAATCACTACACTCAACACATGTCGTTGGGTACAATTTGACATCATCAGACGCAGTCCTGAAACATGAGTTGTTATAAAGGTGATGATTGGGTGGCTTTGACACATGGGGCTTTTGAGGGGTGAGTGATAAATATGGGATTTATCCCTCCTGAGGGAGTTTGATATCAATGGCCACTTAATGAGTAGGATTGAGATAGGCGTGTGCACGCATGTGTGAATCAATATGTGATATTGATGTCATACATATCTCCTACAATCTACTCTGAGATCAAGAAAGTGAATGAATGTTGACAGGATGATTGTTCCATGCCTTGAGTTCATTCGGGATATCAGTGACAAAGGAATTATACGTTCACTGTAACACCGTTCACGGATTGTAGGATTGAAAGTTGTTCTCCAACTTTCCTTTTCACTTGGGTAGCACTGATGTGCAACTAGGCAGCGCTCTTTGCTTGTGAAGTCATGTGTTATAGACTTTCACTGCCAATGTGAAATGGACCTGCAGGGTCACCCACATAGGATTTAACCTGGAAGAGGAGTTTATCCACAAACGATGTTTAGATTGATTTATAAAGGAGTTTAGTAGTTCAATTAAACACTCAATTAATTGATAGCTCAAAATCATAGTGTTCAAGGTGTTGGACCAGATGATTAAGAGTATCAAAGTGATTGGAACTACAATTGACTGATTTCAAGAGTCTGCTGCCCCAACTGATCGGCTCATAGTGATGAACCGATCTACTTAGGTTGATGAACTGATTGGCTCAAAGTGGTGAGACGATCGGCTCATGTGTCATGAAACCATCGACTCAATTGTTGAACCGGTCGATTCGTATGACCAATTGAGATCGTTTAGAAAGTCAGAAGACTATTTTGAAAATACAAATTTGTTTCACTTATACAAATTCGATTTCAACAAGGACTAATATTTGATTAGTTGGAAACGAACATGAAAGTCAATTTGAGTTGGACCAGGACCACGAACCGATGGACTCAGGCATGAATCGATCGGCTCGGGGCCCCAAACGATCGGTTCAGGTGGTGAACCGATTAGTTCAACTGCCTTAGTGTGTCATTTTTTGTAGAAATTTGGAACCCTTCTACTCCTTCTTTTATCCTGCATTTCCCGGGGTAGAGAACATAGTCCCATGACCCTACTATATATATAGGGGTATTGGGGTCTTCTCAGGAACAACAACTCAAAACACCAGTTGCTCTGCAAAGTTTTCGTTCTCTCTGGTTGTGGTATCCAAGAGAGCCCGAGCAAGTGCTACCCGATAAGGGAGGCACAATAAGCGAAAGGCAACTGCAGAAAGGAAACTGGTGGCTGAAGAGTGTGTCAGTGACTAGTACGCTGACAGGAGGGTATGAATCCTTCCGCTTGTGTGACAAGGCAATTGGAGTTCTAGGTGATCCATGTGGACTATTTCAGAGGCGGGAGATTTCTGCCGCTCAGAGGACAGTTGTCAATCCCAACAGTCCTGGAAACCAGGAGCTGCACAGACACCGTCCAAGACTGGAGGTGAAGACCGCGCAAGTCATGGGGTAATGTTGCCGAACAAGCCTCGGGACAAGGTATGTCTCTACAAACCATCCTTCCTACTGTATAGATATTGACGCAATTCCTTTGTTCTGGGTTTTGGGAGATTTTTTTTTGTTTCCACTACCTTCTCTACCTCCCATAAAACCCAACAAAACTCAGGTTAATCAGATGGATTCTCCTCTTGCAAGAAATTGATTTGGAGATCAGAGATAAAAGGGGTACAGAGAATGTTGTGGCAGACCATCTCCGTCGTATCCACACCTTGGAAACCGAGAGGATCCCTATTAATGATTCTCTTCCAGACGACAAACTCATGAAAGTCTCAGAAGCTACACCTTGGAATACAGACTATGTGAACTACCTTACTGCGGGTGTCATCCACCCGGAATGCACCAGAAATACACTGAAGAAATTCATGCATGATGTGAAGCATTATCACTGGGATTAAGTGTACCTATTCAAGCATTGTATCATTGAGGAGGAAGCCCAACTTATTTTAGAGAAATGTCACTCAGGCCCAGTTGGAGGCCATATGAGTTCTAAGAAAACTACTTTGAAGGTCTTGCAATGTGGTTTCTTTTGGCCGACCATATCCAAAGATTCCTATAGCTTTGTTCTATCATGTGACAAATGTCACGGGACATGTAACATTATGAAAAGAGATGATATGCCACTTAAACTATGGCAAGAAGTCGAGATTTTTTATGTTTGGAGTGTGGACTACATGGGCCCCTTCCCATCTTCACATGGATTTTCTTACATCCTAGTCACAGTGGATTACATTTCAAAATGGGTAGAGTCCATACCAACTATAACAAACGATTCCAAACCAGTTATAAAGATGTTCAAAGATATTTTTTCCCCATTTCAGAGTCCCACGCACTGTGATATCCAACAAAGGTTCTCATTTTCTAGAAAAAAACTTCAAAGCGTTGTTAAGAAAATACGGTGTGACACACAAGGTAGCCTTCCCCTACCACCCACAAACAAGTGGGCAAGTAGAGGTTTCTAACTGTCAACTCAATGCTATCTAGGAAAAGACAGTAGGCTGCAACCAGAAAGATTGGTTAGTGAAAATCAACGACGCCTTGTGGGCCTACCGTACCACTTTTAAGTCTCCTCTTGGAACTACACCATTTCGATTAATATATGGAAGTCATGCCACCTTCCTGTAGAACTCGAACACAATGTATGGTGGGCAATCAAACAACTAAATTTTGACATGAAGAAAATGGCCGAAGTCAGGATTCTGCAGCTTCAAGAGCTGGAAGAACTCTAGATGACAACTTATGAGAATGCACGAATCTACAAAGAACACACCAAACTTTGGCAAGATGGTCATCTAAAAAGAAAGGACATTCAAGTGCGAGACCAAGTTTTACTGTTCAACTCAAGACTGAGGTTATTCCCATGGAAACTCCCTTCTCATTGGTCTGGACCCTACATTGTCAAGAGCATCTACCCACATGGAGCTTTCATCTTATGGAGTGAACAGTCAGGAGAATTTTTGGCTAACGACCAACGCCTGAAGAGAGATTTCACCTCAGCCGACATAGGCACCGAAGCAATGATGAATCTTACCAATCCAACATATCCACCATAAAATTGAAGGAATCACGTCGAGCCATCGACGTAACAAAGGCACTTGTCAGGAGGCAACCTGATCAATAAATTTATTTTACTTTCATTTTTGATTTAGAAAATGTCCTTAATTTTGTTTTTACTTTTTAGAAAATTTTGCACTAAATTGATATCGCATCACAAGATGCAATCTTAAGTCCTGACAATTTTTCATTTTTGAGATTTCAGATGGAGGACGCGTTGCCGAAAGGAATGCAACCACATCTGGTGGACCAACCAGGACAATATTTCCCCTCCATCTCGGATTTAGAGTTTGCTTGGGATGAGTAAATTTCTAAGTTTAGGGTGGAGGATGGGTGGTACGTACTTCACTTTTCACCCACTTTTATCTGTTTCAGACTTAAGGTTTCATCGTGGCATTTTTGAGCAAATTTTTCAAAATTTTGAAGTTTTCAAATTAGTCTGTATAGAAACTTGATGAAGTTTTGATGCTTTTATTACATTCAAAGCCATTTCCTAGTCAGCTATTCCATTTTTCCATGCAGTTTTGAATCATTATACCCTCCTTATTCGAAGTAGATCCTCAAAAGGACCATTTTTTGAAAACTAGCCTATTGATTGAAATCATCTTGTGAAGCATATGAATCCTAACATCATGATCCCTCTACAAAAATGACAAGTGTTTGTCGAACAGATAGGGATCAAACACGTTGTTCTTCCTAACTGATAAGTGGAACAATAACACGGAATCTCCACCGGATCCTCATCAAGTCATTATTTGAGCATAGTACAATAAAGAGAACCACCTGGTGCACTGAATCATAAATCAAGTTGCATTCTGATCTGAACTCCCTTCTACACTTCTTTTATCATCTTCGTACCCCTTCATACATAAAAAAGAAACAAAAATAGCAAAAATAGTTCCAAACCCTAAGTTCGGGGTGGCACACCACTTCCCTCTATATCTGCTTCTTCCATACCCCTCGATGAAATAGGGGTGTACCACCAAGAAAAGATGCCAATGTGCACACAAAAAAATGCAATCTCAAGTCGAATAGAGGAGAGATTCGCACAAAAAAATGCAATCAATGAAATTGCAATCATATAATAAAAATCTCGAGTCAAATAGAGGAGAGATTTATTTCTTCCTTCCATACCACCCTTCACTCCCTTTTCCACCTTAAGGCACAATGAATGCCTAAACTTTCCTGAAAAGCACCAGTGTTAGATGAGGTGCACTTGTTGTTCTGTGAGTATCTCTGGACTCTTACGAAACTCTTAGAGATGCTTGTTGTTGGAAAAAGTAAGGATGAAGTGATGTTGGAAAACAAACTCCGGAACAAAGATATGGTAAGATGTGTTCAGTGAACTCTGGAAGTTGAGATGCCTAGTCATACAAAGAAAAAAAGGAAACAATTGTGATGAGAAAATGAGGCAATCACACGAGTAGAAAGTATTCGTTTGGCGGATGTTTCAGATTTTGTATTACTCGAGGATGAGCAATGTTTAAGTTTGAGGTTCTGATGAATCCAAATTCATCACGATGTTTAGCCACCATTTTGGGTCCAATTCAACTAAATACATTCGATTTCATCTCCTTAAATCTTACAATGTGCAATTTTGCTTGATTGATATGATTATCAAGTTTTCAACTAGTTTTATATGTACTTCATGCAGATCATGCACAGCCAACCCATTCAATCTGGTCTAACAGTTTTTCTCCCGCAATTAGCCCTAGTGGTCTTGACCTCTCGGTCTTGAACCTAGTGGTTCCATCCATTCAGTCTCAACCTCCCCTCCTCCTCACGGTTTTGAGAACGAGTGAAGTCCTCACGGTCTGAAGACCATGTGAAGCCTTCACGATCTCAAGACCGTGAGAGGTGCCATGGACCCAAGACCACGAGGACTACCACCCTTGTGATCCCCAGACTGATTGACCTCAAGACCGGTTGGAGATAAAGACCGCAAGACATTTTCGAAACCTTTAAGTTCCATTCACTCTTCAAGACCATTTGGGTCTTTTCGGTCCTCAAACCGTGAAGCCAAGACCGGTTGCCCAGGAATGCTTGGGTCCATTCAGTCTTCAAACTGAACGAAGATGAAAGACTGTGAGAGGTGCAAAACTGGATGCCCAAGATTGTGAATGCAGCAAGATCGAGAGAAGCAAACGGTCTCGAGATCGCTAGGAGGGTAGAAAGGCTTAAGACCATGCAGATGCATTCAGTCTTCAAGACCGTTTGGATCTTTTTGGTCCTCAAACCGTGAAGCCAAGACCGGTTGCCCAAGACCGCTTGGGTCATTCGGTCTTCAAACCAAACGAAGACATAAGACCGTGAGAGGCGCAAAACCAAATGCACAAGATTGTGAAAGCAGCAAGACTGAGAGAAGCAAACGGTCTCGAGACTGCTAGGAGGGTAGAAAGGCGCAAGACCATGCAGATCTATTTGGTCTTCAAGATTGTTTGGATCTGTTCGATCCTCAAACCATGAATGCTCCAAAACTGAAAGGAAGGCAAGACCGTGAAGACCCTCATTGTTTCAAAACCGTGAGGATGTTATCGGTTTCCAAAACTGTTAGCGTGCACTCACGATCTCCAAACCGCATGAAGGTCCTAACGGTCTCCAAACCATGAGGCTGCCGCTTAAGAAAGACTACGAGGCCCAGAGACCAATTCCTATATATACGTCGTCACCCCCACCTTTACAAGGGGCGCAGACACCTGCGCTCGACCCCTGGGGTGGCTCGATCACCACCATTACCTCTACTGCCAGCCACAACATCACACACACTCGCCAAATATGACGCCATCTTGCGCTCCAACACACACGTCCTTCCACTCATCCATAGACCGCTCCTCTTACTACGAGCAAGGAGGTCAAGATGAGAAAGAAGGTGGAGAAGAATATTGGCCCGATCTTCCTTGGTGGTTCTTCCTCCTCGTCTCAGATCTGCTTCAACACGACATAGAAGACTGCATCATCTTCACCGAGTTGCGATAAACTTCTACATCATGCTCATGGCAGAATCTTCCCTCTCTCTTGTTCTTCTTTTTCCTCACATCATGAGTGAGTAGTTCCTTTTTTTGGGGGTGCGGGGACTAGCCCCACTTCCCATGCTTTCATGTCCTTTCATTTTGACATTCCATGGCAATGCATACAACTTTTCATTTCGTTGTTAATCGTTGATGTTTGCTTGTAGTCTGATCACCTACTTGCTTTTATCTTGTTCTTTCCTATATTGCGAGAACTTCAATATGTAGGATAGAATGTCGATTAACGCAGTTGACTCCCTAACTAGAAATAGAAGGGGATTCCTTGAGGTCGTAAGTGTATGATCCATGAGGAGATGAGCCATCTAGCCCACAGTGATGTTTCTGTGTGCCTAAACATCCGTCAGGGAGGGCCACAGCTTCAGTTGGATATCTATATCTTCGGAATCGTAAGTACATGATCCGGATGGTGATGAGACATCTGATGCCTAAGGTGATGCTTACACAAACTTAAACATCCCTCAGGGAGCGCTCACAGTAGTTCTATATGGATAGTTAGATCTTGCTTGGATGTTTGTGATTGGATATGTTTGCATGTGTAGTGGTGGTGAAACCCAGGACCACCCCAGTGATCCCATCATTAATCTAGATTCAACTTTAATTACGCTCTTTACTTTCTTGCAATTAGTGTAGTTAAACTCAAAACAAATTTTATTCTAAATATTAGCCTTACTTGAACTGGACTAGACTACCAACGATTCTTAAAAACGTTGTCTCTTGGGATTCAATCCTTAACTATACTGCGATAAGACCCGTCCACTTGCGGGTGGTATTATTGCACAAGGTTTTGGTAAAATCTCAGGGATTTCAATCTTGAGTGAATTTGTTAGTGTGATAATAAACCACGTCAGAAGTACAATTTCTGATTTGGTTTATTGACCACATGTATATTTCTCACCGCACCCGCTAGAAAAGTTATAAAATGAGAACACGAAGGGGGATTATAGCATGGAATTGGGGTGTTTTTATAATATTTCTCACTAAATCATATATCATATTAAATCATATCCCTATAGAAACAGAGAAATGAACAAAAATAATTTTCTATTTGATCACATACTAACCTTGAAGCATACTCATGTCCAATGTAACCATTCTAAAACCATTGTAGTGGTGTCCTTTTGTAGAGATATATGAACCCATGAGAAATAAAATGATACTTCCAGATTGTATTACACAACGTCATCCTTGATTACAAATTTCTCATTTCCATTATAAATTTTGTTCTTATTACAATATACCAATTATCTTTATAGATTATTTAAATTCTATAAAATATTATTGCATATTAAAAGGTTCCATATCATAGTTGTATTTTTCATCATATTTTTATAGATATAGATGACCACAAAAAGAATATGCCCAAAAAGATATGTTATTTATAATAAGAAGAAATATTGTGTAATAAGAATAGATAATGTGAAACTAAATAAATAGCAAAGAACAATTGTATATAGCAGAGAACAATTGTAATGTGAAAAGGAAAAATGTAATATGAAAGAGCACATTGTAACTAAAATAGACATTTTGTAATACAAAAAACTAAACATAATGTGCTAAAAAAATAAAAATATATCCATATGTAACATTTTGTAAGGCGAGTTGAGCAAAGACAAATTACAATAAGAGGAAAAAATTGTAACTAACATAGATGTTTGATGATATGAAAGATGACACAAAAGTTGTTGAACAATTATAAGAAATAGTAGCAAGTAAACAAGTGGTATTCTGGGAAGTGTAGTGAGTTATAATGACAAATAAAGAAAGATGACATTATGTAATAAGAAATAAAGGTTTTTAATGAGAACAAATAATTTGTAAAGGAACGGAAATAAATGTAACAAAGGATGACATTTTGTAATACCATTTGGATGCATCAAATTTTGATATTCAAGAGAATGAATCTTGTTACATAAAAAATTGTAATAGTAAGGCACACTTTGTAATGAGAAGAGAGAATTCATAATGAGAATGAAAAAGATGTAACCAATGATGACATTTTGTAACTACAACCTGACTATATGAAGTTTTATTGTCTAAGAGATAAATCCCAGTACATAAAAACTACAATCAGAAGGAATAT